>VBSM01002153.1:3925226-3964820 GCA_008086735.1 Cheirogaleus medius | reverse complement strand
GTGCAGATGCGCTGTGTAGCCACGCCCATCGCTAGGTCTTATTTTCAGGGTAGGTCTTATATTGCTCAAATGCTCAGAAATCCTGCTAGGGCTTATTTTATGGGTAGGTCTTATTTTCAGGGAAAATGTTTCATACCCCAGCCCTAAAAGCAGCCACTTCTCCAAAGAACCCTTGTTCCCTTTTTTGGAGAACGGTGTTAGACACCAAGATCTGGGCACTGGGTATACTCATTGCTGCTGGGGTGTTATTGCTTTCAGGACGTCTCAGCTGACAGAGCAAAAAGGTGTATGTGTGTACTAATCCATGCATGACCACGTCTACAAATATTTCAATACTTAACCATCTGTGTCTATGTTAAGCAAAACATGAGTTCACACTGATGCCCAGTTTCAATCCATGGTGACCTGGATCACTCTAGTCTTCATTCGTAGCTCACTTGTACCTTCCAACTCAAACGGGGAGAATCCTCTGCCCAGTACGCTTTGAGTAGCCTCACTGAAGGTGCATTCCCACATGAGGAGCATCAACCCATTTCCTCGTTTAAAAGGACGTTGGAATCGTACAGCAATGACTGGGTTTGGTCCACCACGCGCATCTCACTGAAAGGTGCCATGAAGGCGCTGCCAAGAAATGCTAGGACCACAGGGTCCTGGTGCCTCCTAATTACTGACCATCTAGCCGGTCAGTGCATCTGGTTGGGGCACTAAAAAAAAAAAAAATATCCACACATCACTCCAACGTTCCAGATGAAAGTTAAAAAATAGCCATGAGGTAGTGTCATGCCAAATAAAGACTCTGGCACAATTTGGATAAGTGAGATCTGTAATTTCTTTTTTAAAAATTGAAACCCAGAAACAGCTAAAAGAGCAAGAAACTGAAGGCAAAACAAACCCAAAAACGCAGCCAAGAAAAGATGATGGAAAGCACAAAGAGGTTGAGAAAAGAACACAGCAAAATTAAATGAAGCTACAGTTCTTGGGAAGGTTCTCCGAGACCAGATGGCAAAAGGAGTGATTTATGCCTTTACGTATTTCTGCAATACTGAATGTTCCAAAATAATATATGCATTTGGGATAAATATGCAGTAGGCGAGCACTTGTGTTCTTCTTTCTCTCTCTCTCTCTCTCTCTCTCCCCCTCTCTCCCCGCTTGGCTCCAGCGAGGTGAGGGGAAGGCAGCCACATTGCAAAGGTTCTGGAGCGCCTGCCTCCAACAGCTTCCAGACCCAGGAGGGGTGTAGGATACCGAGGCAGCTGCAATGGCCTCAGGTCTGCTGCTCAGCCTGCTGTGAGGAGGGGGTCCCGGCCCCGCCACAGCGCGTGGGCAGAGAGGGGGAGCTGCAAGCTCAGGACAGCAGAACCACCTCCTGCTCCTCTGCATTTGGCTGGAGGGTCGTCTCCTAATGCTGAGCCATTATGTCTACAGAGGGTCTGCATTTCTGTTTCAGCTCAAGAGGCAGCATTACATAGTTGCATGAGCAGGGACTGACTGTTCAATTTGTGGTTCTGCCACTCACTGGCTGTGTGCAACTCAGGCAGGTCTTTAACTTCAGTGTGACTCCATTTCCTTCCACACAACATGGGGATGATGATCATGACACCTGCCCCTACAGGGCTAGGAGAGAAGGGAAAGGAATTAAGAATTTAGAAGAGTAAGGCCAGTGCCTTGCATCACAGAGTCCCTCACCTTGGAGGAACTAGACAGGGAGGGAGAGTGAGATGCATGGCAATCGCAGGGAAGTCGGAGAAGACAGACAGACAGAAGGTGCAAATAAAAGGTGGACAACCAGGACCTTAAAAGTTCCTTGAGCTGGAGGGATAAGCCGAAGCATCTTTTCTGAGACAGCTGTAGCCTGCGGGAGCCTCAGGCATGACCGAGGAAGGTGTTGCTCAGGACACTGGCCCTACTTATCAAAGAGGGGAGGTAGCCCATGGGGATGGCAGCCAGGGGCTTGGACTCTGGTTTGGACAGATGTGGATTCGGTTGCTGGTCTTGTCCCTTGATCAGTTTGAGCTGCATTTTCTTATATATAAAATGGAATTAAGAATAGTATCTGCTTCTACATCGATGCTCACAGCAGCATTATTGACAATAGCCAAGATGTGGAAAGGATGCGATGTGCATCCACAGATGAATGAATGACACATGATCAATCCATGCAGTGGAATATTATTCAGCACTGAAAAGGAAGGAAGTGCTGACACCTGCTATACACAGATGGGCCCTTAGGACATTATGCTAAGTAAAATAACCCAGGTATGAAGAATATATGCTGTATGATTCCACTTCTATGAAGTAACTAAAATAGTTAAATTCTTAGGAACAGAGAGTAGAACGGTGGTTGCCAGGGTCTGGGGGGAACATGAGGATGGGGGACTAGTCTTTGATAGGTACCAAGGGTCAGTTTGGGAAAAAAAAAAATTCTGGAGATGGATGATGGTAACGCTTGCACAACAATATGAATGTACTTAAAGCCACTACACACTTAAAAATAGTTAAAATGGCAAATTTTATGTATATTTTACAACAAAAATAATTTTAAAAAATTTAAAGGCTACAAAAAGAAAAAAGAGACAGAAAAAGAGAACAGTATCTGCTGTATAGGTTTTTAAAAAGGATTATTGCATAATTATTCTCTCTGGTCCTTTGGCTGGGTACCTTAAATGCATAACCTCATTTAGTCCTCATGACAACCTTTGGGAATCGGGATGGAACAGGTTGTCTTCCCACTTCACAGAGTCAGTAAGATGACGGTAGACACGGAGACGCAGGACCCAGAGACCTGCTCAGAGCGGGCCCAGCTGCCCAGCTGTGGGTACAGCTGTGGGCAGACAACCACAGCTGCCGGCGCCTCCGTGGTCTCCTCGACCGCAGAGAGCCTCCCTGCCCAAGGTCACGCCCGTCCCGGGGCAGCCTGCATCCAACGACCAGGACAGATGGGGATGAAGGCTCAGCCATTGCAGCCCAAGGAGGGAAGATGCTGATGGAATATTCACTTTGGGGCCCTCTCCTGGGTCAGCCAAGACTTTGCCAGGCTCACGTCATAGTCCGACAACCCCTCTCCCCAGTCCTGCCCTCGACTGCTTCCTTTCACTGACGTGGATCTTTAATAAGCATCTTGCACCCCAGATGCCTTTTGGGCATCCGTGAACCTAACCTGCAGCGATGGCTAAGTCATCTGAGGGTGTGACTAGCAAACAGGGCAAAGAGGATATTTGGGACATTACAAAACATTCCCAGGTAAAGTCCTCATCGCTAGGTGCATCATCAATTCTCAATGTTGGTGATTACTACTTTTAATGAGTTTCTAGGATATTGTATAGAAAATATGGCAAATGCAGCCATGATGAAATTGTGAGTTTCAAGAAAGTCTTATCAGATGACTCGGTTTCGGGAATCTATTTACAGTCATTCATTCATTCATTCATTTATTTATAGCAAGGATGTGAGGGCTGCATTTCTCATTTCAACAAGTCTTGGGTTGAGCTGCCGAGAAGAAGTCCCGAGACAGAGATAGGAGGCGGCATGGGCCCTGTTCCCACATCCCCCTACCAGAGTGAAAACCTGAGTGAGTTCCCCAACTCGCTTTGACTATCAAACAAATCGCCTTGGCGGGGAAGAGCCTCTACAATTTCCAGGTTCCTGCCTGGTGTGTGCAGGGCTGTAGGGGAGGGAGACTTATTCGATGAGAGAGAGGTTTACGGCTTTTCTTGCCAATCACGAGAGAAGGAAAGGACACCCTGAAAACGTTTATGACAGCTAGCTCATCCATATACCGGGGCGAATTATGTTTTGACTCAATAAATCAGAACAATTTATACCTGTCCACCAATTTAACATTACCTTAGAGCCCAAATTGAAGGACCTGCAACAGAATAGCTATCTTTAGTGCCCAGACCACTCATCTGACATTATATACAACTAACTATCATGAGTTTTCCTTTACTGTGCCTATAATAAGTGTTCACGTCTTTATGCCTCATTTTCCCAGCCTGGTCGTAAACTCCTTCAGGGCAAGGGCCATGCCTGAGGGTTCATTTTATATCCCAGAGCATCAACCCAATGGGGCAGGGGTTGACTGACAGATAAGTATCCGTGCCAACGAAAACACTCTTCCCATTGTCTAGCTTAAAGAGCCCATTTGTCTGTTAGGACATAGCGCTCGCTCCGGTGTTTGTTAGCGGAGTGGCCGACCCGTCAGCATTTATAGGCCACTGGACACATTATGTAATGTGCTGAAATCAACAGCGTTAATATTGCCAAAACGGCTTGGCTTTTAAACCCAGACTTCTCCTGCAAAGACAAGCAGCACAGTCTTGGCTCTCTGAGAGATGTGGCTTTTGCATAGAAAACACCAGCATACTTTAACACGGGGAGGGTAGCTATGGAGGGAAAACCCAAAAACAGTGAGCATGAAGAGAGTTCAAGGCCACCGTAGCCCCAGAACAGCAGTCCATACGAAGTCTTGCACGCTGATAAACATGTTTTAAAAACTGACGTGGCAGGGGGACTGCATGTGATAATGGCTGTGTGCTGATTACGACTGTCACTCACCTGCCTACCCCAATCCACAGATGACAACAGAAAGGTCCATTTTCAGTACTTAATGTATACCAAGAACTATGCCACGGTGTCTGCCTTTAAGCTCATTTGTACAACCACGTCCCCACGTTCTAGTGGCCACAGACAGCACGGACGCATGCAGTGTGCCTCTTTTGCAGCTAAGAAGACGAAATGCCACAGAAAGTCCAAAAAGTCCCCTGAAGTCCTACCGACTAGAAAGTGGTGGGGCTAGAATTCAATATCGGGGTGTGGGACTCAAATGTTTCGCCGTTTCATAATGCTACGGAAGTCAAATCGTCGGGGAGGAAGCACAGGGCAGAACAAAAACGTGGGGTTTCTGAACGGCTTGGAGGAAAGCAGGTGGGAGATGCTGAAAATAGCATAGACTGATGTGATTCGAACCAGAGAGGGGTGGTCCCGCCACGTCTGCCTCGGTGAACAACAGATGGAGAGGTGGCATGTGAGACCCTGTGGGGCCGCGGCAAATGCTAATTGATGATGATGACTTCAGAAGAGCAAACCAAAATTTGAAGAGACAAAACAAAGAGTTAGGTGCACGTGGGGACAGACAGGGGCCAGCCCAGGGAGAGACAACGACAGGAGTGATTTGGGTTACGGCTGCCAGGGAAGGACTTCAGAAGGATGCTCTTCCTTAAGCATCTCTAGTTTTTGCAGCTAAACCACCCAATGTGTTCTCTAAAAAGTTGCACTTGAGGATTAATGAAGATTGCTCCTCATTCTCATAAATCTTAGGAAAAGGCGCTGGTTTAGACGCAGACACAGATTACCCCGTCACCCTTTGTGTAGGTCCCGACACTGTCACCTGTTACACCATGATATTTATTGATACACGATCCGATTGCCAAATTGAAGCATGAGGGAAAATAGAAGTTTAAGGGAGTTGGAAGAAATATAAGTGGATTTGGGGCTTCTAGCTCCTAATCCACGAATAACAAAATGCATATTTTATGATCTCCAGAGAGCTGAAATAACTCCAAATTCACAGACAGGGTACTATGGGACAAGTGACAATGCTAGTTAGTTCAATGACTGAGGAAGGTGATGACTTTGATCAATGAGGCCATAATTATCGAGTACCTACCATAGGCCACAACTCTCTGGTTGGTTCCTTAATAGAAATAGAACAGATTTTTTCTTAAAAAGGCTTTTGGTCTTCTAGACACAACCTGCACTTGAGTAGGTTGCTGTTCTAGTGTCTGGGGGAGGTCTGGTGCCCCTGGAGATGGGTCATGTAGGGACAACTTCCAACACCGGGGTGGGGTCTTCTGTTGGTTTGGTCAGTTCGGTGTCCGTTTCCCTCCTTCTGTGGACAACAGCCTGCCTGGGGAAGAGGTGAGCAGATGACCTTGGCTTTGGGCTTGAACAGATTCATTCCATCCATCCACGTAGAAACCGGTTCAGGGAAAAGCACGTGACCCAGGCTGATCCAGTGTGAATGAACAGTGTGGCCACTCAGAAGAAAACAGATTTGCAACATGGAGACACTAGATTCTGGACAACATTGAGTTTTTGGATTCCTTAATTCCTGAAGTCAGTACCACTTGGACTTCTCCTATAAACCAATGTATTTCCCATTTATGCTTAAGCCAGTGTGAGTTGGGTTTTGTCACTTACACTCAAAGGATCCCTGAAGGACAGAACGTTTGCTAGGACTTTCTCTAGCAAGTACAATGAACAAAGTCAAGTATCATGGATAAAGTGTGTGGGAAAGGACATGAGATATGGAAAAGTTAAAAACTTGGTACACTGTTACGGCCATCACTGTAGTGACCACGACACGATATCATCACCACCAAAGTAACAGCCTGATTTCTCTGGTCAACCCCTGAATATCTTTAAGGAATTCATACATATATACATGTATAGACATGTTTTTTTTTTCCCATTACCCGGAGGAAATTCTGAAGGCAAAAGAATAAAGCATCTTGCATTGGCCAAGCATTAGTTTGAAATGCCTAAGCTTTTCTTTATGGAAGTTTTTAAATGCAGTCACTTTTGATTTAGTACAGAATTATAATCAACTAGAGGCTACAGGCATTTCAGACTGCTGGAGTTTATTTTGGGAGTTTTGCAAGACAGCGATCTCCATTCCTTAAACATGTGCTTTAGTAAGACAAAATACTATTTCTCAGTAGAGCACACCCTTAAAGAAAATCAATGTAAATGTTATTTTGCTTCTCACCTCTTTTTCTCTGTAAAACTAAACACTCCAAACACAAGCACAGCAAACTCCATTTCTAAAGGTTTTGTAAGTTAAACAAGCCAAGGAAGTTACATGAAAAAATATCCCCTTTGAGATATAAAAATGTTCATATCTGAATGAGACTGAACAGATAGCAGAAGGGAATAGAATATAATATTTGATGAAGAGAAGTAATTATCATTTATGAATGAGGGAGCTCAATGTTTTCCTAAATTACTCAAATTAAACCTCAAATAAATATTTGAAGTTCTCCATCTAATTCGGCTACAATGAAAAATTGAATCTCATTACCTTTGGATTTACATCGACTCTAATTTCAAAGATTACATTTATTTCAGAAGAGATGATAAAGCGTTTTTCACTAGGAAGAAAATGAATTGAAGTTTCAATACAGAACGATACTCATTGCATATTGCAAAGAAAAGGGTTGTTCTAAAACTTTTTTTTTCAAAGAAAATGTCTAAGAAAAAGTCAGGAGTATTTCACTTAGTTCAGAGATAAAAATTTATAATGCAAATGTCAGTAGTTCAAATAAATGATCATTATGTACCTATAATAGCAGTACAAACAGATATTGTATACCTCAATTCAAGTTTACCTATTATATAAACTAGAGGGTATTATTCCCTTTACAAAATAATTCCTCATTCTACAAAATTCTCTGTATAAAATCCATTTAGTAATGAGCTCCCCAGTGTATTCTACCTGTAATTTAATTCAATTTTCACAGTTTTCTAGATACAACAATTGCCTCAAGCAAGGTAAACTTCTTTGTCAGTTTAAGTGCACACACAGTAAAAATCAAATCAGTATGTGTAAGTCTGTGTACCTCTTGAAAAGCTTATTGCAATGTGGTTATCAAAAGAATAGTCAGTTGTCTACTATTTTGACCATATCCAATTTCCTTCTGTAGCTTCATGGCCATATGGAGATGTTCATCCTGAAGCCCCCTTAGATATCAAGCAGGGAAAACAAACGAAAACAAACAAAATAGAGCATTACAATGAAAACATTAAAGAAACGTTATGTACTTTTGCTACAGGAAGGAGACAGAAAATTCACTATTATTGAACCCAATTTCCCAAAGTGAGTGATGGTCATTTTTTATTTAACAGAGATTGAGTATTAACTATATGCCAGATACCATGATAATTTTTACCAGGATATTGTCTCTGAAAATAAAAGAAGATTGCAAGGGATATTTAGAACACATATCATTTTATGGCTTGGGCTTGGAGACTTATAACAGGTGCACTGGACTCTTAAGAGCTCTGAGAAAGCTTAAAGAAACTTGTGTAATACAACAGTTGGCAGACACATTTAACTATATCACTCTATTTTTTTCTTTTTAATAACACCCATTAATATCTACTGGGACAAGGCTTTTCTTTTTTTTTTTTTTTTCTTTGAGACAGAGTCTCACTCTGTTGCCCAGGCTGGAGTGCAGTGGCGTCTGCCTAGCTCACAGCAACCTCCAACTCCTGGACTCAAGCAATCCTCCTGCCTCAGCCTCCCGAGTTGCTGGGACTACAGACATGCACCACCACACCTGGCTAATTTTTTCTATTTTAGTAGAGACGGGGTCTCACTCTTGCTCAGGGTGGTCTCCAACTCCTGAGCTCAAGCGATCCTCCCGCCTCGGCCTCCCAGAGTGCTAGGATTAAAGGCATGAACACGACCCCCAGCCGGGACAAGGGTTTTCTGATATATCAGTCATCTAAAAGATATATTTCCCTCTTCATAATCATCAAAAGCCTGCCTGATTTAATACCTAATTTATGCACGCAGCTTTTAGAATCTCGAGGTGTCATTTGTGCCCCTCCACCAAATACTTCTGTCCGTAATGATACCTGTGGTTTTGAGCTGGGCAACAATCCTTTCCTTTGAGGTCTTGCAACTAGTCTTCAGTCTTGCTTACCAAGAATGGCCTCTTTTGTATCCTGTCCTGTGGCTCCCAGGCCTCCAGGGCTGGGGTACAGACCAGGTCTGTGTAGTCAGTCAGTGTGTTCTATCATAGCAACTGAGGCAGAGAAAAGCACTTGTCTTGAATTAGTCAAATGAGAGGCAACCCTGGAACTTAATTTTTATAACTGATACCCATGGAGTTGCTGGGAGGATATGACAGAGCTTGTGGCTCCTGGTGGCTTCTTATCTCCAAGTAGGAAAACAGTAATTATAAAACCAACGTAGGGGGACACAGATCCCCGGGAAGACAGGTATGAGACTGTGAGTTACTGCATCTCAGTGAGTTTTAAAGAGGCCCTGGGTGAAGACAACGTCTAAAGGAACAACTTTAAGATGTAACTAAAATATTTTGGAATTTCCTTGGGCCAGCCATTTTTTTGATATTTAAAATATCCATTTTCTCTTTATAACCAAAATAAATTTTCCATCTGATAAGACAGGCCAGTTACCTCTTCTTGTCTCTATAATGGAATTTGGAGGAGAACTGTGGATATAATCTACATAATTAGTCTGCGCCAACTCCAAATGCTGGATAATCTCTTAAATTTTTTGTCAAGAGAAAAAGGATAGAAAATTGATTCACGTCCCAGCTCCTACTCTAATTTGGCAGAAATTGGAGAATAGCACAATGGGTAGAATATTGACAGTATGAGGTGACAGCAGCCACTAAGGGACTATTCAGTGGGAGCAGAAAGCCCAACAGATAGCAGAGGCTCTGTGATCGCAAATGAAAGACGGAATTATTTTCTAAGTCTGGGGGTCGAATCATGGAAGTTTGTTTCGAACATCTCAGCCTCTGGGCGGTGACATACGCAGGCTCGTATTTGCAACGGGAAACTAAACTTGTCCCAAAGTCATCTTTAAAGTTACCTTGGTTTTGTCATCTGTAAAATGGGAGGAATAACTGTGCCTATTTCATACGGGGAACTCAAAGCAGTGACAATGGCGGTGGGGATGGTGGTGGCGGCGGTGGTCTGGGGATGAGGAGGAGGCTGGTGACGGCCTTGATGATGCCGATGACCATGACGACGGTGTTGGCGTCAGAGGTGGTTTCAAAGGGGTCGGGAGAGAGAGAGAACGGGCTCTGACTTGTAGGGCAGGTGGCATTCCGACTAGATGCTGGTTGGAGGGAAGCACGTTCCCAGCGGAAGCAGCAGCAGGAGAAAAGCTGTCTGGATGGGGAGCCACGTGGAGGGGCGAGGGTGGCAGGTGATTCTCTGGCTCTGCTGGGGCGTAGGTGGCTCCGTACCTTAAGTGGGAGTAATTCTGGAGAGGAACCAGGAGGGCAATGCGAGCTGTTTGTTCCCTATGGTAGGGCTGTGGGCCACCCACCGAAAGTAGTCAAGCATCCCAGGGTTTCAAAAAAAATAATCTACCAGGAATGAGTAGGATGGATTGAAGTGGGAGGAGATCTGGGCAGAGACATCAGTTAGCAAATGACTTCAAGGATCTAGGCAGCAAAAGAGGAGGGCAGAAACGTTACGTGTAGTCAAAAACACACCTGCTCCATAGACGTTAGGGAGACTTGAATTCAAACCACAGCTCAGACGCACACTGACCCATTGCGTGACCCCATGAGTAGGTCATTGCATTCGTTTCCCATGGCTGCTGTAATATGTCAGCAATCACTTAGTAGCTTAAAATAGTCGCACATGTAGCATCTTGTAGTTCCCTATATTAGAAGTCTGACATGTATGTCACTGGACTCAAATCAAGACGTCGACGACAGTGCTGTGTTCTTTCTGGGGGCTGCAGGAGAGAATCCATTTGCTTGCTTCTTCCAGCTTCTAAAAGACACCTATAGCCCATTTTTCTTTCTTGCTGATTTTCCTAGTTCTATACAGATTCTAGCTATCAGCCCTTTATCGGATGTGTAGCATGCAAATATTTTCTACTCAGCCACAAAAAACAACAGTGATCTAACACCTCTTGTATTAACCCGGATAGAGCTGGAGCCCATTCTACTAAGTGAAGCAACACAAGAATGGAAAAACAAGCACCACATGAACTCACCAGCAGATTGGTACTAACTGACCAACACTTCTGTGCACATATAGTAACATTCATCAGGTGTCAGACAGGTGGGAGGGGGAGGAGGGGATGGGTATATTCACACCCAATGGGTGTGGTGCGCACCGTCTGGGGGATGGAAACGCTTGTAGCTCTGACTCGGGCGGGGCAAATGCAACATATGCAACCTAAGCATGCATATCCCTGTAATATGCTGAAATGAGAAAAAAAAAAAGAAAAAGAAAAAAAAAAGGACACCAGCAATCCTTGGCCCACATCCCGTTCCTCCATCTTCAAAGCCAGGAAAGTAACATCCCTCTGACCTCTCTTCTCCTGTCACCCCTCCCCCTGACAGCAAGGAAAGGCATTCAGCTTTTAAGAACCCACGCGATTAGGCCCACGTGGATAATAAAGAATAATCTCCACATCCCAAGGTCCTTAACTTAATCCTACCTGCAAAACCCCTTTGCCATGTACAGTGACGGACCCGCAGGTTCCAGGGATCAGGATGCGTGCGTTTTGGAGGGGCTGTTATTTCTGCCTGCCACGGTCATTTCACATCTGTGGGCTTGGTCATCTTAAACAGCAATGGCACCCAGGCTCACTTCCCCGGGTTGACATAGAGATTACCCGAAATGATATGTATGATGCACGTAATGCGATAACGTAACACCCGCTACGCAGCCTTTACTCTGAAGGTTTTCCGTTTCCCAAACTTGAGTGGCAGCCACGAAAAGTAAATAAATAAATAAATAAAAGGGAATAGATGCCAAAGGTACCGAGGACGTAGAACTAATAGGTGTTGAAAATGACAAGTTTGGATTGGGAAGATGGAAATGGAGAGAGAGGGGTGAAGAATGACAGCAAAATACGCATTCTTAAGAAATAGCTATGTTTATTACAGGCTTAAAGCTCCACCACCCCCCGTCCCTCGCAGCCCACGCACATGCACGCACGCACGCACGCACGCACACACACACACAGAGTCACTCTCTATAGACACAGGGATGGTTTTATAGGGACAGGAAATCATTTTCTGATGGAAGTGACATCTAGCTCCCTCCCAGCTAATAGCAGGCACTTTTTGATACAGAAGATATGGCTAGGAGATTTCTTTCCGGAACTCTATAATTCCCTTTTACTTTTCCCAACATCTCTCAAGACAAAGTGACACGGCCATGTTAACAATCAGAAGGAACATGATGTAACATGAATAGCAAAATGAGTGGATGCTGCGTGAGCTGCCACTTGCTCCCGCTCTACAAATATGAAAACATTTCACTTCCTGTTGATGGCCAACCAACCTCATCACAGGTTGACAGATTTAGCCGGAGGTGAAAATGAAAACCCAACCCTGCCAATTCCCCTGATTATGTTTCAGCATCCAAAGGGGGAGGAATTCAGTAATGTGAATTTATAGGAAGGAAAATGATGGCCTCGAGACAGTACATTTCTTGGCTCATGGTACTCTAAAGTCAAGAAAAACAAACTGGAAATATCCTGGAGTTGGAAATATCTTTTTTTTTATCATTATTATTATTATTCAACCCTCTTCTCACTGTACTGCAACTGACTAAAAACAGAGCTTTGTGATTCCCAACCAACCAACCAATCCATCCCTGCTTGATCCTACTTAATAATGACACATGAGATCATCTTAGCATCTAATCATTATAGTTTTGAAATGATGATCTTTGAAGTTTTATTTGACTTTCACTTGTACATCATTTCTTAAAACAAATAGATTGATCTTTTTTTTCCTTTTGTGTTAAACTATCTTATGCAAAACCATTTTATATTTTAAGAAGTCCCTCCATCTTTTTAAAGGTGTGATGATTTTTTATATAAGCTTTTGTCAATGAACAGATTTGTGAATGATATCCCATAGAAAGGTGTATCTCATGGGTGGTGTCATCATTCCATGCACGGTTAAAAACACACATATTATCATTATTTCCTGACACCTTAGAATTCCAGTAAAGTGAAATGAAATATCTTCTTAGAGAGCCACGTTATTTAAACTGTTGATGAATTAGCCCGTGTTTTAAAAGATGAGTACTATAACATTTACCGAAATCTTTATAAGCTAAAGGCTCAAATCTAAGAACATCTTCTAAGCATTTTTATTTCACTTGTGGATAACTCCCTATAGGAAAAATAAATAAATAAATAAAACAAGCTTTGTTTTCAAAAGATTACCCAAAGAAGATTAACTTGTTTATCATCAATACCTGAAACTAATTTTCTATCAGCCTGCCGGTATGCTCTGGGGAACAGTCAACCCTCATGCCTCATGGCTGCTGACTCTCAATCGACAAACACAAGCACACACTCACGAGCACAACACAAAAGGATGCCACATCCAGAGACTAATGTCTTTGCAGGAGATGAAACGTACTGCCCTCGTTCAAGAGGTCTGTGCTACGAGTCTCTCCCCGTAGGAGGACGGAAAAATAAAACAGCTGGGCTCTCTGTTTATATCCATGTTGTGGGAGTTGCAGGGGAAAAAAAACACAGAACATGAATGATAGACATGTCACCAAAGTACTTCCAGAAGATTTTCTTGACAACTGTCCCCAGCGAATGCATCCACATTCAGGAAGTTATTGACTACAGAAACGCTTTGATATCATTCATAGTGGACATTGGCACAGACGGGCTGAGGCCATTTGTATAAAGGATAGGTCCCCTTATATAAGTACCTCATGCATAAAAGTAAAAATCATTTTGGGCATTAAACTATACTTAAAATGCACGAGAAAGTCACCACCTAAAAAGATGATTTTTTTTTCTTTAGAAAAAGGATTCTTCATTACCCACATCAAATAAATCTGGGTTTTCATATAACAAACGTGCAGGGTAAGACTCTAGAGAAACATCTTCCTTGTGTTTCAAAGTCTATTTTGTCACTCATGTGAGCCATAAACATGTATGAAGACAGGAAACGATTCAACCCCAAGATCTTACAACCGGTTTGTATAGAAACTCCAGACACCACCAGCCTTAGAGGATGAGTCCGGGGCCGTCACCCTCCCTAACGAGAATCTGCAAGCTCAACTGAGAACGGGGCGGGCGTGACCTCTGGTGATCCTGGGTTTGAATCCGAGTGACCCCACTACTAGCGCTTGAAAAGTTACCTTGTTCAGCCTCTGCCTCCTCACTTATTACATGGAGGAAATGTTACCGCTCACTGGTGTTGCCAAAGGGTTTAAATGAAAGAATGCAGGCAAGATGCGTAACACAGGCCTTGGCATAGACTATGTTTCCAAACAACATACATATATATGTTATATATATTTGAGACAGAGTCTCACTCTGTCACCCTGGCTGGAGTGCCGTGGCATCATCATAGCTCACTGCAGCCTCAAACTCCTGGGCTCAAGCAGTCCTCCTACCTCAGCCTCCCAAGTAGCTGGGACTATGGGCGTGTGCCATGATGCCTGGCTAATTTTTCTATTTTTAGTAGAAATGGGGTCTTGCTTTTGCTCAGGCTGGTCTCAAACTCTTGAGCTCATGCGATCCTCTTGCCTCAGCCTCCCAGAGTGCTAGGACTACAGGCGTGAGCCACTGCACCCGGCCTTCAAAGAATATTTTTGCTAACATATAGTATCTTCCATTATTAAAGCTGACATGCACGAAGATAATTTTGATAATGTCAGAGAGACATGATATGTGTTCACTGTGTCATGGTTCATTTTGTACTTCCTGGGCATGCATTTCCCAGACTCCTGTGCGGTTGGGTTTGTCCCATGTTATTTGTTCTGCCCTCAGGGAATAATGGGAGTGTCACGGGACCACTCTGGGCTGCTCCATAAAAGTGTGGGTGTGAGCCTTCCATCATCTCTGCTCTCCTGCTAATACAACCCTGCAAAGCCACTTAAGACATAAAGGAAGCTACATGAGACAGAAGCAGCCTGAGTCTTGGCATTTCTCCTTGGAAGAGAACTGCTTTGGAGAGCTGCTAGACTGCAGTGGGCATCCCATGGCAAGAAATAAGCTTGCAAGTGACAAGCTGCTGAGCTACTGGGGCATGGTTGTTACTGTAGCATAGACTGGCCTATCCTGACTAGCACAGTTCATCACCTGATTTCCAAACCAGGAATTCAGAGAATGCTTATGCTAATTTGGATTTCTATGGATGCTCCAAGTCATAAGAAGAAAAAAGTGTTCTTCTGTAAGTGGGATTCTTTCAGGAACTAGATGCCTGGCATTCTTATTTGTTCATAGTGCAGAGATTTGTGAAATGAGCTTATAGCAATGTTTTTCTATGGTATATACCATTTTCTATGGTATATACTATTTGTGTTTACAGAATGAATATTTTAAAATAATATCATTGTGAGAAGAAGCTGCATACACAAACACACGCAAAAAATCAGGTACATAAAAATAATCAAAATCATTTCTGGGAAGATTGTTTATCATTCTCATAGGCACCCAAAACACAAGAACGTAGCAGCAATGCACGGAATGTTTACAAAGAACATTAAATCTGTATCATCAACGATTTTCGTGGTTCACCTGATGTGTGCACTGGGATTAGGGTGTGTGCGTGACAAGGAAGGTTGGGGAAAAAGGAATCAGTGTGGCTGGAAACGTAATGGGAAGCTTGTCTTTGCAATTTAGTTTCCTTAGAATTTAAAAAGAAAATGCCAACCTTTGTGTCTCAACATGGCAAGGAGAGATAGCCGTACTTTTTGGGGTGGCTCTATCAACTCCGCTGTTGTCTCACCCCTTTTGAAGAATGCATTCACCCCTTTAGCAACTGAGAAATGTTCCCGAGATGTATATAATTTCATGGATGGGAGAACACCAATTTCACAGAACTTAAACGGCACGACCATGTAGCACTTAAATTATGCAAAAACAAGCTGCACTGTGAGTACGAGGGTGGCCTGGGCATCGAGGTCCTCGGGTGTGCTGTCGCGTGCTTGCAACCGGACGGCCCACAAGGCTTCCGGAAGCATCGGCAAAGCAAACAAGGGTGGGACAAAGGCTCAGGTTCAGCCCATGAGAGTCTGCAAAGTTCCTGTGCAGAAAGACACCTATCACTTCGGAGAAGGGCCCTGGCCACTGCCTGGCGTGGCCTGGACCTGCCTGAGTGACAAGAACCTCTGATCATCTGATGGGAGAAAACAGGCTGAGTTCCCCAGAAGGATCTGCTCCTCCACACTCCCTCCACTCAGCATGTGGAAGGGAGGACAGTCCCCGCTGCCGCCGCCGGGGGGCTTGAATGAAACACCGCAGAGCTGGGTGCAATGTCTGGCTCAGCCAAACATATGGCGCACTCTCAAAGAATATTTTTGCTAAGGTGCGGCATTGTCTGTTTTTCAAAAGCCAGAGAGAACCTATTTCTCCCAAGTTAAAAAAAAACCTAAGTGTACAAAAATGAAAGAATACTCTGTTAAAAAAAACAAACTGGGAAATATTCATATGATGGAAGAGGCCATAAAGCCATTAAAATGGGATTTAAAAAAAAAAGTATTTATTGATGCAGGAAATGCTCCCGTGATGTAATAAAAACAACACTGTGTGAGCGCTGTTTGTTAAAATTGCAGGTGCTTAGAGGAAAAAAGGAAATAAAAAAAGAGAAGGCGAACGGCAAACTGAAAGTTGTTATTTTTGAGTAGTGAGATTTATCTACTTTTTTTATACTTTTCTGTATTTTTTAATGTTATACAAAGAGTATGCATGACTTTTGTGTAATTAGCAAATGATGTTTGAGCTTGGTTTCGGTGTAAGCAAACAATGAAGCTCTCTTCCTTTTAGCACACTTGTTCAAAGTCATTTATTGCCAAGGTAATGGCAACACCACCTCCTGTCTTTATTTTTTGTTGGTTAATAAGTAGAGCAGGAATAAAGACGTTGAATAGCATACAAAAGGAGACAGCTTATATTTACTTACAATCCCTCTCTGGACACGGAAAAAGGAAATGCCAAGGGCTGGAGTGTTGAGTCTCACCTGTAACTTTTCATTCATCACGTATTAACAGCCTTAGGCAAGTTACCCGCCATGTCTGAGACCCAGTTTTCCTCTTTTGCAAAATGGCATTCATACTCCCTGCCACATAGGATAATCTTCAAATTAACCTAAGTAAAACCAGAAAAGTGTATAAAATGTGTCTGGGACTTCGTACGTACAGAGAACGTACTAGCTCCTTTTGCATGAAGTCCTTCTCACTCGACAGACAAAGGAAACTACTAGAAGAGAAAAAAATGCTTTAAGGAATTTTTCTTTTCCTCCAGCCTTCCATGTTTCAATTAATTTGCTGACCAGTTAATGGTGATTCGTTACAGGGGGCTTAGCCGCCATGTACAAATTAAGCTGATCTTTAATTTCTTCCTCCAGGGCTCCAGAGCCACTTCTAGGGCACTGATAAAGAAGTCGCCTCCCACCCCAACGGCCGTCCCCTCGTCTCACCCACGGAGTCAGCAGGCTTCCTTTTCAAGGACAGAGGGGATTGCAGCCCTGGAAGTAATTGATAGCTCCATGCCTCCCTCCACTGCAGCAATTTCTAAAATGGCACAAGCTGATGATGTTTGCAAGACTTAAGTTCAGGGGGTTTACCGCGGCTAGCGATTGATTGCATCTTGATATTCCCTCTCCTCTGATACTTAAGCGGAGGGAGAGGATGAAAACATCTGCCCTCAATGGCTGCTCAGGAAAATTACAAAATCAAAAACTATATAAAAGCATACCTGTCTTCCTTTCAGCTAATTAAAACAGTGGCTGGAGCCGGGGAGCTCGTTCTTTGTCGTGCACTGCCATCTACTGGCCACGCGAGCCTCTGCGCCGGCAACCCACCGGTTACACAGAGAGACCAGGGAACGAACACATTTGTGTTTAACATCAGATCCTGACGTCGAACTGTGAAAACGTGCAAATAGCCCTGAGAACCACAGGACATTTAAATTGTTTTCTCTGTGCGGTGCACACATGTATGAAACTCAAGCATCAGTTTAAAGTGCCCACAATGAGCTACTCACATCTTGTGCCATTTACTCTCTTCCCCACCCTTGGAACAAGGCCACGTGCCATGGAGAACAGGTATTGACAGGCGCCCACGGCATGACAGGTGCTTTCATGTATGTCACCTCATTTCATTCTTACAATCAGTGCATGTAAGGGAAAACATTATTTCTGTTTTACTGAGGCTCCGAGTTATAGAAGCCATGGAGAGTCACCTTGCTGTTAATTGGTGGAAGGAGGATTTGAATTCAGGTGTGTCTGACCCACAAGGCTCCCACCAAGATGGGCACTGCCTAAGGTGTGCCTTGTCACCCTGCTTGCTGTACACAGAGCAGAGAGCGTGGATCTGAGGGCTCGCTGTCTCTCAGCTCTGGTGGGAACCACTTGGTCTGCACGGTTTGGGTACACTCACACATACATAGATGTATAACACATATGCACACACACACAAATGTACGCAAGGAGATACTAAAACAAAAAGCTATATAGTTTTATTTATATAAATATAGTTTTGTATATGTATATTGTGTTTATGTATAATGTGTGCATGCATATATGTATATGCATATGTGCTTTGTTATAAAACCTTTGTTACAAAAACTATGGAAGAATGGATATATTATCACCCCCAAATACCTCAGCATGCATCTCCTAATAAGGACAGTCTCCTATATAACCACAATTCTATTATCACACCTAAGAAAATTAACTTTAATTCAAAATTAAATCTAATGCTCACTATCCTATTTAAATGTTTCAATGGCTATTTAGAGCCTTTAAAAAAATTACCCTCAGCATTACATTTGATAATGTCCTCTTTGTCTCTTTTAATTTAGAACACCCCCTCCATTTTTGTTTGCTTTTTATATGACAATTTAACGCAAGTTCTCTGCAGGGGTAATGTCCAAGGAAGGATAAGAATTTGTTCATTAACTTTTGTCATTAAATAACTATTTCATGGAAGTAGAGTCTCCGGTATGCTGCGTGCTGTATCCCACGTATTCCTCTCCTAAAGACAGGACAACGTTGATGGGGGAGCTGTCCTCCTCCCTTGTCCAGCTCTCTTGAGAGCACTCAGAGCCGGAGTTGCCAAAGCCAAATGCACGCGGCCTGGTGCGAGCTGCTTGGCCTGTGAATTTCAGCTCTCATAGTCAGTTTTTTTTTTTCTTTTATTTTCTTTCATTTCCTTTGTTTCCTTTCCTTTCCCTCCCTTTTATTTTGACGTTTTGCCTTTATCTGTTTTGCATTCTTATTCAATTCTTTGAAAATAAGTTGCAGAAATTTCATCCTGAAATACTTGAGCATAAATCCACTACTAATGGTAACATGATCCTACACTAGTGATTCTCAACTAGGAGCAATAGTGCAAACTCCCCTCCCCCCAGGCAACATTTGGCCGTATTTGGAGACATTTTCGGTTGTCACAACAAGGGAATGGAATGCTACTGGCCTTTAGTGGTGGGGAGGCCAGGGATGCTACTCAGGGATGCAAAGGACAGTCTCCACAGCAAAGAATGATCTAGTCCAAAATGTCATTAATGCCAAAGTTGAGAAACCCTTTTCTACATAACCACAAAATCACCATAAAATACATGAATTTAAACACATTAAATATGACTATTATTAAACACATTTCTAACTTTCTTTTTCCATAAAATGAAACACCTTCACCTAGATGCCATAATTCCCCATAAAGGGACAAGCAGCTGCAAAGTCTGGTATTGAAGCAATTGTGGTCTGAACAGAAGGTGCCCCTCGTGTTCAGTTGCAAACCTACACCTGAGAGCTCCACCGCCCCACCGCCGAGGAGACAGGGCTGTGGGTCTTCAGTACCTGAGAATATACGCCAGGAGTGCTGGCGCTGTTGTATTTGTTGTTTTAATTACCCTAATCCTTGTGCACAAATGAAGCAACTGACAGGCAAAGAATCTACACTCAAGGCACAAGAATTTCACTATTTCCCAGGGAGAACTTTACAAAGGATCCTAACATTTCACTCACTGGGGCAAAACAAACCGCGTCTCAAAAATGGATACTAGCAAAGAGTTCTGAGTCAGGGGGGACTTTCCATCCTCTGAAGGTCAAAATTTGGAAGAAGAACTGAAGGTCTCAAAAAAAAAGAAAGATATTAATATCAAAATCTGCTTTAAGGGACATACTTTATTTTCCCAAGCATAATGCTGGAGAGAATGGCACAAGGGACTCAGTCAATGTTTACTGGATTGATCCTCAAAATAGCTCAGTTTATCTCCAGAACAACCTGCTTGAACAGAAGTGCCAGGTATTAACTCCACTTTACAGACGTGAGAACTGAGTTACAAAGGGAGAGGTTATGTTTATGACACCGACATTATCAGATGGAATTTGAACATTTAATTCATCGGACCAAGATTTTTTTGTTGGTGAAATGACTTTGCTGTGGGGGGGGGGGAGGACAATCGTGATTACGTGCGTTGTTTTTTCCTTCGGTTTTGCCTTCAACTAATGAACTAAATTAAGGATAATTTGTTGTTTTAATTACTTTCTTAACTGACTATAGTATAGAGATGGAAAATACCCGTATATATCCCCTCTTTCAGAGCCAAACTGATCACAGATTGATCTCAGAACTACTTCTAAATCTGGTCATACCTCTAAACACGTCTTTACGTAGTTTGCCAGGCAAATATTATTGCTTGATAGAAGTTCGCTACCGATATGGGCAGCAAAGATTCTTAACCATGATAGGATTAAAAAATAGACTTCTACCTACTCTGAAACCAATACATAAATAATCTGAAGTTTTCTATGAACTACGTTAAAAGTTACTCAGGCCCAATTATTACGCAGCTCCGTTTGCGTTTATATTGTGATCTTTGCGTAAATATTAATTCCACGCTTACCACGGTAGCTAGAACAGGGGACGGTACGTCATGTTTTGACCAGGAAGCTTTTCTCATCACAACATCCGCTGAACGAATGGTTCGCAGGGTTAGGGGCGAAGCTACCGCCTCTCTGCCTTACAAAGATGAAACACAGAGATTTAAATCGTAACCACGGCAGTCACTTTCGTTAAGTATCCCCTCCCCTGCCTGTTCCTCCGAAACTTAACTGTGACGCCGGAAAAGTAAAATAAGAGTATAAAACTCTTAAGCTTGATTGTTACTTTAGAAAAGAACTCAAGTCAACTTTTCCACTAGGAAGTCAAAGAAAAAGCAGAGGGCTGAACTATACTAGTAATGATAACTATAATTCCACCACCTATCGAGTACACACACAGCGCCGTACTGACCAGGACCCTTCCTCCATTCTCAGCCACAGCCCTACCTGGTAGTTCTCCTATGACCCCATTCACAGGGGAGGAAAATGAAGTTCCGAGACACCACGTGCTCTTGGGACTTCCTCAAGACTACGTTTTTATGAAGTAGCAGAATTAGTGTGAACTTCATCATATTTTGGAGTCTAAACTTGTAATCACCCCGCCTTGCCTCTCAGGCAGATAAACGAAAACGCCGCTAATTAATAAACATCCGAAGAGCATTAAGCAAAGCTCAGGAAAACATGAAAGAAAATAAACAACTAGAAATTAATGGCTTTATGAAGAAGTTTCTAGTATTTGTTAAGCCTCTCTCTGATGAATTAACAGTTGACAAACAGGACGTGAAAGCAGAAAGGAAGAGGACTTACATGCACAAATACTGTGTCCTTTTCTTCCTCAGAGAACACACTGGAGTCCTCTTGCACAGTGTGGGTGGCTAGTCTGGACCATGCCTTGTGTAGGCATTTTACATGTTTGACAAAGGGGCTGCTCAGAGAATGTCAGTCCCTTTCTGGTCCACTGGTACTTAGCATAAACAGAGAGCGAGGCTACCTCTTGGAAGAGAGCGGTATCGCCGTAAATGCTTGCCCACTGGTGGCAAAGGAGTTCACGTGCTACCTCCATAAGATGTGAACAAGAATATGGCCAAGAAGCATCATTTGTGGAAACTGGCCAAGTCCAGGAAGGGAAACCGAGACCAAGAAATGAAGCCACGCAATGTCGTCTGGAGTAAACATAGACAAGTCTCCCCCTTACTTCAGCAATGTAACACAGGCATGTTCCAAACATACTTCACTCAATATCAGCGTCACCAGTTTTGCCTAATCCATGGGTCACTTTTACAACCATCAGCTTATTTTTTTTTTTATTTCAGCATATTATGGCGGTACAAATTTTAAGGTGGTGTATAATGCCCTTGGCCCCCCTCCCCCCACAAGTCTGAGCTTCAAGCGTGACCATCCCCCAGACCATGCACATCTCTCTCATTATGTATGTATATACCCATCCCCTTCCCCCCTCCCACCTGCCCAACACCCAATAAATGTAATTCCTATGTGTCCACTTAGGTGCTGATCAGTTAATACCAATTTGCTGGTGAGTACATGTGGTGCTTGTTTTTCCATTCTTGGGATACTTCACTTTGTAGCGTGGGTTCCAGCTCTATCCAGGAAAATACAAGATGTGCTATATCACCATTGTTTCTTATAGCCGAATAGTACTCCATGGTATACATATACCACATTTTATTAATCCACTAATGTATTGATGGTCACTTGGGCTGTTTCCACAGCTTTGCAATTGTGAATTGTGCTGCTATGAACATTCGAGTGTAGGTGTCTTTTTTGTAGATTGTCCTTTGTTCTTTTGGGTAGATGCCCAGTAATGGGATTGCTGGATCAAATGGCAGATCTACTTGTATCACTTTAAGGTATCTCCATATTGCTTTCCACAGAGGTTGAACTAGTTTGCAGTCCCACCAGCAGTGTAGGAGTGTTCCTATCTCTCCGCATCTATGCAACATTTATTGTTTGGGGACTTTTTGATAAAGGCCATTCTTACTGGCGATAAGTGATATCTCATTGCAGTTTTGATTTGCATTTCCCTGATGATTATAGGTGTTGAGCATTTTTTCATATGTTTGTTAGCCATTATTCTATCTTCTTTTGAAAAATTTCTGTTCATTTCCTTTGCCCACTTTTCGATAGGGTTGTTTGATTTTTTTCTTGCTGATTTTCGTAAGTTCTAAGAAGATTCTAGTTATCAGCCCCTTATCAGATGTGTAGGATGCGAAAATTTTCTCCCATTCTGTAGGTTGTCTGTTTGCTCTCATGAAAAAATTAACTCATGTATGCTTCAATGTGCTTTAAAACACCATTTTATATCATTACCAAAATTGAAAAACTGTCTCATTTGCCATAAATAGATGGAGACTATCAGACTAAGTGGGTTGAAAAAACAGAACAATGTCCCTCAATTGTTAAGTTCTGGCTGGATATTTTGTCTGTTTAAAGCCCTCGTGCTCTCTCTCTCTCTCTATCTATTCAAAGAGATTAACGAGGGTTAGAGAGGTGTTAGAGATCTAATAGCAACACACAGAGTCGTTCTCTTTGACATCTGAAAGACTGAAATGGGTTTGAAAGGGAAATCTTAGTCTCACTCTCTGATTCAATTACATTACATGACACATCCATGCACCACAAATGACTTCATCTCTGAATGATGGGATGCATGCTACTACACCTGGAAACACCACCATAAACCACTCCTCTACCAAGCCTCACCCAGCTCCTGGACTGACTACTTAACAAGCCTTATCAACTATTCACGGTCAGTGATTAACTCCCAGAGCTTACGGCGGGCAAGATGTTAGCTCTTCTTGCAGTCGATCGGCCTGAGCCTCTACTCTGAGATACACAGGGCTTAAAGGATTCCCCACATCAGTTCTCTTATGTCTTAGAAGTATCGTTTCCCAGAAGTCCATCATTAAGGGAACCGCTAGTATACAACCCGCTCTCAAAATAGAAACTCTTTTGTTATCGGAAAACCTCCAAACAGATCTCTCTAATCCTTGGTTTCTCTATCTTTATTTATTTTTCTTATATTTGTTTCTGTAAGGGTAAAATGCACACGAGATTTTGAAGGCTTAGTACATACATATGTACTTAAATATACACTTTTGTGTACCTATATATAGGTGTGTATGTATATATATATGTATTATATAAATAATTTTACATTAACTACATGGTGAAATGATACTTTGGATAGAGAGGTTAAATAAATTATATCATTAAATTTAATTTCATCTGTTTCTTCTTACCTTTTCTTAATGTTGCCACTGGAAAATGAAACGTGTGTAGCTGGTATTGTATTTCTACCGGGCAGCACTGGGTTAGATGCTCTCTATAGTTCTTTACTGATTCATCATTCTAGTAACATATTAACATTCTTCCCTAAAACTGCAACAGCCTTTATAAATAGGCCCTTAATTTTATGGGGTAAAAGGCACTGATAGATGTATGAAAAGCATTGGCATCTCTGTTCCATCTTCTTCTATGTTAATACCTTGCATAATGATGTCAGAAGATAAATAGCTCACTATCTTTAAAGTCAGAAAAGAGGAAAAAAGATTTCAGGGCTCATATGTCTACGGATAAAGCAATCCAACTTTGGAGCAGCCCAAACTTGTTCCCTAATCAAAGATATACTTTTAATGAGATTTTATCTTTGATTGAGAATGTAAGGCTGTAATGAACTGCTGGGTCATTACTCTGCTTCTGGGCTTAATTTTTATGTACTTCTAGCTCCCGATGTTTTTGATATAAAGCTCTTAATTTATGCTGGATGTTTAAAACTTTCTTATTTAGGGCCTTTTGATGTAGGTAGCCTTTTGGGGGCAATAAGTGCATTTTGAACTTAGAGTAATATTAATAAAATAGACCTCTAGTCTCCATAGAAACATACCACACGTATCTACATCTTTATATGTGTTTGCGTTTGTGCAAGTGTCTCAGTCAGGTGTGACAACGAGGCCTTAGGTAATATCAGGTGTGTTGGATGCCATTCATTCTGTGGTTTCTTAGAGTAGCTGACAAATCCCTGGGCTCTGGGGTGGGGCGAACCTCTGCTCTAACCGTAGACTTGCCACCAGTCATCACATGAGTGTGGAACATTCATTTAAGATTTCTGGAATTCCATCTCATCATCTGAAAAAAAAAAAAGCATCTATCTGTATTTTAAAATAGGCAGATTAAATGAATCATGCCTGTAAAGCAAGTAGCAAATGTCTTTGTAGGTAGAAAGTGTTTAGTACTTAAAAGTCGTTTTTATTCTTTTTGAAGCATTTTTGTCTTCTGGTTCTGTGCAGAAAAATGAGTTAACATCTGGAAAGGCTCCAGGACTTTTCTTTTTTTATTGATATGAAATATTTTACATATCTATGGGACACATGTGAGTATTTGTTACATGCACAGAACATGTCATGATGAAGTCAGAGTTTTCATCCCTGGGGACAGCATCCCCATTCCGGTCCTTTCTGCCTCCTCTCTGGGCTGAGGTAACAGTCTCCTTGCACCTGCATTTACTACTGGGAGGTGACCTACAGCTAGGACTCACCTGGCGTAGGTGTGGCTGCTGTACGGCAGAGGGCGTGACTTCCCAAACATGGAGGGGGTGGCATGACATCCCACCCCCAGTACACATTCCCCCCACACCCTTCTGATCAGGAAGTCCTTTCTTGGAACTCCCAGGAACTGTAAGTCTCACCTCTTAGTCTATTGCTCTCAAGCCTACCAGTGTGACCAAGAAACCTTCTCACCTGTGGTTCAAGGCCCACTACAATTTGATCCTTGTGTGTGTGCACGTGTGTGCGCAGGGGTGGGCGGATGGGTGGGGTGTGTGTTGTGTTCTCCGTGCAGCATCCCTTCACCTACATCTAATAACAACATTCCACCTCGGCCTCCTTTCAGTTTTCCTTCCGAGAAACCTTTTCAGGACCTTGCTCCAAGTTCCAGGTATGCACGAGGGTCCCACACGCCAAATACAGCTTCCCGCACCCATGGTGCCAGGAACGGGTTCAGTAGCGGACACAGGACCTAAACCCGAACAAGCCCAGGACTTTTTCACCAAAGTGGTGGAAGATAAGTCTGGAATCAATCTTCTGAGGCCATTTTGTTTCACCTGGGAAGAGCTCACCTGAAACAAAGTCAACTCCAAGATGCACAGGTCCCAGAGGTGGTGACCAGTATGTTCCTGAGGACGTATGTGTGAGCACCTGCATTTAGCACGCGAAAGCCACATGCCTCTGGATTTTCAGGTATGGAAATGGATCCATTTCCTGCAGCTGCTGCAACAAATCCCCACAACCTGGGTGGCGTAAAATAGCAGAAATATATTCTCTCAGGGTTCCCGGGGCCAGGAGTCTGAAGTCAAGGTATTAGCTAGGGTGTGTCTCCTGCCCTCTTCCTAGCTCCTGGCGGCTGCGAGTCTGTGTCTCTGTGTCTCCAAATCCGCCTCTTCTCATAAAAACCCCGTCACTTTATTCAGGCCTGCCCCCGTCCAGTGCCACCTCCCTTCAACCTGATTACCTGATCTGCAATGACCCTATTTCTGAATAAGATCACACTCACGGGTACCGGGCGGGAGGCAGGACTTCAACATATCTTTTTGGAGGCCACTCTTTAACCCATGACTGGGAGTGAATTTCCATTTTAGCTTAAGTCAATCTGAATTGCATTTCTATTGCAACAAAGGGAGGGCTGAGTTTCCCACTTCTTTCCTAAAGTAGTAACCCTAAAACACAATTTCCCTAATATGTCTCTAAAGGAAGTGATTCTGCTTGCACCGTTCCTCCCTTTCTGGGGCCCCTTTCCTTTGTTCTTCTCCTGTGCAGACACATTCCAGCCTGGCTAGTCTTTCAGGGACCGCCTGGCCTGGCACTTCCTCCTACAAGTATTTATTTCTTCTGTAAATGTCTCAAACTAGCCTTCCCTGCATCATGGTCTTGGCTGTTATCAGTTCCAGCCCAGAGGTGTCCGCAGGCCTTTCTGTGAATACGACCGTGCAGCTCGCCTCCCCGACAGGCCATACACTGCTTCCCTTGCGTCCATCCCCTGCCTGTTCTCCGTGCCACCCAGTCTGCTGGGCACACGGGGTGTGGAGCCTCTGCCCCCCTGAAGCTGACTGTCCGGCACATCAGCCCCGAATTTCATTTCTTTGTGCTCGATACATTTCTGAATGGCTGATACTTCCAGCGGTGTGCAGCGGCACAGGGGACCTCTGGGGATGAGCCTAGGGACAGAGAAGATACAGGCTTCGGGCTAGAAGGAGGGTAGCAAGCAGGCAGGGAGCAGCCAGGGGGTTAGAGATCAGCGATCACCTGGAAATGGTGCCTCCGTCTGGCGTAGACAACTGTTGCTTTGACCTGACCCACATCCACTCCAACTCTGGGAAGAAGCAGAACAGGTTTTCTTTGGGGGGGCTGTTTTTCCCCAATTATGGTTCTGCATCATTGCTGTTGGACCAGCGTCATGTCAGCACTCCAGGCACAGGGGCACGAGCTGGGACTGGTTAACCAACACCCTGATCCCCCCGGCTGAGATCTAGGGGGGTTCGGTTTAGTCAATGGGTCCCAGGGGCAGAGTGGAGGGCCTGTGACTCACGACATCGGAGAAGGTGCACCTAAGAAATTTGCTGAAGTTAGGACTGTTTGGGAACAGGAGCTGTCTTTCTCCGGGGGCTGCTGAATTGGTAGAACGCAATCCTGGAGCGGCTGGTGTCTGTCTCCCCACGTCACCACGGTGAAGCCAAACACGAGGAAAGCAGAGAGCAGAGTCAGTCATGGAGGGTGAAGTTTCCTACAGAATCACTGGAGCTCTGGAGAACTAAAGTCAATTAGTTTAGGTGCCAGTCTGAGACTCTGTCACATGAAACAGAATTTCTCACTGATTTTTTTCCTTTAATTTTCTTTCTTTCTCTTTCTTTCTTTCTCTCCCTCTCCCCTCTTTCTTTCTCCACTCTCCACCACCCCAAAATAGCCTATACTTTTTCTTTTTTATGCATAAAACAATTCTTAGTATATAGTTATTTTATATTTTATCCCTATTTCTCCAATAGCTCATATGCTCCACAGTGGGAGTTTCCAAGAAACTATGTGTTTCAGTGACCCTTATATTTCCAGTGACTCACAAATAGAAATTTAACACAAGATAAATATCTATTTCTCTTTAATGCTACCTTAACCTCCAATCCCAGTATAGCTGAATTAAATGAACCTACAGTCTTAGAAGTTGAATGTGATTAATAACTACTGCACAACCTCACCAACTCCAAATAATGTCTAAACCTTTAATAGAATACACAAGCAAACATATGACCAAGCGATTTAAAATCAGCTTTTTGATACTGATATTTCATAGTTATCATCGTATCTACCCAGTCCTGTCGACAGTTTTAAAGACAATTTGGAATGTGAGAACAGGATGAATGTTAAATGACACACAATTTTATGAACTCTCACAATTATTAGAATAGGTCGATATAAACAAAGGGGTCTAACTTGTTTGAAACAGTAGCCTTGAGGGATATCTGTGAGCAAGGTGAAGCAGAGACTTTAAGTTATTTCCTTAGTAATTGTAAGAAAATAGATTACTGATAAAATACATATATCTGCCCCCAAATTAAGGGATGAAATTGATCCTACTTAAATAGACAGTTATGTTTCAAGGATATAAGTAGTTGCTTTAATTTCATGAATAGCAACAGGTCTGGAGACTCCTGCAAGATAGAGAAACTTCTACGCAGTGGAGGTGAAAGGTAAGAGTTGGGGAGGTCTGCTCACAGGCTCCTGTAGGCTTCTGTTTTGGGAACCACCCATCTCTCAGTCTCCAAGTTGCCGACAACCCCAGCAGGTCCCGTTTCAGCAAACACGAAGCCATGTTCAATCTAGAAAACCTTACCCCTCCTGAATCAGCATCTAGGATCAACGTGTGCCCGAGAGATTCAATCAAGCAACAACCCTGAGAACTCTACTTCTGCTTTTCACAATCGAATAGGACTTCTCTCTAGGGCTGTCTTAACAGGGGGAGTCGTCCAATTCCTGTGTTTGCTCCCTTGGTAATATTTCACTCAAGATGTTTGTAATAGACTACGGTGTCTCACATGGAGGTTGTTTTCATCTGTGAACTTCTAATTCTCAACAGGAATATCAACTGTTTATCATGATCTCTATTGCTGTGGCCCTTCAGCAACATCACTGCTATGAACAACTACGCACTGAGTATCAAGGTGCCGGGAACCAGACTGGTAATTTAGGTATATTATGGCTAAGACTCACAGTGACCTTTAGAGGTAGGTGGTATCATTATCATTTCTTTACAGAAGAGGAATCGGACATGCAGTAAGGTTAAGGAACTTGCCCAAACTCAATCCTATCCTCAGCCCTTAGATGGATTCCAATAGACTTCTTCCACTCTTCTACTGTGTCTTACTTTCTAATCCTCAAATCATAGGTTAATGAAATTATATTTGAATATAAACATAAATATTTATCTTTTCCCATGCAAATTTTGTACATGATCATCATCAGAAGCACTGCATAATACTCCATCTCATGTTCTGAATTCAACATAATATGTCATTCCTTTAAGTTGTTGCCAGTATTTTGCTATCACTCGCAAAAGAACAATGCTGGCTCTCTGTTCATGAGGCCTTTGCTTCTACTGGACTGGGACAATAGGAAAAAATGAGTCAGACTGGGTCAAAAGAAATAATTATCTGTGCGACTGTTCACAGGTATGGGCACTCTGGGTTTTTAAATGGTTTCCACCAAATTGCAACATTCCCAGTAAAGAACCTCACCAGGATGGGAAGAGATAATGTTCTTATTTTATGTTAACAGGGCTAACTGAGCAGGTGAACATGGGTATATCATACAGCTTTAATATGCATTTCATACAGCTGTCACGGAAAGGTGTTTACTGTGTGTTTGGCTGTACTGATGCCTGCCTCTGGGTGGATTTTCTGATAGATCCTTAGCTCTTGGACTTTCATGATTTCTCCATGAAAACATTCCTGTCATGGGGCAAAATTAATGTGTCAATTTGTGAGTTGACAAATTAGATCAACAGAAAAACTCAATCTGAATCGATAAAATTAAAAATAAATTTTCCCTTTATTGCAAGTTACTGTTGCTGTTCTGAGGGGGCATAAATTGGCTTAAAGTTTTTCAATTACTCCTTTGACTTAGTTCTCTACACGCCCTGGGTGCCAGATACTCACCTGGACCAGGTGGCTGAGAAGAGCTGTCAGCCTCCCTGGCCAAGTTGGATCCTGACACATGCCAAGCATTTATTTCTCTCCCTGCTCTCTTAACCAAAGCCAGAACTTCTTGAGACTGAGGTTTTTTTCTGTTCTATAGGGTCTGTCCTCCAATCCACCCAGGAAACATTTTGGTTAAAAAGAAAATATGAAATTTGCTAAGAAGGTAGATCTTAAGTGTTCTCACCACACACACGCACACAAAACAAAAAGAAAAGAAAATGGTAACTACATACATGAGGTAATGATTATGTTAGCTTGATTATAGTGATCATTTCACGGTGTATATGGATATCGAAACATCAAGCTTTACACCTTAAACACATACACTTTTTGTTTGTCAATCACACTTCACTAAAGCTGGAAAAACAAAGAAAATATGAGAAACCTCCAGCCAATCTGCAAATTCTGATCGCTTTTAGTTTAAAAGGGCCAGAGTAAGAGACAATGCATTTTTGATGACTTGATGCAAAAATAAATACTAATCTATAACCATCCAAAAAAGACTAGTAAATTGGTAAATACTCAGCGTAAGAAGTGCATGTGTGTTTGTGTGATATGTGCACGCACACACGTGTGTATGCTTTCCCCAACCTGCCCTCGGATTCCGTCGTTACTGTATCAGGTTCCATCAAAAATTACTTCAGCAACCTAGTTGCTGAGATGGATGGTGTAATCCCGGGGTTTTCTGACCTTGATCAGCATGAAGAAAATTTCAGCTGAACTGTGCAAAAGTACTGGGACGACATAAATCACTTTTGGACAGGGCATGCTTTCTATCTAAAGTGTGAAGTCGCCCAATCACATGTCAAGAAGTGGGATAATAAAACCTACCAACTGAAGACACAGAGAAATTAATTAACACCCACTCCACTCATCCCAAAAAAAGCCACTGCCATTTTTTTTTTGAGATGACAAAACCATCATGGAAAAATAGCTATGCACTTGATTAAGTGTTTCCTAAATGCATTTTAATTCAGAGTTTAAAGAAAGAACTATCTCTAAAAGTTACACAAAAGAATAGACTTGCTTTTTTTTTAAGTAAAACAAATGGCAAATGAAAATAATAGCTATAATTAATGGTATTAAAATGTAAGCGATTCAGCCCCAATTAATACATAATTGCAAAGAGATGACAAATAGCATTGTAGAAAAATCACACTTTTTAAATTAAGATATCAAAACATAACCCTAATAATCTGAATATGATGTCAGGTACATTATCACCATAATGTAATCAATAGAGTAGGCTTCTCAGGAGCCTAGGAAAGTGTTATCATCTACACTTGACTGATATAAGCTCTTATTTGTTAAATTGTTTTTAAGCCATGCACTATCCAGGAACATACCAGAGCCTTGTTAGAGTACAAATCCATACCATAAGGGAAATAGGCATGTTCTACACAACAGAAGCATCTTTGGGCTTAAACACAGAGCATTTGGCTTTGTTTCACTCATCAGTTGCCAGATTCTGTGCCAGGAACAAACAACCTATACCTGGCACACGTGCAATGGCTCTCACTCCTTCACCCTTGGCAGGCATCACTAATCAATCAAGCATTCTTTCTGGTAGAACCCAGATGCCACAACCTCAGGCTCCTCATCAACAGGGCGGTCTATGCAGTCACAATCAATCTGAGTTGACACCAGAGATTCGGTCTGTTACCAACCACTGGTTGACAAATTTAACTGTGCTTTCCAACCCTGTTTATGTCTTTACTCAGACTGATAAGTACCTACAGGATACACAAAACCCTAGAATGGCACTGAGGATCTAGTATCTAGTTTAAACTTTGTAATTTACTTTGCTATTTTCTTAACTGGTCCTAGATGTACCTTCTCTGATTCCAACGGAGATCTAAGAAACTGAGTCGAAGATTAAAAGAGAGTAGGAAAAAAGCAAATATAAATGTAATAATAATAAGGCAGCTCGCACTTATGGAAGGTATATCCTATGCCCTACCAGGATGCGAAGTACCCTAAGTATGTTAGTGCACTGAGTCCCACTGTGACCCCAAAAACTGTTCTCTCCTCCTTTCCATTTTACATGAGAACTTGAGCAACTGTGAAGCTAAATAACCAGGAAGTGGCCAAGCTGGGATTCAAACCCAGGCCTTTGAGGATCCCATGCTGAAGCTCTTAGCCACTCTGTTTCGCCTGTGATTCTTCCGACCGGCTTCCCCAAAGCCAACTTCAAGGCTGAGGGGAGGGTGTATCCGACAAATGGCCGGATCTGCCTCAACGGTGTTTCACCGCACTGTCTGCATTCTGTCTGTACCTGTGACACCCCAGAGCGTCCCAGCATCCCTCATCGTGTCATTCGGGTTTCTGGGCCATCGGAGGCTGATTGAACTCGAGACCACATCCATCTTGGAAGCTCCGCCAGTCTCTGCCCGCCCCCACCTCCCCCAGCCCACCACCACCGCCCTCAAGTTTTCCTAAAATAAACGAGAGAGGAAAGTATAACTAACACCTCCTTTTCGAAGCTTAGGAAAAGAGTTAACCTGCAGATGAAATATGAAAGGCAGGTGCAGAGACCCATCCTGGAGTAAGGAGCTCTTGTCTACAAAAATAACTCTCCGCCACGCTGGGAAGAGAAGCACGGACTGGAACCACGGGCACTTTGATGACTCCTTGAGGAGCCCGAGGTAATACCTGAGGGTGACTGATTAAGAGGAAATCAAATGCAAGGACACATCACAGAATGGCATTTAGCATTTGGTCTGGGTTATTTCTGTTCTATCCAGGGCTTTGTTACAATAATTCTCATCAGTAGAGCTACCATTTAGCCATGTGCCAGCCACTGGGCGTGTTGAGGATTAGGGGCATTTATTGCTTTTTCCTGTGCAGCATCCTTGGCAGAGGTAGTGTTGCCTAATAGTTAAGAGTCACACAAAGACTTCCTGGGTTTAAGGCCCATCTCCGCACTCACTACCTGGGTGATCTCAGGCACGTTTGCTAACGCTCCCTCCCCTCATTTTGTCATCTGTAATATGGGTATGCATGTTGCATGTATCTTAAAAGGATCTTTATAAGGATTTGATCAAGAATGCACATAAAGTGCTAAAAACGGTCCTTGGCATTTAGTAAATTATCAATGCTGCTAGTTGCTATTATTACTAGTTTTCATTTTCCATTCTGGAAAAAAAAAGCCGTCAAGGTTTCTTTGGGGGACCACTCCTCCCTCTACATTTAGTCCATTTAAGTCATCCAGCTGGGGCCCATCCTACTTCTGGAGTCAGGTAGGGAGGCAGACAGGTAGGGTACTGTCTTCCCTGGCTTAGTGACGCCTGTTCAGCCAGTGAGCGTCACAACCAGGAATTGTGCTGAGACTGTTGGGAAATGAGCTCCTCCTTTTTACAGGTAGAATCTTAGGCTATGGCTGGTGGTCACCAGGTGGTAAAGATGGTGGTGGTACAGATGGAAATGTAAACACCAGGATCCAGCTGTATCGGAAGACAGCCCAACTTCACCCAACAACTGTCATTTTTTTCTTTCTTTAAGCTGGTCCAGCCTGGCTTTCTATTATGCAATTAAAACTGCCCCGACTAACACAGCACACAAGAACAGGACAAGGCACACAGGGTCTATCATTTTATAGACACTGTGGCTGTGGACAGAGAGCTAATGTGACCTTCCCAAGGTCTCCCAACTAGTAAAGGGCAGAATCAGAACTCAAACTCAGGTCTATTTGATGCCAAAACTCCTTATCACCATACTACGTTGTATTTTGAAATAAATAATGTAGAAGTGAACAAAATTGTTGGGGATTTCTGGGCAGCAACCCCTCTCCACCATGTGGGTCTCTCCAGAGCCGACTTTCATCTCCCTCATCTGTGGTTTCTGAACGCACAACTCTGGGGCTTATTATCTCAATTGTTGCCTGGTCCCCTAAGTCTAAGCAACAACGATGTTGAGTCTGACTGTCGACGGGCTACATGTGCAGAGCTCTCTCATAGTGCCCTGTTTCTCAGCAGACAGGAAGCATAAGACAAGATTTATTTATGATGCACACACCAAGTCCCACCAAGATCCTGTCTACAAATCCCTGCTGAGCAAAGGAGCTGAGACGAATCTGTAAACATGCCTTGTTTTGCCGACGCTAGATAACTGTGTACCCTTCTTTGGCCAGAGATGGTGAGACCGGGAGTGAGTTGTGGCCCCAAACATACCCCCAAAACAGCCTGGCTGGTGGCTGTGCACCAGTTTGGAATGAGAGCCGCACCCAATAGGAATGAGTGACGGTTACTAATCTGAAGATGAGTCACAGTCGCGGGGAATTTGCATGAGATATAGAATGAGGCACAAACAGAAAAGCCAAGCAACACAGGGAGAGGCTTTGGTGGTATTAGGTCACCCTGTCTCACTGCCTGGCCAGGGATGTTGGGGCCAGGAGTGAACTTACGGAAGTCCTAAAGGTCATGAATAAGAATCTATGAGCAAGGAGAATCCACATGGCAACAGCACTGTCTTTACACCTCTGATCATTTCTCAGGATCATGTCTCATTCCATGTGAGATAATCCTTATACTAAAGGACATAATCCTCTCCCTGCTTCTAGGTGGGCTTGCCACTCTTCTGCCTTCCAGCCTTGTCTCAAGCCACTTCCCCCACTGATTCCTGAGCCCCAGATATACCGCCCTGATTCAGTTCCTGAGTCACGCTGTGCTTCTACCTCCAGACTCCCATCTCCGCACCTGCCTGGGATGGCCTCCACCTTCCCTTCCCTTCAGACCAAAACTCAAATACCCTTCCTCAGTGATGCTCTGATTTTCATTTCCGCAGCTTTGGGGAATCTTGTAGCTGTTCCTCTTTTGATGCATACACGTAATCAGCCTTCAACAAAAGACATGTGAAGCAGAAAAGAGATCCAATCCCAAGATGAATTTTGTGAGTCTCACCCAGATGGGTGCTCACAGCAGCCTTTGCCCTTGTCTGCCTCAAGTGTTTCTCTTGGGTCTTTAACGAGACGCTTGTTCAGGAACGCTTCCCCTTCTAGAAAGAGGCACTCTAAGTAGTGCCTCTTCCCTCCTCCTGTTGGGACTGTCTGAACCCCAGAGGACCAAGCCACTCCCATCCCCAGGGCAAGAGAGTGGCACTAATAGAGAACCAGCCCCGGTGACTGCTTTGTGCTCACGTTCAATCTCGCTGGCAACTACACCTCTGAAATCCAGGAGATCAAGTCATCGCCAGTGTTGATCGACTCCTTTATACCTCATGGCAGCAAACGGTGCCCAAATCCCTCAGCTGAGCAGCCGGACCCACAGCCAGAATCAGCAAGTCACACGGATGTGGACTTAACCCTCTTGCAAACCTAAACCTCCCTCTCCATCTCCCGCATGGCTCTAGTTCAGACCCGCCCTCTTGTCTGCTCCCTACCCTGGTCCCCATCCCCATGTCCAGCCTTCCTCCCCTCCGGCTCCCTGCTGCAAACGAGTAGACTTTGACACTTTCAAAATGCCAACCAGAACCTCTCCCCTGATTACAAACTCGCCATTAGAAAACAGTGTTTCCTAACCTTCAGATATTTGTAATCCATATGCATGATTTTTCTACATTCATCTGATTTTTCTTTAAATTGATGCTGGTACTTTTTGTTCTTGATAGATTTCTTAAAATTTAAGATTTTTTTTTAAAAAAGAAAGGAAATAGCTCACTGAAGTAAATAGAAAGATAAGCAGCCTTTGTCATATTTAGACAGTCATCTTAATTCAAAAGTGAAACAATGGTGCTACGTCATAGCCAGGCATTAGAGAATTGCCTGCCAAGAGCTCTAGCGCTCTTGGTTTAAAAGGTAGATGAGCAAATGTTTGAGAACTTCAGGCTTTGTTACCAAAATCCACCACTAAAGTATGTCTCTTTGATGTAATCTCAAGGTCTGAAAAAATAGTTAACAAGGGAATAACTTCCTCACTATGTGATCTGATGCTATACCCAGAGGTCAAATGAAGATACTTCATTTGTCACCCAAAATCTGAGTCCTACACTTGGGCAATGCTGATCCGCAGGAAATCATGGTCCTCCTCTAGCACACATTTTTATTTACCCCCCCCACACACACACCAGCTTTATTGAGGTATGATTGACAAACAAAAATGGTATATATATTTAGGGTGTACAACATGATGTTTTCATACATTTATACACTGGGAAATGATTACCACAATCAAGCTAACGAACATATCCATCACCTCACATAGTTACTTTGTATATGTGTGTGTGTGTGTGTGTGTGTGGTGAGAATACTGATGTCTATCTATCCTTTTACCAGATTTCAAGTATAAAATACATTAATTAACTATAGTCTTCATGCTGTCTATTGGTTCTCCAGAACTGAATCATCTTACAGCTGAAGATATGTACTTTTCAATCAATGTCTCCCCTTTCCTACACCCCCCAGCCACTGGCAAACATCCTTCCACTCTCTGCTTCTGCGAGTTCTATTTTTTCAGAGATTCCACGTGCAAGTGAGACCCTGCAGTCTCTGTCTCTCTGCGCCTGGCTTATTTCACTTAGCATAATCTCCTCCATGTTCACCCATGTTGTTGCACATGGCATAATTTCCTTCTTTTTTAAGGCTGAATAATATTATTCCATTTTAGAATTCCCATGTGATTCAGCCATCCCATTTCTGGGCATGTATCAAAGCACACGGCATCACTATCTCAGAGAGATGGCTGCACTCTCATGTTGCCCCATCACACGTCATTGCAGAGGGAACACCTGGCTGGCAACCAAGCCCTGTGACTTCTCAGCACCCCGGCTGACCTAACCTTGTTCTAGCCGAATTCCTCACGGTCCCTGCACTTGCCCAAGGCCGGGCTCTGGCTCAGCTCTATGCCCTCTACCTCTTCCCTGGTAACTTCCTCTTGGGCTAGGTTAGTCATACACAGTTTAAGCACCTTCGTGGTCCTGTGCAATTCTGACCCCATCAAGCATGGCCCTGCCTTCCATGGGGAGGGGAGAGTGACACACAACCCCAACCTGTGGGTGAGGCAAGAAATATCCTTCGTCACCTGCTACCTACTCACTGTTCTATGCTCCCCTTTGGCCGCTCTGGGCCATGTACGACAGACCCGAATCTACCCTAAACATGCCACGTTGTTTCACACCTCCGTGTGTTTGCCCATGTTGTTCCCCCTGCCAGGAGGGCCTTGGGGAGACCTAACACCCCCGGGGTTACGGGCATGAGGGCCCTTCCCAGTCCACTGAGACTCAGCCTGCAAGTCTCAAGTCGTATAAATCTCTTGAATCTTTTCTGCATCCGTGCTTTCCTTGGCTCGCACATGGTGTTTTAAAAATCAGTGGTTTTACATTTAAAAAATCCAGATTTCTAGATTACCTTAGAAAAGGGCAACTCTGAACCTATATTCCACATGGCCACGTTTACCTGGATAATAGCTCCCAGAATGTGGGGCCACGTCCTCCCGGCCCCCGCAGTCCACACTGCTTCTCATTACCCCACACTCGCTGCCTCCTCCCTGCACCAGTGTCTGATCTCTGCCTCGACTGGCAGACAAATGACTCTGCTATTTCCTGACCTATGCCAAGCTCCTCCTCCTCTGTGAAACATCTCCAAGGCCTGTGGAAACCCACTTCTCTGAACTCCCACCAGACTTTCTGGGGACTCATTTTAGAAGATGAATTTAATTACAAGTAACATGGAATGCCTGTAGGTATGGACGCCAGCAAAAAGTAAAACTAAAAGTTCCCACAGTTGACTGAGTTCTTAGTTTGTACAAATGGTAAAAAGTATTCATACCAGGCATTATATAAACTGCTTTGCAGCATCATCAGTTCCTCAGATGAACATTTCTTGTGGGTTTTATTATCACCAATTTACAGGTAAGTAAATGGAGGCTGGCAGAAGGTAAGGAAGCTTCGCAAGGACACAGAGCTGCTACGTGGGAGAGCTGGGAATGGAACCCAGGACTTCACTGCTCTGAAGTCTATGCTTTTAACCACTACTTCTGTACACTCTTGGGTTTTAAGCACAGAATTTCTAATCCTTGCATATGTCCTGCCGAAACTGCCAAAGCAGAACCAGGTCTTTGGAGACTGAAGCCAGAACTCCACCTCGGTCGCTACTGTCTCTCATCCGCTCAGCCAGAGGGGCAGGATGGGCAAGACCATGAAGACTCCCCGCTGTGAGCAAGCCAGGGATGCAAGGTGGGAGCTGCAAGGTTGCCCACGTTGAAAACCATATCACTTACTTAGCAACGAATGAAGACACCGGTCCAGGCACAAATTCATCCACTGGAAAGTTCAATTCGCATACACTACAAATTTAATTCTTGATAATTGTGTAAGGCAAGGTAGCCTGGGAAGAACAAACCCAGACTCTGGAGTAAGAATCTCTGAGTTCAAATCTTGGCCTCCTGACGCAACTTGAAAGATCTTGGGCAAGTCCCTTAACCTCTCTGAGCTTCCTTTTTATCTTTTTTTCCCACCTGTAAAATGGGGATGATGATGGCACCTGCCACACACGGCTGCTGTGAGAATTCAGAGGCAGTGGAGATGAGGCAGAGTAAGAACTGTAAAAAGACAGGTTCAGAACTCTCAGCGTTATCCACAGCGTGCTAGCGTCTGTCTCCCAATCACAGCTTCAGTCCGGCCCAGTCTGAAAGTCGCCGTAACTTTGAAAACCACTCCAATTCCTGCCGTGCAATTTTACAGAGGGTCTGAAACTGCTCGGCCACACCAGGCCAGGCAATAAGTGAGAGGAGGAAGCCCTGTCTGCGTTTATAGCCTATGACAAATGGGCTCTCGTCTCCGCCTGACAGATCCCCCCGACCGATCCATCAGCCTCTGCTCTCATCACCTGAAACGCAGTCTTCATCATAGTATTGAAATTCAGATGCATTTTACACCACAAATAAAAATGAATTTCAATGCCTCAGTTCCCCAGCAGAAACACAGGTGCTGTAAATGTCAAACGTGTGCGGCTTTGCGAGGCCACACAGCCGCTCCGAGGGATGGGTCACCTCCCCTCTCCTCTGCTAAATCTGCGTCGGCTCCAGCATTCACCTGTGGGAGGATACAGTCGTGCTCTCGCTTTGCATTTAAGGGGGAAAATCTCCACCAGCCTCTCAAGATCTCCCTGTGACACCCTCTGAAAGATTTTAAGAAATGGCCAGGAACCCATCCACGCACAGGTAATGCTTGTAGGGGCTCTGATAATCAGTAGGCTTGTAAGCAAAAGGGAAACATGAAAAAAAGAAAAAAAACATTCCAATGGACATTATGAATCTCCCCACACACAACCAGGCAAGGTTTTCCAAATGACAATTAGCTTTCTGTCAGCCTGATAGAAAACAGGCTTCTAAGATAAAGAAAAATAGAAAAACAGGAGAAGAAAAAAAAAATTCTTTCCTTCTGTTAATAGTCTCCGATGGAGCCCAGACTGTATGCAGACCCAGAACTATCTTCTGGCTCTTTATTAGGATGAGGGCTCTCTTCAGCTCTTGAAATTCACCATTTATCTTCCATCATTATAGCCGGTTTGGGATTCAAGGGGAAAATGACTCACCTCAAGGTAAACGGTCCTACCGAATGGCGGGGAATGGGAATGAGGCAGGCGACTGGAGAGGTTCCCTTGGACTCTACAGAAAACTTGAGATTTTGTGTTTTCTAAAATTCTTCTATCAAGAAGATCATGGACGATGTACAGGGTATATATGGGAGTGCACAGATACACCCACACATACAGAATATATGGAATAGATGTAGACAGGAAAGTGAAAAAAA
>VBSM01002153.1:3905828-3925126 GCA_008086735.1 Cheirogaleus medius | reverse complement strand
TTTTTTTTAAAGAAAGAAGAAAGAAAAGTTCCCCCCTTTAATAGAAGGAATAAAAAAAAATCCTTAGAAAGTAAGACAGTGAGAATTTGCAATAGGCATTTTTTTTTTTAAATCGCTAAGAGTCATCACCAATTATTGCAGCCAAATGTTTGGTAATTTTTCTATCAGTCATGCGAGCTCAAGTGGAGAACATAACTGGACAACCTTCCGCCTCAGAAATGAGGCTTCATTTGAAGCATCTAACTCAACCCAACAATACATGAAAACACATAAAAATGCACATACATGCGTGTCCACATGTATGTGTGTGTTCCCCCTTTTAGAGAAGAGCTGAAACCATGCACAGAGTGAGCGTGATGACATCTCTCCACCAGTGAGCATCCCATGGCAGCCCCAGACCTGGGCAATCATTATCATCACGATGTATGAACCAAAGGCAGTTTGGGCAGGTGGAGAACCCACCTGGAACGTATCCTGGCTGCTCACTGACCTTGTTGGTAATGGAGCTGAGTTCTAATAGCATCAGTTCATTATCTTTCAAACACTACTGACAAACAAATTTAAAAAAAAGAGAGAGAGAGAGATAACAGACAGAAACATGCTTGTGAATTCCATAAAAGTCCAAGGGAAGCGGAAACATCCTGAGCTCTGGAAGCAGGTCTGGGAACATGCTGAGTACAGGGCAGGGCGGAACATTGGTGAAATACTTTAGACACGTGTTTTGCCCGAGCAGCAACTCCATTTGTCCAACTCACAGAATGCGCACATGCACGTATACCAGCACGCAAACACGCAGTGGGTGCAAACGTGAACTGCAATGCCTCTGCCTGCAAAGTAGAGCAACACACGGCTCTACGCTGGGATCACGCACTTTGAATCTAAGCGACCATATCATTATTCCTTCCGACGAGAGGAGATTAACACTCCCTAAAATAACGCGTGGCAATTGCTTTTCATTTAAAAGCAAATTTTGTTTTGAAAAGTCCTCAACCAACCACCTCATTAATCGGCAGACATACCTGGGCCATCCTCAGATCAGAGCTGAAAACCTCTGCTTGAAATAATAGCCCCATTTGACAATAACGGTAGTGTTGAAAAGAGAAACATCTTTCAAAACTGTGGAATGATGTCAAAAGTAGCCGGGAGGTATGTACTCTCCACTCACTTGTTTGACCTCTTTGGATCCAAGGCATGAAGGGTAAAATTTGATCTGTGGGGACGTGCTTTGCCACAGAGACTTCTGTGAACTCTTGTTAATAAAGAGATGCTGTGAAAATGTTAAAGAACAACTGTTTAACAGCTCCTTTCCCTGAGGGGTTCCACAGCAAGTGTAACAAGATAAATGGGGGGAGGGGGACACTCTATCTAAATATGTAGGAAATGACCTTTGCCCCTTAATTTCAAATGCACAAATGAATGTGTCATGGTGGAAATTGAGGCTTTTCTTCAAGTCCAAGTGCATGAATCAGATATGTAGGGACAAACCCTGAGAAGCCCAATATTATATACTCTGTATGTAATACTATATAATATATGTAACATTTTATATTTTTATATATATATTAACCAGCAACAATATCCAACTGAAATGTGACAGGAGTTACAGGACAAATGAGTTATTTTCCTGAAAAGAAGGGTATGACTAAACGAAACTCAGCACCCAATTTTTCGCAACCTTAATGATGCACTCTTCACTGAAGCCATCAGAAATAGCACAGATTGCAAGGGGGTGGGGAATGGCAAACGTTTTTAAGTATGATTGTCTTCAAATGTGTTATAGGCCACGAATCACCTGCAAACCATCGCCCAGCGAGGCACGTCTTAAACACTCAGGCTGAAATCACGGAGTTCTTGTTTTGTTCAAAACCCAAATGATGAGAAATATTGACTCACCTTTCTGTCTTCTATTTCCACGCAGGTATTGCAGTCACCTTTGATATCCTGCGAGGAGGAGAAAAGAGAGAGAAAAGACAGGAGTCAGACGTATGGTCAGAGAACATTCAGTGGTGTCGCTGAAATGCCCTTTAGAATAATAAAGCGCTCCCGCTCCTAACAGTTCTTTCTTGAGTCGTTGCTCTTTATAGGGCTCATGGAGGTGTATGCCGTGGTGTTTGCATTAGAGACATGTGGATGTTATAAGTGAGCTTTATCACATGCAGATGTGGGGTGAAGGCGATAGCTATGGATCAGAGGCCACAAGAGAGGAGCTGATGGCTCATAAAATAACCCACCCCAAATACCTTTGCTCATATCAGCAGAGACTGCCTTTAATAGGATTTAATGTCTCTCACATTCCAAATTTAGCACAGTCAGATCTACCTTGTTTCAATGAAAAAACACCACTACCTATTTTTCCTCCTTCCATCCATGCATCCACCTACCCAGCTATCCATCCAATCATCCATCCATTCTCCAACCATCCTCCATCCATCATCCATCCATCCATCTACCCACTCACCAATCCATCCAACTGTCCATTTATTCTCTATCCGTCCTCCATCTTCCATCTGTCTACCCATCTAATCATCTACCCATCTATCCATATTTATTGCATACCTACTTTTTATGCATTTCTTTTCCTGTTGTTCTAGGATAGAAAGGTGAAAAAAATCATGGTTCCTACCCTCAAAGAACTCACTAGTTAGATGGAATGACAGACACATTCCCACAAGCAATTGGGATGGGAATTCACTCATTCAAACGAAATGTCCTCAACACCTACTGCCTGCCTGTCCCAAGGCCCGGAAGACTCAGTAACACCCGACACACCTGGAGGCCCTGCCCTGGTGAGGGTCACATTCTGCTGGAAAAGATAGACAATAAAAACTGTGCACCAGTAAATGGAATTCAGAAAAGGATAGGTACTATGAAGAAAAACAAAGCCTGGAGGAGGGGATGGGAAACTGAGAGTAGGGAATAAAATTTTTACATGTAAAAAAAAGTAGCACCTGAGCAAAGGCTTGAAGGAAGTTAGGGGATGAGCCAAGGAGCCAACTGGGGAAGGGGAACCTGGGCAAGGGCAGGGCGGAAGGAGTGCAGAGCCCCAGGCCGAAATGCATCTCTGGCCACACAAGAGGATGGAGATCTCCGTGGCTGGGGAGCAGTGAGAGAGGGAAATAGGGACACGAGATCAGAGGAGGATGTTTGCTTTTATTCTAAGAGTGGTGAGGAACCACTGAGTTGTCTTATTGTTGTAAAATACACGTGACCTTTACCATTTTGCCATTTCTAAGTGCACCGTTCGGCAGCATTAACTACATTCACATTGTTGTGCGACTGTCGCCACCATCCATCTCCAGAACCTTTCCGTCTTCCAAACCCGTCCTTGTTAAACAACAATGCCCGTTCTCCCTCTCCCCAGTTCCACGCAACCACCTTCCCACTCTCTGTCTCCATCAGACACCCTGTTTTATCACTCTGCTAGGAATGCCGTAACAAAACACCGCACATCGGGGGCCTCGAACAACAGAAATTTGTCCCAGTTGCGGAGGCTGGAAGTTCAAGTGCCATCTGGGTTCCTGGCGAGAGCTCTCCCCCTGGCCTGTAGATGCTGCCTTCTCACTGTGCCCGCACGGAAAGAGACTGACTTGGTGTCTCTTCTTCTCCTAAGGACACCCATCCTCCTGGATCAGGATCCCGTCCCTATGACCTCTGTTAACCTTCATTACCTCCCCAAAGGCCCAATCCCCAATCACAGTCACACTGGCGGTTAGGGCTTCAACACAGGAATTTTGGAGGGACACGATTTAGCCCATGACACTTGTGTAAGTGGAATGGTGCAATACGTGGTGCCCTTCCATGCCTGGCTAATTCCACTTAGCATCACGTTTCAAGGTCCATCAAGGTGGGAGCCTATGCCAGAGTTTCATTCCATCTTAAGGCTGAAGAACACTCCACCGTGTGGATACATCACCTTTTGCTTACCCACTCCTAAGGGTGATCGTCCATGGGCTCTTGGGTTGTCTCTGCTGCTGTGAGCATGGGTGTAACTGCTGAATCCCACGTTAATTCTACATTTAATTTTTTGAAGAAACCCCTATACTGTTTTCCACAGCTGCTGTGCCCCCAACAGTGCACAAGGGTTCGAATCTGTCCACATCCTCATCAGCACTTGCTGTTTCCACTCGAGGGATTTGAAAAGAGGACAGGCATGATCCGATTTCTGTTCTAACAGAATAGGCAGTGGAGAACTGAGGATGTGAGTGGGGAGACCAGTTTGGGGGCTACTGCAGGGAGTCCTGAGGGTCCGGATGTGGGGTGGGAGGGAAAGATGGTAGCCAAGGACCACTCTGAGCCTTCTGGTCTGGGCACGCTGGCCATGGACGCGGGGAAAGAGGGGGTGTCGCAGGTGGGGTAGGGATCTGCAAACACTAGAAGCCTGTTTGGGCTAAGTCTACAGAAATGTTTATTTTCTCATCAAGAAGTAGTTGGGTCTACTCTGTGGACAGAACATGAGGACAGGATTCACCGTAGTGATTTATTAAGCAAACACAGCAAATTCCAGGCCCACGTGGATCAAGAGTGGAACAAAAGGGCGCCATACCATAAGGTGAAAATTCACATAGCAATGATTTGTTTTTTATGTTGGCAAATGGAATTGTAACAGCAAGACATGATTGAACATCTCCTCGGTGCCAAGAACTGTGCTAGGTGCTTTCCACCCTGCCTCTACATTCCCAACAACCAAACAAGGATGGTATTATTTACGTTTATATTTTTACTATATAAAAATTGAGATTAGCCATTAGGTAACCTCTTGGGTCACACAATGATGGAGCTTAAGTCTCTGCCTAGAAGTGGCCCCAAATACCAGACACTTCCCATTTCTTCCCGGTGATTCTATTGTAATCATGGTGGCTGGTCAGTCTAGATAATTCACGCCATGTGTTTCACTCTTTGCGCTGGGAGGGAGGGTTATTTACAGCAAACATAGCTAGAGAAGCAGCTGAATGTGCCCCCCCCCAAATTCATATGTTGTGGCTCTAACCTCCACTGCGACTCCATTTGGAGATGGGGCCACTAAGGAAATAATTAAGGTTAAAAGTCATAAGAGTAGGGCTCTGATTGGATAGAATCAGTGTCCTTATAAGAAGAGATGCAAGACATCCCCCTCTCTCTTTCACTCTTCTCCCTCCCCCAGCCCCCTGCAAGCACAAGGCCATGAAAGTCACATGAGGACACAGAAGTCAGCTGTCTAGAAACCAGGAAGAGGCCTTCATCAGACTGACCACGCTGACACCCCGATCTTAAACGTCCAGCCACCAGAACCGTGAGAGAACAAATTTCTGTTGTTGAAGCCACTCCGTTTACTATGCTCTTATGGCAGCCCAAGCTGAGACAAGATTCCCAGATGCCCTACAAGGCATAGTCGGAGGGCTTGGGGTCATGCTGACACGAGGTGTCTTCTTTCTTTTCTCGCCCACTTTCCTAACTGAACAGCTGAGTTCTTCGATTAACTTCGGACCTTAACTTGGCAAAATACCCCTTGCTCTTATGAAGAACTCTGCCTGAGTCCATCTGCTCAGAAACATACAGAGAAACTGGAGATTAACTCAGGATGGGAGTGATGAAAATCATAGATTATTTTTAAACCTAGAAAATGCCATTTAGAAACGAAGTGGGAAAAAGCCACCCCCAGTCTGCGTTCGCCTGTTCTGACCAGGTGAAGTATGTATTTCCTTTCTCTGCTCGAGTGCAAAGATGCCGGGTTTGCAGGGAAGAGTCTGTATCTGATTTTGATTTACCCACATAGACGTGGCAGTTGTTAATCAATACACTAACGACATCAATACACGAAAGGCAGATTTTTGTTTTTAAATCTGCCACCAAGGACCCAGGAAAGCAACAGAAAAAAAAAAAAAACACACACACACAAAAAAAAAAAAACAAAAAAAAACGCCATCTGGCGGAACCCAAGCTCTTGCCATTTCCCTAAGATTATTCAATTTATTCTTGTCAAGATTAATTTACTAAACCCAAGCTGGATTTTTTATTTAGATGATACTGTTGGTTTGTCATCCACTGCAGATCTACGCAGGAGGCGCCCCGGGGGACCGTGCTTGCTTCTGAACAATGTTGAACTCAAATTGGAAAAATGTCACTTTGGAGGGAACAAATTATTGTTCGGCTCGTTCCGCCTAGAGCTGGTATCTCTGGATGGGTTCCGACCTGACCTTTTCTGAACCGGAGTCGTCGAGTAAGTACTTCAGCCCCACTCGATGGCTTCGCTCGGAAAACAGCTCGACTACTTTAGTGTTAAGTATGAATTTGGAGCTGTGTCCTCATCGCCAAGCAATCAATTTCCCTGCAGAAGCCAGCCACGCTACTTTCCGTAGGCTGGGTTGCTGGCGGAAAATGGGATCGAGCGCAGTGGAGTCACACTGCTTGGATTCATACAACTGGACTCCACCACACCAGAGGTGAGACTCTGCACAAGGAGGCTGAGTTTGATTAGCCTCAGTTTCCCCATATCTAAGACAAGGATGAAGATAAGAGCTGCCTCACCTGCTGTTAGGCATATTCAATATATCCGATGGTCTTAGCAGATGGCAAACGATCAATAAATGTTAGCTATCACTGATGACATGCTCCAAAAGTCTTTGGGAGACCTGGTTCTGAGTAACATATCAAGAACTTAAAAATAGTTCTATTTTTAAAGTTTCCTCTTCCAAGGCCTCCGAGTTCTTCCGGCTTTTAGACATCAAAGCACTTGCGTGTCTATTCTTTTCAGAAGCGGTCCTCTCTCCCAAGAGAGATTTCTTTTCTTCTGCACTTGGTGTGCTGGTTGTTTTTGATGATTTTTGTAGGTCAGGGTTATTTGTGTCCACCACGCACCACCATGCAGGATCCTGCATCAGCATCCTCCACGGCTCTGAAGCGCCGGGCAGTGGCGGATCCTGGTGAACAGGTGGAGAGAAATGCCCACGGATGGGATTCCAGAGGCCTTGTAGGATTTGGAAGTGAGGGGCCAGTATTGGGTTGAATAGTTGCCTCCCCAAAGATATGCTCACACCCTAACCTCTAGTACATGTGAGTGTGACCCTGATTGGAAATAGGGTCTTTATGGGTGTCATTAAGGATTTTGACATTAGAAAACCCTGTTGTATCTGGGTGGGCCCTAAATCCAATTACAAGCATTCTTTTAAGAAGAGGCAGAAGAGAAGAGAAGCCCTGTGAAGACAGGCAGAGATTAAAACGATGCCACGACAAGCCAAGCAATGCCAGTTACAAGAAGCTGGAAGAGGCAAGAGGCCCCGGTGGGAGTGCAGCCCTGCTGCCACCTTGATTTTAAACATCTCGCCTCCAGAGCTGTGAGAGAACAGATTGCTGTTGTTTTAAGCCACCCATTTGGTGGCAATTTATTGCAGCAGTCACAGGAAATGAATGCAGAGGCTCAGGGAACCCCTTGTGCTGAGGTTTCCTGCGTGATTCTTATCATTGAAGAAAGACAGGTGTGGTCCAGAGACCACCCCCAGGCAGTCTAAGCCCCAGGAAAAAAGAAAAATCCCTTTCCAAGACATCCCAGGGCAAGCACAGGCTGTTACAGTCATGGGCTCAGGTATTCTCACAAGATAGCCCCTGGAACCTTTAAATTGATGATTGAAGTCATCAGTTCCAGAAGAACAATGGAAAGAAAAGACTAAGGGTGCTTATAGTTGACATACGAGTCAAGTAAGGATCATATATCCTGAGTGCAGCATTTTTCTCTTGGACTCCGATACTCACAAAGTCCCAGAAAGCTGTTCGTGGGAAATACCTGAGAGCTCAAGTCATCTCTTGGGAGCTTGGGGGGGAGGCACAGCCAAAGGTTCATCCATCTGTCAAGCCCGAATCAGCTTATGATCAACTACCTTACTACTGGGGAAGAAATCCAAGTGTTTTGTTCTTCCTTTATAAACAGATAACAAATGCTATGGCAAGACAGTTTATAACATTAAGAAAAACTGCATGTCAACATCCCACTCCCAGAACAACTCACAGTGCATTTTAAATCCCGAGTCAATGTTATAAATGGGCACTCCCATTTCCTAGTGTTCCAAAAATAACAATTGCTTCTCATTTAAAAACAAGTCAAGGAATATGAATTTAGATGCTAGGCCTTACTGGTGATTTTCTGCAGCCTGAGTTATTAAGTTTTTGGACCTTCACAAAGACTCAAACTTTGAGAGTAAGCCTATGCCATAGGGACCATTTAGCTCCGTGCTTCCATTTTGCAGATGAGAAAACTGAGGTTCAAAGAGCGTAGAGAACTGGCCTTACCCCACTCTGACAGCTAAAGGTATAAGGGGGACTTAAACCCATCTGGCCTACCTGCTGTGTATTCTGTTTCCTCTACACCATACGTTGTGCTTGCCTTTGGCTATTCAAATGATGTCCTAAAGGTAATTGCCTTATTAAAGATAATGACCGTGTTTCAGCTTTCAAAAAAAATTGAGCATGTTGTCCTGTAACCATAGTTGGTACAAATTCGAAATCATGCTTGAATTTTGGCTGAATTTTTCAGAGTTTGTGTTCACTCAACTAAAAAAAAAATAAGATTCAAATAAGGTCACTTGGATACATGAAGAATAGTATAAAATGTTTGCACTGATACATTTTATCCGTTTCATAACATGTTTCTTTCCCTTCACAGATTTGCTAGGTGCCTGCAATATCACAAATGGCCAGCAGATGGAAGCAAATAACTGCAAAAAAAAAATCAACACTCCAAGCACTATGCAAGAGGATCCAATTCCTTGGGTCTGTAAACTTCTTGAAATATCACAATCTTTCTGCTTCCTCAAAATATAAGTCTCAAATGACTGCATGTTTTAATTACTAAGCCCTACTTACCAGAAATGTGATCATTTTATTTATTAGGCATTTTATTATTATGTGTTTAAGAAGGTTCAGTACGGCAGAGACCCCTGTTTCAGAATATTCTGGCACAGAATATTCTGAAAACACCAGGGTGGAATTCCATCTAGATATGAAGACGGATGATGGAGGATATAGGCGCTACTTCAGCTGAAATCAAACAGCAAACAACTCATGTAAACTAAAAATCTCCACGTGAATCAGTTCAACCAAGAGAGTAAAGTTTACCTGAGTTCTTACAATGCAAAGCTGCTGACTTTAAAAACACCTGGGGGATTTTTAGGGGGGCTTAGGAGATATTTTCTTTGAGAAAAAATATTTTCTTAGGCAGGGGGAAAAAAAATCTGTAAAGCCCAAAAGACCACAAAACAATCCCCAAACCAAGCTTCTATGCACAGAAAGATCTTGACTTCGTTGAGGATTGCACCCCTCCCTCCTGTGTATCATTTTCTTCTCTTCCTTCTACTTTTTTTGTTTTTCTTTTTTGTAGTCTGGTTATCAGCAGACAAGAATCTTCAGGATCTCAGACATCCAGCCCTGCAGACAAGCGGGCTGGCGGGAAACAGGCCAGGTAACCCGAGGGCTGCCGCCTCGGCACAATTAAATCTGATGCAGAGGGAGGCAGTCCCCTCTCAGGTAGGAGGCATGTGTCACCAGGTGAGCTCCAACCAAGGGTCTGTTTGCAAATAAGAGCTATGCATTGGCATCACAGCAGGAGTTTAATGAGAGCGCTTTTAATTAACTGCAAAAGTAATTACCCATATTAGATGTAAATCGCACTTGTTTTTACATGAGGTGAATAATTTTAGCTCGGCTTTTAAGAATAATACTTCTTGAGGCACTGTCAGCTGCAAACCCTCAGCAAGTCGCTGTGTCCTTTTCTCAGCAATGCCGAGGAGACATCTACCAGTCCGGGAAGCCTGGGTTTGTCACCTGGCTTCCGTCAGCTAAAAGGCTTTTCCTTCCTTTCATGGGTGGCCCCAGCCTCTAAAACATGCCCTCGCCACGGCTGCGCCCCCAGAGACACACCCCCGCCGCAGCATCCAAATTGAAGTTATTTATTTTTCCCCTTTTAGCCTCTTGGGTGACCCCCATCACATCCACAGATCGGCTCTTGTGAATAATTAAGGAACAGCAGACCATGAATAGGAAGGAGAGGGAAGATGCTGGAAGAAGCCCTACAGGGGTCAGTGGTGTGTGCCTTGGATGAGCTATCGTGGATATGGTCCAAAGAAAGGAAGGAACAGGCTGGCAAGGAAGAAGCTGGAGCAAGAGCAGCAAGGCCACACTCGATTGCAAGGCTCAGGGTGTAACTTCTGATGAGGACAGATGTTCGCATCACCAGCCCTGAAATAGAATAGCAGCCTTCTCGGGGACTTATAAAGACCACGAGAAAATGACAGGTCAGTGTAGGGAGCGAGTGAAGGTGAACTCCTTGGTTGGCAGCCGTGTTAAGATGTCATCCTCTGGGACCTCGAAATTTCTCTGCCTTCGACGGGATTGTGAGCAGGGGCCCCCAAACCTCTGATGTGAACCACGGTGAAGCATCAGCAGCCAGGATGCAGTTTGCAAATACAAAATCCACCGGCTAATTATTTGTACTTTGATAGGCACCTTCATTAAAGGCTTTGAGGATGCAATTATCAAATTGAGGTTTAGTGCACTCGAGTTAAGCAACTGAACTGAAGATCAGGAAAGCAGGGGACACGGAAACAGTGAGATTGCACCCACCAAGGCAGCCAGAAACTTAGTAGTTAATTGGGTCCCTTCTAAAAAGAAACCAGTCCTTCTGTTTGAATAGTTGGGCTAACCATCGCCACCGTTTTCACGTGTATAGCCTCCCGCGGGATGCTGTCGCTGTTGTGTTGTTGACGCTGCCTGTTTGTGGTCTCTGCCTTAAAACAACCCCGAGAAGGAGCTGGAGCAGGAAATGTCCTGGTTTGATACGGTGCCCAGAGAACTCACCCTGGTTCAAGGCCAAGTGAAACAGGAGCCAGAACTGGAACTTGTGTCTCCCACATGGAGGTTTTTATTTTTTATTTTTCATTCCTTTCTAGAGGGCCACCCACATTTGCCCAGTGTCTCCTATATCTGACATTCCCTAAATGTAGCTGCTTCCCACGTTGTCTATATAAAAGATTTAAATAAAGAAAATGAATATATATATATATATATATATGGCATGGTTCTTCCTTAGTCTATCAACCTAGTGAGGAAATCAGGCTTAATGCCTGTTTAGAAATACTAAGCTAAAATAATTTACTATGATATTTGAGGGAAAATTCAATAAGAAGCTGCACTTTAATTTCAACTCCAGGTGTGGATCAAAATACATCAGACAGAAACCTCAGGAACCAGTTGATCTTGTTTCAAACCCTGACTCTACCTCCTAATAATTAATTACACAGCTTTTCAAGGCAACTTCTCTCTTCCTCAGTTTCTACATTTCAGAAAATGGGGTTCGCAGCCCCGATAGCATCAGGAAGCAGGTGTCGGTGTTAAGTGAGATGAACTACATAGAGTGTTGTCACACAAGTGGGGGGCAAATGTTTAATCACAATTTTTTAATTTTCTTATATATTATATATTATTGTGTACATTATATAATTTCGTCATAATTATTATTCTTCCTTCTCCATATAAGATGTTTCTAAAAACTGCCTTAATTCTTCTAGGTCACTGCTATTTCTGTCAATTAAATGGACCCCTGGTGGCAACAAAAGATGCACTTTCTCAAGAGAATGAGTCTCCTGAGGATTGGTGCTGATAGACGGTCCATCTCGACACCCACCAAACCACCCTTGTAAGGATCCTCAGACTACAAGGGCTCCGCAAAACCATTTAAGTGAATATTTCATTTCCTCCTAGGAATCAGATATTCCAGAAAGACATCCAACGGTCAGAGCAAGATTTATGCCAATTAAAGAAGGTGAAGCATAGCTGAAGGTCAACAGAGCCAGTGCAAATGACTTGGGAAGAAAGAAAAAAAAACATTAGCATTCTTATGCTTCCTGTTGAGTATACAGAGATGAGCTGCCGCTTTCCAAGAAATGGCCACTGCTCGGAGACAATGACGGAGTTTTCCTGGTTGCCACAACTCTCCTTGGAAAGGGACATTTGCACTATTTACTTGGACTCTCGCCATCTTATCAACCACAGTTTCCTGAGGACCAACATTTTCTGTCCTGCAACCTTGACTTGGCATTTTGCTCTCTGGTAGAAAATGGACAGCAGCCCTTTCCCCAGGTTTAGGTAACTCACTCTTTATTCCGGGAATGCAAACTGTATTGTGTGCAGCCTTAAGTCACTGACAAGACCCAAATGGTGGCCCACCTCTGCTCCAACTAAACCAGCATGGAACTGGAATAGAGACGGTCTCTTTTTTCTCTTTCTTTCAACTTTCTACACTCTGGAATGGGTTTAATAAGAAAACACTAAATGTAGAATATCTGGCATTTGAAGAGATAAGCATATATAAACTAGTATAATAAAAAAGTTACTCAACCTGTGTGCATACCTTAATTCAAAGAACATTTAACCGTTTTTCAGGTCTTGTTTCCATTGGTATATTTCTAAATTTGACACTATGAGACTGAGAGCTAATAGGCCAGAAATAAATGTTTATTTTTTATAATAAACATGTAAATCTAAATGTATGGTTCCTGAACTTCTGACCTACAAGGGTGAGTAAAAAAATAAATAAATAAATAACCAGAAAATAACTATTTAAGCTTTTTCAGAAAATTGAAGTAAAGAGGAAAAACAATGAATGTATATGTTCTCTTTCTATGCCATGTGATTTATTAGTAACTCATTCTGCAAAACACTCATTTCAGTTCTTACATGAGCATAGGAAAAACGTACCTTAAAATAGCTGAGGATAATTACATTTTTCTGCTTTTTCACTCTCTTTCCCAAATGCCAAGTTGACTTACAGAAAGTGTCATTTGGTTTTTATATGCAAGAAGAGAATTAAGAATGTCCCCATTAAAGTTTTGATTATTCTCTCTCTTGCATTGGCAGGCTGATATAATTCACAGGACATAGATACTGGGTTGGGAGAGGGTAGCAGAAATTTAGGCTACCCCTGAGGATGTCTTCAATACCTCAGTCATGATGCTCTCCTGGGGAGGAGGTAAGAAATTAAACGCTGACTACTGTAAGTCATCAAGGCTGATCTAAACACGGACCTCTTCTCATGTTAACCATTCTGGGTGAAATCCCTATGAAACGTATTTTACTGTCTCCACTTTCCTAGACATGAATAGTTGGTTTCAGTATTATAACCCAGCCCAATAAGGACCTGCAAGATGCTGACAACCTTAGAATGTCTTGCCCTCCTGCTAAATAAGCCCAGGTTGTTGTGCTCTTGAAGATAAACAGTTAGATGCATTTCAGTGTTCTACTGCCTGCCTTCCCGGTCGGCTGTACTTTCTGCTGTCATTTGATACAATTTGGCTCCCAATTCACAACCCGTTACCTGGGGAGTGCTATACACTACTTGGGGACTGCTTGGATTTCTTGAAATTACAGAGTCCTGCCCTCCCTGTTCCCACCTACCTTCTTAGATGCACATTCTGCTATGCTTCTCCCCAGACTCTATGCTCCACCTGAATCTTTTTGCCCAGGCGCCTTTCTTATGTTCCAGAAACTTGGCTGGCAGCATCTCCTCATCCTGAGTCACCTCCCTCTGCTCACTCAATTATCTGCTAATCAAAGCTCTTCTCACCTCCTCCTCTGCTCCACCCAGCAGAGGGGACTGCTCCTTCTGGCAGCCTGTCCTTTGTCCTGCATGTCTGCTCTAGGGCTAATTTCATTTGTAATTGTATTTACAGGGCGTTAGTACAATACCTGACTTGGCCATGAGGTTATCAGCTCCTCAAAGGCAAGGGTAACAATAAGAACCTTCTAAAAAATCATTCTTTGTGACAAATACGTATGTCACATTATACAGAAGTATGCATTATTTATATTAAATATATATATGAGACTTCACTTCATTCCATGAATTAGGCACAGTGATTATTCCCATTTCAGAGGAGACAAACCCAGAGAGGTTTGGTTTCTTGCTCAAGGTCACAGAGCTTACCCATGTTAGCTCTGGGTCCTGAACCCGGTTTGTGTGACTCAAAGGCTGGTGATCTCAGGGACGCAGCCAATCTGCTTTCCTGCTGCACTTGGCATCGTTTCCTTAGAGTAGTAACATAGCCCGTAGCAGAAATGTCTTTAACAGAAGAATGAACAAAAACACACAGAAGGGGGCCGTGATACTATTTATTAGCTTTTCTACCCATTTCGAGCCTCCATTAATTACCCATTATCCTCGGTATAAAAAGAGCACAGATATGTTCTCAGTGTGTGCACAAGTGCAGGTTTTCTCAATAAGAAACACATGCCGTGGGTTTGCACAAAGCCTGGGCTTCAAAGTAAGTCACTAATACACGTGGCCAATTAGTCATCAGTAATTGGCTCAAAACTGAATATTAATAATTGCACGACTTCCCTTAGCCAAGCTAAAATGTCTAAGGGTTTAGAGACTCAAAAACACTCTCTGCCCACCTGTTGAAGATGACTATTTCTTGGTCTATAACTCACAGATGTCCGTTCTGGACATCTGACCTGCTCCATAACACCCCCATATCATGACAGGGGAACTCGCAAGTGCCATCTGTGAAATGGGCACAGTCACTGCAACCTTCTACCAAGGGCTGGGAAAATGCATGCCCCAGAGAGAAACCAATGAAACTCCAGGAAAACACGCCATATACTTATTTTTCAATCTCTCTCTCTCTCTCTGCTAGGACCCGAACCACAGGAAGCTCTCAACCTATTTTGGAGGCTTACAAATTCCCGTCAGCTTCCTGTCTGACAGCTCAAATGGTCCCATCTCCTTGTATAAAGTTAACAGGTTTTAAGAAAAAAAAAAAAAAAAAAAAGATCAGCTCCAGTAATAGCAAATATAATGAAAAGAAGAGCCACCGCCGATAAAGTCAGCCTAAGTCACTCTTTGAGGTCACAGGCCTTGCGGCTGCTTAAGCTTTATCAATAAATTCCAGGTGGGTTAGGCCTGGCAGGCACTTTAGCTAAAGAGGAGCTTTCGCCGGGTGTCAGTTGGTCACAGCATCATCAAAGGAACACCTCAAGCAAAACAGCCATGCCAGGGCTGCCTCCTCACCCCGAAAGACTCATTTTTGTTGCGCTGAAATCCACCAACAGTGGCAAAGGCACGAGTCTCTGTCCCCTCGCCAATTGGACTTTCGTTCTGCACGTGGACAACAGCCACAGATAATCAGGCCAGAAAATACCATACCTTTACCCTAAAATAACCACAGGAATATCATCTCAGCTGCATATTAATAACTGATGAGAACAGACACGTGACTGCCATACGGTTTATGAAGTCCTTTTATTTCTCCACCGAGTTCAGATCTTTTCTTCCCTCTTGGTTATCCTTGTCACACCTGGTTCGAGGTTCCCCAAACCTTTTGCTGCTGTTTGCTTTGGTTTCGCTTCGAGGAAGAGGAAGTTCAGAGAGATGAAGTGATTGTGTCCAGGACACACGATGAATGAGTGGCAGATCCAGAAAGCAAACCCAGCATGTCCTTATGGAACATTCATCAAACCGTGGAATGTCTCTATGGAAAACCCTAATGGCTTCTCATCCCACTGAGAATAAACTCAGCTCCCTCTCTAGCCCTAGTTTGCCCTTTCCCTAATGACCTCTCTGCCTTCCTTGCTTACTTCCCATTCGCCACAAGGACCTTCTTACTGTTTCTCAAATGCATCAGGTCTGTGCCCTCCTCCTGGGGGTGTCGCATGCACCGGCCGCATCCTCCCCCAGGGGCTGCTGCTCTGGGCATCCTTCCCCCAGCTCTAGTGCCGGCTCCCCTGGGAACTCCGCCCTGACACCCGGCGACGCTCTATCTTCTCCGTTTTGTTTTCTTTATTACACTGACCATCACTTGCGTTTGTAATCTCGATTTCCTTGCTTATTTTTCTACTTCCACATCCACTAGGTTCTCAGTTCCATGAATCCCGAGACTTGCATTTCTTTTTTTTCCATGTTGGATCCTCACCCCTCAGAACAGCGCCTGGCACTTAATATCTGTGCAGGAACGACTGGAGTAAGTTTAAAAATGGGATGTCTGAGCCTGCTTTTGACTCACCTCCCTGTACAGCTTCTACTTTCACTGAGGTCTTCCCCTTGCCAAAAGAAAACATGTTTCATAATAGTTTTTTATTAATTATTTCTACTCCATCTTCTTGATAAGGTTCTTCCTTCTTTTTTCTTAAACATGCATTATAACGCCTCTCTCTCTCTCTCTCTCTCTCTCTCTCAATACAACCCACTGTTTTCTTTTATTCTATTCACCTCTTTACTTTTCCTCATCTTCCTTTTTACCTAGCCCTTAACCTCCGATTCTTTCTCAGATTCACAATTTCCAAGGCTCTATTTCAATTACTCTGGATTTGACCTTCCAGATTTTCTACCTGCCTTTTCATGTTAGTGTTTCTTTCTCTTTCCTTGCTCACCACCCCCTCCAAAAATCCTCCCCTCTACTTTCATCCGTATTAAATGTCCTGTCTTGTTTATTTCCAGCTGGGTTGACAACCAACTCGTTACATCCAAGTGTAGCCTTCTTCCCTCCACCACATCCAAATATATTCAATAAGGTATTTTTAAACATCTTTTACTGAAGTCCAATGGACACAAATAAAGGGAGGTATATTATAGCTGTTGGCCACGTGTCCCTTAAGGACTGAGGACCACTGCCCTAGAGACAGTCAATTTGCTCTCTTGATACCTGTAATTAACAGGTCAAGTGATGTAGGTGATCTACAATTTGGACATCCTTCTCGTGACATTTTCACCATAAGCCCCAAACCCACCCATTTTAGGACTAAAAACTTGACTACAAATATGGAGATATCTAACAGAGATGCTCTTGGGAATGTCGATGTTCCCAATCAACTAGTTCTGGGCTCAGATTAGATTTTTAATGCCTACTAGCAACAAGACGTGAACAGATTAGTTATCTCAACTAAACCTTAGCCTTTCTACCTTACAAGAGACACCTGGACATAAGTGGAGCTATGAACAGTACTTGCCTCTTCAGGCTGTTATGAGCACTAAATAAGATTACATAAGAAAGACACCCAAGACAATGCCTGGCATACAGCAATGTTGTCCTCATCAAGACCAATTACCACCATCCTCGCAACCCTCAACTCCATTATTTTTCTAGTATCATTTTAAAAAATAAGTAAAACAATCTGTTCCAGGAATGGATGGAGGGATGAAGTAATTAATACCCTCTCTCTTCTTCTCCCAATGCCTGTTTTTCATTCTTTGGCTGTGGGTAGGAAAGAAACAGTGAAAGAATGAAGAAGCATCTCCCATCCCTCTTTGTCACGATCAGGGGAATCAAAACTGGATAATACATTCAATGAGTCACTTAATTAACTGGGTGTAGGTGACGCTGAAGTAGCTGAGTAAAATAATGAGATGTCAAGCACAGAAGCTCAGACCAAGGAGGGATTTGAAAACCCTCTTCCTGTCAGAAGAAACCACAGGATTTTTCAGGCAGATGACACTAAGGGGTTTAATTTTTCCATTTTTGTCCTTCTGAAAGCAATGGTCTTTTAAAATAAAAATCTAGTGAAATAAGGCCAAATGTAAAATTAGCATTTATGTAGCAGAGGTCATTAAAATGAGTTAGCCTGGGTCCTTTATAACATTAAGCTAGTACTAAAATGAGAAGAATAAAAAAAATAAAAAATAAAAGCTCTGATTAAAAGGACCTTAAATGGAGAGGCTGTTGCTAATAGCGAGGCTATCTCAGAAGGACTAATTAAGCTAGAAATAAATGTGGTTCGAAGGGAAAGGCTATTTCGTGAACCACCTAAATGTCAAACGGCTGACCACGAGACTCACCTGCTGTTAATTAAAATCTAGTTGTCATCCCTAGTTAAGGGGTTGTGAACGTCTCTCTCAGTACTCCAAGAATATTGCAGCCAGACACCCACCATAACCACCCTCATTCATCCTGCCAATTAATGTTGATTTTTATTTACATGTTTCAGGGTCAAAAGATGAAAGCATAACGTATTTTTTTAAACGAAGACAGCTAGCTGATCCCAACGTAAGTATTTGTGACATTAATGAGTACTTAAAAAATAAAACATAAATCAAGGCTGACTTTGAAAAATTGTAGCTGTTGGTAGTCTCGGGGCAAAAAGTCGTTAAACATCCTCAATTAGATGTGTAACACTGTGTTTCTTTCCATTCATCTTGGACATTACATCAGTGTAGTCTTGCACATTTTATATGCCCGTGTTCTTTCTGAAGACAATGCTAATGGGATCAGGTTACCTCTTCCCTATTTGGCCTGTAATTGCCAAATATAGGCAGACTTCTATCCCAATTACAAATTTTGCCACATCTGCATACCACCTGTATCATTATCCAATGTAAATTATAGACATATATGTATACATATATACATACACATAAGTATTCACTCTTTCATTTAAACTATCCATGGAATCATAGGCGTAATATGTGTGCAGACTCTTTTTCTAATGCACATATAATCCTACCTAAACTTTAGGGGAGGGACAGTTCTATATCTTCACAGGAGTTCACACCACACAAGCATGTTTGGTGGTCAAACCTCATCAGATGATCCCTTTAAGGTTTGTGTATTTCAAAATAAATACATTTTATTGGCTGGGCATGTTGGCCCACATCTGTAATCCTAGCACTCTGGGAGGCCAAGGTGGGAAGTTTGCTTGATCTCAGGAGTTTGAGACCAGCCTGAGCAAGAGCAAGACCCCGCCTCTACTAAAAACAGAAAAATTAGCCGGTGTCATGGCGCATGCCTGTAGTCCCAGCTACTTGGGAGGCTGAGGCAGGGAGATCACTTAAGCCCAGGAGTTTGAGGTTGCTGTGAGCTATGATGGTGCCACTGCATTCTCGCCTGGGGGACAGAGTGAGAGTCTGTCTCAAAAAACAAACAAACAGACAAAAAGTCATGAACTATCATGATCCGTATCCTGTTGAAGGGTGAAGGACACTGATGTAATTCACTTCAAAATACAAAAACGACAAAAGAAGGTGGATTGATGGCTGAAGTCATGGATGTGTGATAAAACCAATATGGCGATGGTGTTAATTGTAACATCTTAGTGGTGGCTATGTGGATGTCTACTACTTTCATCTTTTCTAGATTTGAAAAACAACCTAATAGATGAACAGCCTCTTTCTCAACATTGCCCAGAGGCGGCAAATAGACAACCCACAGAATGGGAGAAAATATTTGCTCTCTACACCTCTGATAAAGGTCTTATAACAGGAATCTATCTAGAACTCAAAAGAATTAACAAGTAAAAAGCAAACAATCCCATCAAGAAATGGGCAACGGAAATGAACAGAAACTTCT
>VBSM01002153.1:3882781-3905728 GCA_008086735.1 Cheirogaleus medius | reverse complement strand
TACACTTTGGCTGTGACCGAGGATACATTCTTAAGATCCTATCCCCCAGAGGGATCAGTGGGCTGAGTGAGGCACACGTGGCAGTCAGGGGCGTAACTTAAGGTGGCAAATTTTGCCTGGTGGGCAGACACAGCACCCTGGGCAGGCTCACACACATCTGTGCTCCGTGACCCACACACGCTCCATGGGCACGCAGGTGCCACTGCCCTGCAACCGCAGTCACGTGGCCATTGCCGTTGACATGTATGGTGAGGCCCAGAGGGGGTTTGAACAGGGAATGGCTGAGGATGAACCCTTTAGGGAGTGATGAAGCTACTCAGGATTGGAGAAGCTCTACGTGTTTCGTGAAAGTTCTCCTTTGTACCGAGACACGCTCTATTTTATTCAAACATGATTTCTGCCTTGTGGGGCACAGGGGCCTGAGTTTGGCTCTAGCTTCCACTTTCACCAAATCCCACGCCCCCACAATGGGGCCATTTACCCATCTTGCTCTTGTGCCTTTGTTTGTAGAATGTGCTGCTTGCTGGTCTGGACACTTAACTTTGTACACTACATGTCTCAAGAATGGCATACATGGTTAAGATTCAGTCTAGGGGTTAATAATTAAGCCTCATCTTCTCATCCTTCACGCTTCCATCCCTCACGACCTGGGGACTTACTCCAATCTTCCACCGTGTTACTCTTTTGGGAAGCAAGTTTCCAATCTTCTCCCTTACCCAATCTATATCATGGGCTGAAATGACATTTCAGATTGGTGAGTCTCTCTCTTTCCCCCCTCCCACCCCAAGCAGTACATGTTTTTTTTCTTTTGATTGCTATTTCCTAAGCTCATGCATGGCAGATAAGTAATACCTGGGACAGGTAAGCACCCTGAGGGAGGTTCTCGGGCCCCACCTTCTAGAGGCCAGCTTGAAGCTCCATCTTTCTGGACCTCGTTCCCCTGTGGGGAACCAATGCTCTCCAAACTGCTCAGCCAACTCCAAGACCTAGACGCAGTTGTAGTGGTAAAGAGGTTGGGTGACAGAAAGCCGACTTCAGCATTGGGGGTGCACAACAGGACCTTGTGTTTAGCAGCACAGACTGTAGAGCGAGACCACCAGGATCGGAATACTGGTTCTTCCACAAGCCAGCTGGGTGGCCTCGGGCAAAATATCCCAGCTCTCTGGGACTCAGTTTATTCGTCTTTAAGATGTTTATTCATCTTTACAATAGTTTCTCTTTTTGCTATCATGAAGATTAAAGTCGCATTTGTTTCTAAAGACCTTCCAACTTTTGTCTGGTACACAGTAACTAGGACTGACGTGTTAAACACGAAAGAATCATTTTCCAGTATAGCCTCCCTAGGAATAAACCGAACTCTGTACTTTAATCCCCACCGGGTTTGTGTACCTATTTTTGACTCAGTGGAGAATCTGTAGGGAAGGAAGAAAGAAAGATGAATCAGCCCTTTGAAATATTAGCACCTGGCCCCTGCAATACCCACTGCTCTCCTTCCCTTCTCTCTTCCCTTCTCTCTTCCCTTCTCCTTCCATGGGTGACCCTAGTGCAAGAGTCACATGCCCAACACTTAAAGGAGACCCAGACAGCATTTGTTGAAAAGGACACAAAACTCAGGGGGCATAAATGTTCAATCTGATGGGTATCAGAAGATTAGGAGTATTAAATCACTGTGCGATGATGGAAAGAAAAAAAAAATACCTGCAGAATTTTAGACCCTGATGAAAGGTTGGCACAAAACTAAGAGACGCATACTGGTGTGACTTCAGAGGCAGGCAACACTATAATCAGTACCTAAATTATGTGAAGCTGTTTCTTTATTCTTATAATTTGATTGCACATAAATCAATTTTGATTAGATTCAAAAATTACTGAACATGTACCTCAATGAGCTGTCAAGTATTATCTGATAGCGTAGACTTTACATGGGATCAGAGCTGATTTCTACCTAGAGCCAGTGTAAGAATCCTCCACAACAATGGCAGACATCATTAAATGCTGCAAATGTAGAAACGTAATTAAATTAGCTGATAATCATCATTCTCCTTCTATAGAGGCTCTAATTTAATGCATTTGCAAATGTAATGAGACTCACTGGATGGAAAAATATGGTGGAAATAACAGAAACAAGATTACATTAATTGGAAGAGATACTGATAAGGCAGATTGCTCCGTGTGTTTTTTTTTTTTTTTTTTTTTTTGGAAAACCACATAATTCTGAAAACCATGACAAGGTTGGTTTCCATCATAGTTAGAACTTAGGAAGTATTAGGATAAGAAGGGAAAAAATGAGAGAGAGAGAAACTCTCACAGGCTAAGGCAAGGATTCCTCCTAGTGAGAGTCCACGAACGCTTTCTTAAAGTTTTAACAAAGTGAGCTAATTCCATCAGAAATACTTAGAAAAGGAAGGGAGCCTCAATTTTGTATCCCATTTTACAACTAAGAATTTAGATACAGGGTGATTCTGACTTGACCTATCTACATGCCACGCATGTATTCATTCATTCACTCACTCAGAGGGCAGTGGGCGTCTCAAAGCCTGGGTTACAGGATGAAGAAAATAGCCATTTTTTTCAGTTCTTCCTAATTAAATTGACTCTATTCCCTGTACTTCTCTATTTAGCTCTTAACCCAATTGAAATTAAATGAATGATTGTGAAATTGTTTTTGGAGTGTGCCTCTCCCACACTGTCCACCAGAATGTGATTGCTAAGAACACAAGGACCGGTCCCCAGGGTCCTGCACGGGTGGTTTACACATGGTATGTGCTCGCTAAGTGTCCCTTGAATAAATAAACAAATTAAGTACAGAATTATCTTCCTAGACTTTAGAGGAGGAGGAGGAGGAGGGAATCCAGCTCTCTTCTCCTGTCTTGCTTTTACAGTCGCTTCTAGGAGTTCCCAGTGACCTCAAGAAATGCCACCAAATTTAGCAAGCAAAACCCACTTCCGTTCTTTTTCATTGAAAACAGAGCTGCCCTGTGGCCACTTTTAGAGTAAGAGACGGTCTTGCAGATGTCACTGGGAGGAAAAAATGGCCTGACTCCCAAGGGACAGGACATCGCTGTAGCCACAACAGCAGTGGGAGGAGGGTGAGATACTGTTAGGCAGATTGCCTGTGCGAGACTCAGAAGGGCTGTAGTTTATTCACCGGCGCTACTCACTTCTGAGCCTTCTGATAGATATAACAAAGGACACTGCCCTGCAAAAACCCTGCTTTCACCAAAACCAGAAAAACAGCCAATAATTTCAAGTAGGCAAGGAATAGGTTTGCCCCACCCCCTTTAAGAATACTAAACAAAGACTACAAAAAGGTAGTTTTATAAAGGGTGCAATGAGACACTTTGCTGACCCACAGTGTCATTCCCTGGCTTGTTCCTTATGCTCCTTTCTCATATGCAAGTCTGCATTCCTTTGCATGCTTCTATGTTTTTCCAATTTTTCCGTATCCTCCTTATGATATGTAATTGTAAGACAGACCACAGATTTCCCGCCTAGCAGTGTGTGGCAAGGAATCAGTACCAGAGGCTGCATAAAACTGACAACCAGAACACCTTTACTGTCATATGCGTTTCATCATCCCCAGGTGTGCTCTCTGTCCCACCCTCTATTGCAGCAGCCTAGCAAACACCCGCTTTCCAATTCCAAGTGAATTCTGTCTCCTACACAAAAGCAGCCACCTCTGTCATGGACTCAAATGCATTAAACTAACTGGTTTGTGTACGTATCTTGACTTCTTCCCACTAGAATGTAAGCCTCTGGGAGGGGTGGGCAGAGCCTTGGCTAGTTCACCCAGAGGTCCCCTGTTCTGTAATACTGCCGGGGAAGTAGCAGGCACTTCATAACGTATGCAAAAGGTAGGCGGACAAAGGTCACTGGCCAAAGATGCGTTGCTGAAGATGTAGCATGTTCATTAAAATAGATGTTTCTTTAATTGTTTAAGGATATGAAAGAATCCAAAGAAAGAAGAGCATGAGAGAACCAAACATATTAACCAGCGTTCGGAGAGTCTACTGTGTTGCCAACTTGGCAGAACAACCTCATGGACAAAGGCAACAGAAAGTGAATTCCACACCTTTGCTCTGTGCCCAGAACCATGTTACAAGCTTTCAGAGTATCAGTGACATCAACTACCATTATTTTAATATAAAGGGAAAAACCCAAGCACAACTTTTTAAAATAGGAAATCTCAGGTGAAGAGAGAGGGACACATGCTCATTCATTCATTCATCTTTTTTATTATTTTGTATTCATATGGTCATTTTAAAAAATTCCTTTATTCAACTATAGGCGTGCATTGCCTAAGGACAGAGTTATGTTCTGAGACATGCATCATTAGGCAATTTTGCTGTTGGGCAAACATATCATAGAGTGGACTTACACGAACCTAGATGATGTAGCCTGCCACACACCTAGGCTATCCATGGTACAGATTATTGCTCCTAGGCTATAAGCCTGCACAGCATGTCACTGTACTGAATACTGCAGCCACTGTAACACAATGGTAAGTATTTGCGCATCTAAACGTATCTAAACATAGAAAAGGTAGAATAAAGATGCACTATAAAAAATGAAAATGGTACACCTGTATGGGGCAGTTCCATTGTGATTTTATGGGACCACTGTCATATATGTGATCCGCTGCTGACTGAAACATCGTTATGTGATTCATGAATATACTTAAGAGATGCCTACGCTATGCCAAGCATTCAGTTAAAGAAGTCAGTAAAAATATTCCACAATATTTTATCCTACCATCCAACAAACTACTTACGGAATGGCCACCATGTGCCAAGAATTCAGCAAAATAATTCAGTAAAAATATTCAATAATATTCCATAAAAGTTCCCTTTCCACGCAGACACCAACTCAAACCAACACAGTACTCTCAGATCTTTTACTGGCTGAGAGAATAAATCTCAGCTGTTTTAAGCCACGAGTCTGAGGTCATTTGTTAAGGCTGCCCTAGGCAATGGATGCAGTGGGGTCTGCAGAGAAAGGCTACATCCACGATCCTTCCCTTCTTTTATCTGACTCCTGGCATGCACAGCTATTTAAAGAGTCAAACTGGACTGAACACTTTCCCTTGTATCAAGACATGCCAACTAGAGTGATCAGGCCACCAACACATTATCATGGAACCCGATATGATTAGCACTGTTTGGCAAACAACAGTGCGAGCCAAGCTGCCTAACTGTTTTAGGGGGACAAAGGTGTGAGACATCAGAAGTTGTTTTTTTTTCCTTCCTGGCTGGAACATGTCACTGGTCTCTTGCTAAGTACCGCACGCATGCGTGTGTGTTAAGTGTCTGGAAGTCATTTTAATTGGTACGCACCCCTGACCCTTTGGAGCTCTGTGCAGCCACTGCCCACCGTCTCCCCCGATTCTCTGGGAAATGATTCAGCTCCTCTCACCCTGTCTTTTCAGCTCAGGACGCTGGGCTAAAAATAATCCTCTTGCATTCTCTACGTTGTGCGTTCACCCTATGACTCTGTTTCTGTGGATGGCTGTGCGCTTTCCTCATCTAATGGGAGGACAACAAAAGGGAACATGGAGTTCGACGTGGTGAATTCCGCACGAGGACAAGCGAGAGGCTGTGGCCCTGGCACACGGTGGGGCTGCAAGGATACAGGTGCTGGTGGCTTCTTCTGCTCTCACCTTGAGCAGCCAGCGTCAAGGGAGGGCTTTGTTAGAAATGTTTTTCCTTTCTAATGCCAACACACCACATGAAAACGTGGGGCAAAGACAGACAAGGAACCAAGTGCATGTGAATGTGAACCCCAATTCTGCCATGCACCGGCCATGTGATCTCAGACAAGTTATTTAACTTTTCTGCATTCAGACTCCCTTGTCCACGAAAGGGCCATCATAAGAGTCCTCGTTCCAGAGGTTTGTATGAGGGTTAAATAAAGCAATCCACATTACAAGCCTAGAGGTAAATGCATGATGGACGACACACATTGTGCTTATATGTTATTATTATCAGCATGTCGGACTTCTGACACATTAACCTTCCTATGTTTCAGCGTCTTCTTCTATAAATAATAGTTTCTAACTTACATAGTTGTATTGAGCTTAGTGAATGAGTTTATATATGATAAGGACTTAGAACGGTGATCTAAGTAAATGTTGTCTATTATAATTAATGGTTGTGTTGCTTATTTTGTCTTTCTAGTATGTAAACATAATCATATTCAATAACCGTTAAGTACCAGTGATGGGCAGCCCACCTGGCAAGCTGCGGATAGATAAGATGGAGAGCCGGACCCAAATGAACCCCCTCCTGATGTCCTTATAAACTCACACACATAACACAGGGCACAGAGATGCTCAGGATATGACAGAAGAAAAGGAGTGAGTGGGAATCCCGCCTAGGGTAGGAGAAAGCATCACAAAGATCGCTGCATTTGAGCGGAGTCTTGCATGACAACGAGGAGGTATTTGCCAGGTGGATATGAAAAGACAAGGCCAGCCTTCCGGACACATATGCTAGACACTGGCATGTGGCAAAGCCACCTTAATGTTTGAAAAAGTTTGTTTTTGCTGCTACCCCTGCCCACAGACACTCAGGTCTCCATGGTACTTCCTATCCTGATCAAAATCCAGGTCACTGCCTCAAGAAGACATTCTCTGATCTTCCTAAATAAAAGAGTACTGTATCCCTCACTACCCACTGTCTTACCATATTTCCTCCAGCTGAAATCATATAAAATATCCATGTTGTGTCTTTTTGCTTATTGTCCACCTTCCTTCCACCACACTGTGAGAATTCTGAGAGTAAAAACCTTGTCTGTGATGTGTACTGTCTCATCTGCAGCACCTAGAACATGTGCAAAGCATTTAATAAGTACTTTGGAGTGAATGCGCACACAAATGTTTGTGACTCCTAGCTAGAGGTCCATGCCTTCACATACATAAATGTCTCTACACACAGGTAAAGGCAAGTGCCTATCTCTTTTTTGAGGCTTTGTAGACTTCCAGAGAGGAAAATCTGACTCCACTCATATCGCATTAATAGCTTAATATAACTGATTTCAAACTTGTATGTGTTAATACTCAAAGTGATTTACAGATTCAATGCAATCCCCATCAAAATACCAATGTCTTATTTCACAGACCTAGAAAAAATAATTCTATGCTTCGTTTGGAATCAGAAAAGAACCCGAATAGCCAAAGCAACCTTAAGCAAAAGGAACAAATCTGGAGGCATCACATTACCAGACTTCAAACTATACTATAAGGATATAGTAATCAAAACAACATGGTACTGGCACAAAAATAGAGACAGAGAACAATGGAAAACTCAGATATAAAACCATCCACATACAGTCAACTGACCTTTGACAAAGCAGACAGCAATATACGGTGGGGAAAAGAATCCCTATTCAATAAATGGTGCCGGAAAAGTTGAACAGCCACATACAGAAGACTGAAACAGGATCCATCTCTCTCACCACTCACAAAAATTAATTCAAGATGGAAAAGACTTAAATGTAAGGCATGGAACTGTAATTTTCTAGAAGAAAATGTAGGAAAAACTCTTCTAGTTATAGGGCTAGGCAAAGAATTTATGAAGACAACCCCAATGGCAATCACAGCAACAATAAAAATAAATAAATGGGACTTGATTAAATTAAAAAAGCTTTGCACAGCCAAGAAATAATCAACAGAGCAAACAGACAACTTAAAGAATTGACAAAAATATTCGCAAGCTATACATCCGATAAAAGATTAATAACCAGAATATACAAAGAACTTAAGCAAGTCAGCACGGAAAAATCAAACAACCCCATTAAAAAGTGGGCAAGAGACATGAAGAGAAGATTTCAAACCAAGACAGATAAATATCTGATGAATATATATATTTTCCCAAATGGAAGTTTACACTGAACCCTGTAGAAATGAGATCAGGATAGACCTGGCTTTGCAGATGGGTTATAGGGACCTGTCCTGTCCCACCAGTTATAACTCCCAAACTCTGGAGATATGCCAAAGCACCTCCAGGGTTTAAGTACCCCACTGAAGAGCAGTGCCACAGACCAGTGATCAATAAACTTTTCCTGTGAAGGAGCAGACTGTATATATCTTCAAAGTTAGGACATATGGTTTCCGTTGCAAAACTCAACTCTGCTGTCCTGGCAGGAAAGCAATCATAGACAATATGTAAACAAATGAGTATGCCTGTGCTCCCATAAACCTTAATTTATATAAACAGACACAGGCCAGAGGTGGCCTGCGGTGTGTAGACCGCCACCCCCTGGTGTTAGACTGTGCCAGCATTAATCAGAATAATGCCCGCAGCTCAGTCTTGTCAGGAAAGCCCTGCCTCTTGCAATGAATTAAGAAAATGTGTTGTGGTAATGCTGGTCACCAGTCTCTCTGCAGTAAGAGGAAGTCCCAGCGTTCTGATAGCTGTGGCTAGCAGCTCTGGTTATTATATGAAAAGTAATTTGAGACTGCTGGATCAAATGGTAGTTCTACTTTATTATCCTGGATGGAACTGGAGCCCATTCTACTAAATGAAGTATCACAAGAATGGAAAAACAAGCACCACACATACTCACCATCAAATTGATACTAATTTATCAACACTTATGTATACATATAGTAGTAACATTCATCGGGGTTTGGGCAGTTGGGAGGAGGGAATAGGTATATACACACCTAATAGGTGCGGTGCACACCGTCTGGGGGATGGACACGCTTGTAGCTCTGAATTGGGTGGGGCAAAGGCAATTTATGTAACCTAAACATTTGTACTCCCATAATATACTGAAATAAAAAAAAGAGAAAATATTTTTTAAAAAGTAACTTGAGATGCCTTTATTTGAATCTAATGTTAGAAGAGAATTCAAATGTTAGGTCATACAGATAGTTTTTAAAAAATATCCAGTTGTGGTTGAGTCTGTTTACTGTTCCAAAAAAAATCCCATTTTCCTCTTTTTCTTGGGCTCACACCTGGACTACATTTCCCAGCATCACAGCAACAAAATGTGAGTGGAAAAATATACATCAATTCCAAAGTGAGGCTTTTTAAATTTCCTTTCTACTGGCTGGATGCAGGGTACAATGATGACGACATCGACCATGCTGAGGGGACCCAGCGAAGACTGATCCAGAAACGGGGAGAACCTGCATCTCTGAACCACTGCAGGGAAGAAAGCCACCTGCCGATCAAGAATGCCCAATGTGAACTATCAGATAACTACTGGGTAAGAAAAACCCACTTCTATTATATTTGAGCCATTATCATTTAGTGGGAGTCGCTACAGATTATATCATATGATAGAGCAAATAACTAATAAACTAGTTAAAAATAAATTCATAAACTTATTTAGGAAAAAGTGGAATATCTAGGCACAGACACGCTTTTATTGTTGACTATCTAACCGGGTGCCCCCAAAAAAGCAGAAAAGGTAAGTACAGGTAAGACGATGTCACATGGGCTTCTGCAGAAAGGCCCGACACTTCCCAGGGAAGGCCTTCTCGTTTGGGATTGGGGTTCCCTCTTGGTGGGCTGTGCAGCCTCCTGAATGGACGACGGTCTGACTTTCCCCAAAGTGAAAGGGGGCTGTGTCCTTGCGTCCATATACGGATTCAGAATCAGAGTTCAGCGAGTCAAGCTACAATGTCAAGGGATGGGCACAGTCGTTCCCAAATAGTTGCTGCAACCAAGCAAGGCTGTGGGGTGAAGAGGCTGGCCCATCACATGAGGATTAGCCAGCGAGGACCCGCAATCCCACACGCCGAGCAGACGGTGCCAGAGAGAAGGAAGACGTGGCTGAGTCTCCACCCATCTGCTGTTAACGGCAGTGCCGATCTCTCAGGTGCGTGCCAACAGACGACATCTATATATAGACACTTGCGAAGGAGGGAAATACGAGTGTTTGTGTTGATTTTCTCCCAGATGGGGAAAGGTTGATGGAAAGCACAGAGACATTTCACGTGGGAGAAGTTCTTTACTTGGAGGAAATGAGGGCTTTTCATGTGGCCATATTTATCGGAAAGGACGATCTCCATTACGGATATATTTTGGAATTATTAGCATTGGTGAACGAGACTCCAGTTTAAAGCCACTGGGAAGCTCTCTGTTATTCTTTCATGAAGTGGAAAATGCCATTTGCAGAGGGAAAGACAGCCGCTAACAAAATAACAATTTTGTAAACTGTATTTCGTGTAATGGGTTTGCATTACGCAAAGATACAGCTGTCTCTGGGGTTACATCCAAATGGCCCTTATCTGCAGCAGGAAGCTCTCAGGGCCTGTGCATCACATAGATATTTCTTTAAATACACAAATCTAGGACCCATCCCAAAACAATTGCATTGAGTAGTTGGGATTCAGGCTCAAAAACACCCTATACTTTTGAAGTGTCTGTTAGCAGCAAAAAGATAAAGCCCTAACCCCCCAGTACTTCCAAATGTGGACTTATATGAAAACAGAGTCACTGCAGATGTCATTATTTAAAATGAGGTCACCCTCCAGTAGGGTGGGTCTCTAATCCAATATGCCTGGTGGCTCTATAAGAAAATGACCATGTAAAGACAGAGACACGTGGAAAACACCACCTGAAGATGAAGCCAGAGACCGAAGTGAGACATCTACAAGCCAGAGAATACCAAACATTGCAGACAAACCACTAGGGGCTGGGAAAGAGCCATGGGACAGGGTTTCCGGAAGGAACCAACCTTGCTGACACCTTGACAGATTTCTGTTGCTCTAAGCCAGGGGTCCTCAAACTTTTTAAACAGGGGCCCAGTTCACTGTCCCTCAGACCGTTGGAGAGTGCGCACTGTGGGCCCCGGGACGAGTCGGCTGCTAAGCAGGACAGGCAGCAGCGGCAAAAACACCCGGCGGGCCGGATAAACGTGCTAGGTGGCCCGCATGTGGCCCGCGGGCTGTAGTTTGAGGACGCCTGCTCTAAGCCATCGGCTCATGGTATTTTGTCAGAGCATCCCTAGGATGCCAACACCAGGCCCCCCAGGGACTGCTTGTCCAGTGCTGGTTAAGACTGTCTGGACCCAAGCGACCAGGTCTGATTTTGTTATTTTTTAATGACCACCTACTTCCCAGGTAGACACCAGTATTCTTTATGAAAAACTCTCAATGATGTCCATTCTCAACACTCAGCACCATATTTAAAGACGGTTGGAAGGCAGGAAGCACGTGCAACACGTAGACACTCAGGGAGAAGGCATTCTTTATGTCTTCAGTGTATTACTGTCCATTTCAAACATCCTTACCTGGAAGCAGGTGGTCCGAAATGCATCAGAAATGATAATGACTTCAAGAACAAACGTTATCTGAATGACACTGTCTACAGAAAAAATATTTTACGTGGGACATTCAGTATTTCTGATGACTTCCCAAAATATTGCCTATTTAGTATGAGCAACTTATCACGTAGAAAGGGAAAGTTCCTCCTAAACCCACTTCCTCATGAAAAACTCCGATTAGTAATTAGTGTACATTCTTGTGCATTTTTTAGAGTATCTGTATCTACTTATCTTCCTTTTTAAATAATGAGATCACACTACCAATATTATTCTATCACTTGCTCATTTCGCTTAATAAAACATGGACATCTTCACAGCGTGGAATTGGATTCCTACCTCATTATGTTTAATAATTACCTAGTATTCCATAGTATTTTGTAAACATGACATATTTTACAATGTCCTTAGAAATTATACTATCTATATTATACATGGAAATTATACTATCTATACTTTTTTTTTTTTCCTGAGACAAGGTCTCCCTCTGCCACCTAGGCTAGAGTACAGTTGTGTCATCAGAGCTCACTGTAATCCCCGACTCCTAGGCTCAAGTGATCCTCCTGTCTCGGCCTCCCAAAGTGCTGGGATTACAGTGTGAAGCACCACGCCCAGCCCTACTGTTTACTTTTAACTGTGTAAGTTTTGGGGGTGGAAAATATTAGGAGAGCCTATAGCTCCACCGTGGCCGACACTTCACAGCATACAGGAGCTATTCTGCCCTTCTGTTCCATGTATTATCATGGGGACGTTTTGTGTGTTATGAACCAGCCTCCACCCCAGGCCTTCCCATGAACCCGCTCTCCATTCTTCTCAAGTGGATCCCTGTTGCAAATTATTTTCCGAACTGAAAATCCTTTAGCAAAGATGACAGCCAAGCAGATGACAAGGGGAAGAACACAGTGGGAGAGGTGCTTGGAAGCTGATGCTAATGGCTGCCTCGCGAAGGGCCCACGCAGCAAGCATCCCGCCTGCGGATCAAGGCGCAAGCACCACGAGCGCAAAGTATTAATCAGGCCTGACAGTTCCCGCGCCGCGGTATTTACCACGTGAATTCCAAAACATACGCGCACACGCGTGCTGGGACTGGCACCTGCCTCCTCTCACTTGGCTCAAGAACCGCATGGAGGCTTTGTCTCTCCAATTAAGTTTGGTAATCTCCACCTTCAGTTTTAAGGAAACCGTCCTCTGGAATAAGTATTTTAAGCATCTAGGAAATGAACTGCCCTGGCCTCATGGAAAGTTCGTCATCAAATTTCAACTGTCCTGCGAAAGCCGTTTCTGCTATAAGATAATGTACAACTGAAGCTTATGTAAGCCAGTCTATTTAACCGGAGCTTTGACATGCATATATGATACATGCATTTATTTAATTTTTGTGAAAGCAGGGGTAGTGTTTGTTCCATTGAAAAACATACACCTGGAGAGTAGTACCTTGCCATACAGTTGTCAGTAAATACTTGCTGAATGAACAAATGCATTATTGTATTGATTGATGAATATCATTTTTTAAAAGGCTCAGAGGCAAAAAAAAAAATGTTATTTAAAAATATGGGCCTATCCTAGGGGAAATGTCTGATTCTAGGGCTGGAACAGGAGAAAAATGGTGAGCGTGAAACATACCGCAGAGCAGAAAGTAAGGACGTTTCAGAACACGGACATTCAAATTCCAAAGGATGAGCACCCTGTGGTGTACACACAATGGAATATCATTCAGCCTTTAAGAGAAAGGAGATTCAGACACCTGCTACAACGCAGGTGAACCTGGAGGACCTCACGCTAAGTAAAATAAGCCAGTCGCAAAAAGACGGATGCTGTATGATTCCATTTATACGGGATAGAGTTGTCAAAGTCACACAGACAGGGGCGGGGTGGCTGCCGGGGGCTGGGAGGTGGAGGAAATGGGGAGGCATTGTTTAATGGGTGCAGAGTTTCAGCTTTTAGGGGAAGAGTTCTGGACGGGGTGGTGGTGATGGTTATGCATCATTGTGAACATATTTGACAACACTGAACTGTCCCTAAAAATGGTTAAGATGGTAAATTTAATGTTATGTATATTTTGTTACAATTTTTGAAAAAAGTGAGGAATGCACACACACACAAACTGACACACAGGGATGAAGGCAGGGTAAAGGGACACAGGACCCAATGTGAAAGAGCTTCCTGTGGCCAAACCTGGAACCAAGTGAACAACAATGTGACCACAAGGGTCTTCGGATGGGGAAGAGGGAGACAGGAGGGAGACGGAAGGTCGAGTGTCCGAGTGATGTGATGGGAGAGGAGTCTGCTTGGCCACTGCTGGCTTTGAACGTAGAAGGGGCCATGAGACAAGGGATGAGGGTGGCTTCTAAAAGCTGGAAAATGGATGGGAGTGGTGTCTCACGCCCATAATCCCAGCACTTTGAGAGGCTGAGGCAGGAGGATCACTTGAGGCCACGAGTTTGAGGCTGCAGTGAGCTGCTACGATCACACCACTGCACTCTAGCCTGGGCGACAGAGCGAGACTCTTGTCTCAATAAATACATAAATAAAGTTGGAGAAGGCAAGAAAATAGATTTCTCTAGAGGCTCAAGAAAGAAATAGACCTATAACACCATGATTTTAGTCCAGGGAGACACATTGCAGAATTCTGACCTCCAGAACTGTAAGATGAAAGTTTTCCATTGTTTTAAACCACTAAGATCACAGTGATTTGTGAAGCAGCGACAGGAAACTAATACAGGTGAGAACTATTACCCCCATTTGGCAGATGAGAAAACTAAGGCATATAAACAAACAAACAAAACTCACTAAGCCGTGAACAATAACACTGGGATATAAACCAGTCTTTCTGGCTCCAAAAGACAGGATTTTTTTCCCCCATGGGGTACCATATGGCTTTACTTTGAATTATTTTCACATAATTTAGATAGCTATTATGAGTTATAACACAAATCAATGTTCCTCTAGAAAGAATTTGAGAAAAAGTATTATTTCAAAAATGCAAACTCAAATTATGTCTAGTAAGACCCAAGAGTTACAAAAATGAGTAATTAATGAAATAATATCGCTTGAGCACCTATTGTTCGAGGTGCTGTTTACACATTGTCTCACTAAATTCTCTCGAAATTCAGAGTAGCCAAGATTTTATCTTTTGACCTAGAAGATGATGAAAATGAGAGAGAGGATACATTACCTACCAAAGCTTACGTGGTGAGGGGCACAGCTGAGGTTTTAGGTCAAGCTTATGTCTCTCTCCAGGTTTACATTAGTTCTGTTTCAATATGCTGCCAACTCCAGAAGCAAAGATGTTTGTGGAGAAAGATAACTCGAAAAGCGAAATGACAACATAAGACATCTTAAGTATGTTCTCCCCAGTCTGTGGTAGCTCATCAGTAGGTGAAATGTTATTTTTTGTCTTTGTTGTTACCAGTGAATTTTGGAACCATATACCACGTGGGGAAATTTTAAAACGCTGAAATAACCACTTCTGTTTTATCTGTGCACACATCTGCACACATAGGAAGACACAAAACATGAAACAAGTGAGAGAGGAAGAGAGAGACAGAATCCTAACCACCTACGATGATTGAAAAATGGTTGTCTGGTTATTATGACATTTACGTTAAATGAATTATTATCTACTAATGCTTGCTTTTTAAAGGATCTGGATATGAAGGCTAAGATTCCCCTTCCCTTTTTTACTCCTAATAATCATCATGAATGATTTCTGGAAGATTCCAAAGTCCATCTCAGTATCTTTCTGTTGTCGCTCGATGTCATTGGTCACAGGGGTGCTCATCCGGTCACCCACAAATTCTCCAGGGAGTTTGTTAACACTCGAACCCTGAGTTCCACCCTTAAGGATTGTTATCGAGTAGATCTGGAATGCAGTGGCCTCTGCTACCTTTAAAAATATACAGTCATTTTTGGAGATGTGAAACTTCAGATTCATCAAGATAAAAATTTGCCAGAATATGTGAATTCCAGGAAGAAATGGCATTCTGAGACAGTGGCATGCAAGGAATGTCAGAAGCAGGACTTCACACGATTCCTAGCTCAGCCTCTGTGTACCTGTGCAAATCTCTGCCTTTCTCTCCCCAAAACCTGTGTTGTTGTACTACTAGAAATATGTTCAGCATTACAAGATGCACATTTCAGAGTATAGTTTCCCGTGTGTTGTTTCATAATGAAATGCCACTCTGAACGCAAGCTCCCTGAAGGCAGGGACTGCACTGTCTTGTTCTCGGCTACAGCATCTATGCTCTGCTCACAGCCTGGCAGGGAATAAGCACCCAGTGAATATTTCTTGAGCAATGAAGGAGCACAGTGCCCTCACCCTTTACTCGAAGTCACTACGTACAGCAAAAATGAGAGATTCACTTTAATGACTAATCCACTGGATTACTGTATTTGGGAAAAATTCTGTAATTTTTGATTTCCCTCTTTGGGGCTTATTAAGACCGAAAATTCAAAGCAGGCAGAGATCTGGTAGTGCCCCAGTGCAAGACCCAGCCCACAGTGTGCTTGTTATTATAATATCACAAATAAATAAAGCAGAACTCCCAACTAGATGTATAGCAATGAAAACAATACTATAAGGCTAACTAAAAAAGCTAACAGTATGTTAGGAAAGTGAAATTGTGGATGGTATTTTCTCTATTTTTTATTTTCTTAATTGTATGTGTTGATTTTATTATCAACTATTCATTTACTTTTTGAAAAGTCAACTACTCATGTCTTAAGCACAGATATTTGGTAAGAAATAAATAATTACAGAATCTTGAAGTCACACATTCTTACTGAACCTTAGAACATTACAGATCTCAAATATGTATGTGTGCATGTGTATGCATAATAAAGTGTTTAACCATGTACAAAAATAGAACATATTTTATAATGAGTCCCATATACCCATTACCCATATTCGACAGTAATGAAGATTCTGCTACATTAGCTTTAATTTGCTATTTACCTATTCATTTATTTGCTAAAGTATTTTAAGCAACTCCAGAGTTCCCATCATTTAATCTCTACATCATAACCCATTTGTGCCACTAAAAGTTATGAATACTTTCTTATATAACCATGATGCTATCATCCTATGTGATAAAATCAACACTATGAGATTTAGAGAGTCTTTTTGCAAGTAAAAGCCTGCTTAAAGTTCATATGATCCATCTATGATAGCTTCCTGTTCATATCTTTTTTTTTTCCCCCTTTGGTTTTTCTTTTTTCTTTTATTCCCCTCTCCTGTAGGGACTGCTGGACTTTTCACAGTGACTCCCAGAGGCTGGCGTGCAAAGGCAAGGGGAGTGTGCAGACAGAGAAGGGAGCGAGGAGAAGTGGAAGAGACTAGAAAGGAACCCCAAAAGGCTCTTGGTGTTTCAAGAACAGACCTGCAAATTCGCAAGATGACCAAAAGGCAGCTGGGGGAAAAGACCCCCTCTGGCGGGAGAACCCCCAAGGCTGGGAGAAGAAAAAGCAGATCAAAGTTAGAAAGCCACAAACAAATTTCACTGAATGTCCTTCTAACCCCAGAGATGTGACACATAACAAAGTTTGGGATCAAAACTCCACAGAAGGAAGAAACACATGGCCAGTGGATTTCCACAGACATCTGCCTGTGTCTATAAAATGCCCAAACGGCGGGATAAAACACAAAACATGCGGCCGATTATCCAGATGTTAACACTAAAATTAAGGCTGTTTTGATGTCCAGCAATCACTGTCCAGATGTCCTCATGGACAGAAGAAGGGGGTGGAGCAGGATCCTTGCTGTCCACACTGCTATGAGCCCAACAGTGCTTAACCCCAGCTGCACACACAGTCACCCAGGGAGTTTTTAGCAAGTCCTGACACCCAGAGCCCACCCCAGGAGCCTGGGAATCATTTGGTCTATACTGAGGCCCGAGTGTCAGTATTTTTGAAAGCTCCCCAGATGCTTCCATTGTGTGTGAGTGCTCTGATCTAACTGCAAAAGCAAGGATCTTAAATCAATAGTCCATACTGATTGCACAGATTTTTGTTTTGTGTAGGAGGTAGTAGCCTTCACACTAATTTTTTTAAGAATAGATCCATTTAAACTAAAAAAAAAAAATTGAGCTATGTCACACAAGACTCCAATTTGCAGGTTTTCTTGAAAAAATAAGAAGCCTGGCCATTTGGGCTGTATCCCCATGTGGCCACGCTTCCCTTTGAACCACACACGTGACCCTGAGACATCCGAGTGGTATTACACTCTGGTCCATAAGGAATGCCGAGATTCAGACCTTTCTGAGGTAGCCTCTCTTTAGGTCATGGAAAGAATTATTCAGCCAAGACCACAATGGCAATTATTATTTTCAACTTACAACTCTTTATTTTTTTGCTGCTAGAATGGAGAGTGGATCATGTTGGTAAGTAAACACTTGCTGAAATTAATGAAATCGTGTCTTCTTTTTTCTTGGGTGCATTGATGATGAAAAGAGTGATCAGAGTACACTGGCCCAGGCAGTTCTCTCAGTCTCCAGCTCTGGTTTTATTGCTCATTAGCGACAGGAGTTTGGGCAGGAGCCTTAACCACTCCAGACCCCAGTGGTTTTATTTGCATGTGACAGGGGTGGGCTTTGGCTGGGTTGTCTTTTTGTTTTTAAATTCTACATTTTTCTAAGAGCTAAATGATAGCTGTAGGAACCCACAGAAGGCATAAAGCGGTGAGTGGAACAGAAAAATTGCATTTCTAGCTCATCTTGAGTCTGGACATGGTTCACGGAGGAACATATGATCTGTCCATGCATCAGTGAGTACCTGGCCACCTTGCAGATGACACTAATGGAGCTGGAGCAGGAGGCGGCTTTCCCAGGAGTGTCCACCTGGTCTGCCAGCACCGTGCACAGCCCCATCCTGCAGGTGGCCTTTCTGTAAGAACATCCTGACATCTCGGGGGTCAGCAGCTGGGGTAGGACTGACCACTGAGTCATGAGATTTAGCTGCCTTCCCTCCTTATTCTAGAGAGAGCAGCCCATACTCAGACAAATAACATTTGCTGTTGTACTTACAAACAGCTTAGGGGGGAAAAAAGCACATGCAATGAAAAGAAAAAGAGATAGATAAATTGGACTTCCTCAAAATTAAAAACTTTTGTATATCAAAAGACACTATCCAAAGAGTTAAAAGGCAACCCACAGGATGGGAGAAAATACTTGTAAATCATGTATCTGATAAGGTATTAATATCCAGAATATATTCTATAAAGAATACCTAAAACTCAACAACAGCAACAAACAACCATCCAATTTTTTTTAAAAATGGGCAAATGATTAAAATAGACATTTCTCCAAAGAAGATATGCAAACGGCCACTAAGCAGCTTCAGGAATGTATGACAGAGGGCAGGGAGGAAAACGGAATTCCATTCCTCTTCTCATGCCAAGTTGCTTCTACCCACCTCCTTCCTTGACCTCCTGCCCCACCTTGCAAGACAGAGCAGTTGTTGTCCTGAATGATCTGAACTAATGATGTGAACCCATTACCGCCGGATAAGGTCACTGTCCTGCAAAAGGCACAGACCTCGGCTCCACTCCCTCCCCTGAACACGCTGTTCAATCCCATGGGGCAGAACTGGAAGGCGGAGCTAGGTCCCACTTGAGGGTCAAACCCAGCCATTTCTGTTTCTCCTTTTTTGCTCTTGTCCTCAACACATGTATCAGGGGGAATAAATTAAGATAGAGCCTCTTCTATCAACCTGACCTGCTTATATGCACATCTGAGAGTTCCTGAGTGAGCTGGTCCCAAGGATCAGACTGAGAATAAGAGGGAAGAAAAACAAGAGCCCCTTACAGCCTTTAACTAGAGCCAACTTCAGGGGCGACGTACCTGCAAAACTATTAGTAAACAGTTCCTAGGACTCCTATGCTGGTATAGCGCCTTCTATACAGAGTTCCCTTAACATAACTATAAGAGGAGAAGTAAAGGGCAAAGACTGATTTCATGATTCTCTTGGAGTCTGGCCATGATACAAACCCAAAGCACAGAAACCCTCACCTTAATCTCCATGAAGTATAACCAAGTGAACAAGAAGCTGTCATGAAAGTTCATCAGTGAGGTTAGCCCATAAGCAGCTTAAATGCTACAGCCATATCTTTCAAATTATAACCCAAATTGGAATCATACACTGGCTCAATTAGTCATTCAACAAAAAGAACTCTTCCATTTCATGATCCTAAAAAGAAAAAAATGTCCTAAATTAGATATCTAATTCCTTTTCTATTCTTCAATTTACAGCACAAAGGCTTTAGAATTGAGCTAAAGGAGTATTTAAATCCCTAAGCTGTTGCTACTCTATAATTTCTGCTCTGACACAAAAGTTTTAAAACATTTTTTTCTTTCATTCTTCTGCCTTCGATGCCCTTTCTCAGGGAGTAACTACAGCTCTGACTATAATCACATTTAAGAGGCTATATTTTCTCACACTTTTCTGATTCGAGCATTACCTGGGGGACTTTGTTTAGTCATATTAGAAGCTTTTTCATAGCTCTAATTCCCCAGTTATAATTCACAAGGGCAGCATTTAAGTTCCTCTTGAGGGATTTTTTTTCCCCTTTCTTTCTTTCTTACGTTGACTATGTCCTTGATCCACATAAAAGGATATAATCTTGCTTGTTACTGATATTGTCTGTCTGCGAGGATGAATGTTTCATATCGGGGCTGTTTCCTAAATGGTAAATCTATAAACTTGTAATTCTATCGGGCCAAGATAGTTAGGCGGATTCAGATTCGCCCCACTCGTCGTCTGGGCTCTGATTTCCCCAGAACTGATGACAGGTTTGTAAGTAATATTAACTGTCTTTTGTAGTAAATTACATCTTATAATCACCACAGTGTTCGTCTCTGGCCAGAGCAGTTATCAGCCGCAGCAAATAAAGGGTTTGGAGACTCTGCTATCTGTTTCCTTTCAGAATGCCAGAAGTCCTCTATAAACACGAGTGTGCAGAATGAGAGGTCATCTTTTGAAAGCTATAATAAAACATGATTGTAAGAGAACATGTGACAGGCTGCTTAGCAGAGCAGACTCCTGTCAGTGGCTCAGCTGGAGGCAGATGCCAGGCAGGAGGGCACAGCAGAGAAGATCAGGTTGGGGCGGACAGAGAACAAAAGCCCCAGGGATTCTGTCCTGGGGATGTCCTGCTCATCAGCACCACAGTTAATTTTAAGAAAAAAATGTGTCTTTGAGAGGACAAAAAAAAAAAAAATCATCTGAATCTGTGTCCCACAAACTTGGGTGATGGGTCCTCTAAGGGAGCTGAGAAAAAATGAGATTGGAGAGCCCGTGGATGAATTCCTAACCCTCTTCCTCCACTTGTTCCAGTCCCCAGCAGTGACACCCAGATCCCCACTGTGGTTACCTGGACTTTAGGAGGAAGATGATAATATAGTAACATTTTGCAAACTTGCTATGTATCATGGACTGTGTCCAACACTTTGTTGATTACCGATGGACACTGTGTAACAGTTATGGCACATCTACTCTATGCTGGGTGCTGTTCTTGCTGACTTGCAAGTGTTAACTCATGTAATGCTCACAGCTCTATAGGCTAAGTGCTCTTGTTAATTGCCTTGGAAAATACAGAACTGAGAGTTGCATTAAGTTTAATGCACCTGCTAAAGATTGCAGAGCTAGGAGGTGAGCAGCTAGGATCTGAACCAGAGTAGTGGAGTGGTGTGGCTCCATTGTCACAATTCTTGACCACTCTGCTGCATTGCCACTGATTAGTATTAGCTACCCTGGTAAAGGGATAATATAATTAGCCCTATTTACATAGGGAAAAACCAAGTCTGTGCAAGTAATACATGGTAAGAGTAGGTTACTGGCTTAAAAACTGAAGTTCTTAACCATTAGGTTCTCTCACTTCTTAGAGTCTAAGCCTTGTAGGTGTACTGCTTAGTATTCTTTTTTTTTTGGAGGTTCCTTGTTATTCTGAACTAAGCAGGAGATTTACAGATGGACGGTGTATGCTTCCAGAGTACTTTAACTCACAAGCAAGAAGACTAGGGTTAGAAAATATTTAGAATGGGTCTTTATTACCTTGAATTGTTGACACCCAAATTTTGTCTCTAAAAGAAGATGTCATTACTATACTCAGGTCTCAATTTCACAAATACTACCATTAGAGGACCCCTGGCTGAGTGCAAATTTAAAGCAGATTCACAACAGTAACCAGTAGGCCAAAGGACACAAAGTAGCAGATAACGTAGGCTGAACAAGTCGAGAGATCTAATGTACAACATGAGGACTATAGTTAATAAAATTGTGTTGTATTAGGTATTTTGGTTAAGTGATTTTAGCTGCCATTATCACAAAAATGTATGTGAAATGACAGATGTATTATTTGATTCACTATAGTAACATTTTACTATCTATATCTGTATTCCATAGCATCATATTGTAAACCTCAAATATCCAAAATAAAATTTATTTTAAGAAATAAAATGGGTAAAATAAATGTGGTTTTGCTCTATTTAAACTCATTCAAAGCAGCAAGAACGGTGCAGTCTTAAACGCTCATGTTCCAGACAATGATTTGGAACATGTCTTTGATGTGAACAATAGAGATATTTGGGTTGGAAAAGAGAAACTCAACACAAGTCCATGGATAATACCAAATGATTATCAGATTACAAATAATGTCAGATTATGTGGAACATATCAACGGGTATTAAAAAAAAGTTTAAAAGCATTTATCTTCTCACTTCCCAGAGAGAACTGCTATTAACATTTTGAGGTAGATCTTGTCAATTTTTACCCTACATACCGTAAATACATTTATAATAAATATGATCATACTTGACGGTTTTATTTTTGGCTTTATGTCTTTTATTCTGAAATTTTTCTTTTGCCACTAAATAGTCTTAAAAGCTATCATTTTAAAGGGCCACATACTGTTTATCATATGTACATATCATAAATGACAAGTCTTCTTACTGGACATTTTAGGTGTTTCTCATTTTTTGCTATTATACTTAATCCTGGAATCATCACCTTTGTATATACTTGTCTGACCTTCTATTTTATAAGGACTGATCACTGGGAGAGGACAAGAATAGGTGTCCAGGTTTCATAACATTGGCTGCAGCTTTACTGGTACTATCCAATCAATTGACATCTACCTAAATGTTTATTAATAGGAGAATGGTTAAATACATCATGTCTATCTATAACAAAGCATGCAGTTATTTAAAATAGTACATTAGTGTCTTATATCCTGATAAGAAAGGATGTCTTAACACATAATTGAGTGAACAAACAGTGAGTTGAAAACTATGTAGAGTCTGATCGCATTTGAAGACCCTGCACGCGTGTGGATACCTGTACCACCCATGTGACATGTATGTGTGTGGGATAATCTGGATGGGTCTGTACTTGTACAGGCACATCTCTAAAGACGCCTTCTGCCACAAGTAGCAGAAAACCAAAGCTGACCAACGGTGACCGTTTATGAAGATATTCATTATGCCTTAAACAAGAATTCCAGAAAGAAAGGCAGCCCTAGACTGTCTCAGCAACTCCCCGATTCTACTGAGGACCTGGGTTCCCTCCATCTTTGGGTTCTACCCTCTCTGGTCCGGCGGATGTCTGTCCTGAGGATTCTCACCTGCAGGTGGTGAAGTGGCCACGGCAGTTCCCGCTTGGGCACCACACCCGGAGCCAAGCAGCAGG
>VBSM01002153.1:3865071-3877862 GCA_008086735.1 Cheirogaleus medius | reverse complement strand
AAAAAAAAAAAAAAAGCAGCTGCTGTCATCTGACAAGAGTGACTGGGCCAGTCCCAGTACATACATGGTCTGCTCTCCGGGAACACGGGACGCTCTAGTCCCTGTTGTTCTTTATACAAGGGGCTCTGCATAACATGCTCAACACATAGTTCCTTCGATTATTAATGTATTTACTGTATAATATATAGTGTGCCAACTCTTAGGCAAAGAAATCTGAGTATAGTCACAGCACTTAGTATTTCACATAGGCTATCCTGCCTAGCTCACGATTATTCTCATCCACGTCTTATAAACGCTAAAGCTAAGTTCAGAGAGGTTGTGTAATTTGGCAAAGGCAGGCTAGGAAGCGGTGGGGCTGGCACCTGTACTCAAAACAGTCTCATTCCAAAAGTCTCTAATTCTAACCACTGTACTGACCTACACGTGCAAATGCAGGTTGCATTTTGCCACCGATCATTTCTTAGAACCCACACAATTCTTGCCATGTAAAATGCACGTACCCAAAAGGCATACCTGTCCCTGTATTATGAAATGAAATATTCTCCCTAATTCTAATACACCTGTCCCAAGGCCCTTTGAGGATAGCTAAGAGAAAGTTAAAGGAATGTACAATGACAGACCCTCCCCCCTTCCCATTTTCTAGAAAGAGTCCTCGTATGCATGTAAACATCCTCTGAATGCAGAGACAGAGAGGCCTGCAGCTAGGCACAATAAAGCCAATTTAGCTTCTTATGCTGAGAACCGCTTTGTGAAATAATCCCGTAGAACTCTCCACTAAATGAGTTACAAACTAGTCGCATGGGGCTTTCATTGAATTTATTCCTGAAAGCTATAAAGGACAATTGTCTCTGAACCAGGTACATCAAATACAGGCCTGCTACTGTGTAAAAGCATGGAATTCTACACCACCTACACACACAAAGAAAATTAGCTTTTGATTGAAAGGAAGCACTATTGAAAAACCCCAGGGGTGGGGGAAGAAACAACAGAAATGAATGACACCTACAGGAAAATCCAATGGCTGAGGCCATTTGACTAAGGACTTTCTTGGTCTGAAAAGGGGAGAAAAGTACAATTTCTGAGGATCATGAAAGATAATCGAACTAAATCAAAGGAAAGTAGTAGCTCTTGAAATTCTAAACAGGAAGAGTTTAAATAAGCCCTGAGAACATAAAAGTTCTCCATACTCCATTCTGAGTACTTACTGCTGAAAAAAACGGTGACCGCATATTCAACACTTTCAGTCTTAATTGTCAGTATTCCACTTGCCTCTTTTCTCTTTCCATTCCTTTTGTTTCTTTTTTAACTTTTTAAGATCCTCAACCAAGACTTAAGGGTACTTCCTAGCCTTTCCAACAGTTAGAAAAACAGGAGTGACTCATAATTGTGGTCCTTACTGATACTTTTCTTCAAGCCCGTGACATAGCTATAGGCAGAGTACTGACGTTTTTGCCAAATACTGTCAAAATGTGTTTTCTTTTCCGGCAGCGATATTCTAACGGGGTGCCATGGTTCGGCTGAAGTGGGTACAGCCAATATTTGGTTTGGTCTATTTTATTTATTTTTTTGTTAGTGTAGAGGAACAGACAGAATTGGAAAAGCACCATTTCATTGCAATCTGTGATAAACAATGCAGACAATACTCCTGGATGCTGCGAGGAGGATGAAGAGGAGGATATTTATGTAGCCTCGAAGTGCACACCCACACAGATCACTTCCTATTTACAAGACTAATTGATGTTGGGGAGATCTGTCAGTTACCAAGTGACAGACTTTCCTGCCACCCATAATGGGACTATGAGACATGAAGTGCCTCCAGGTAAGACACAGAGGGACAGACCCAACACTGCCTGGGTAGGACTCTTCGCAAACTGATGACGTTGAATGGATCGATGGAGAAACGATCAGATAAGTCCTGATTTGGAAATATTATATATGAAAATTATCCAGGAATATTTAAACATGCCGACATTATAGGGAACCAATAGCATGCCAAAGGGAATTTTCTATATCAAAAGCTGCAAAGGAGCTAAGACAATCAAGTGCAACACACATTCCCTCTTTGTATCTGGAGTAAAATAATATTAATAGTATTAATAGTATTGTGGTTATGTAGCAAAGTACCCTTTTTGTTAAGGGTTGTGTTTCGACACCTTCAGGCATGAGATGTCCGTGGTGTCTGCAATTCTCAAATAGTTCGATAATACAGGGGAGAGAAGGGGTAGATGGAAGTAAATGTCACAAAATGTTAACAATTTGTGAATCTACGTGAAAGTTATATGGGGGTCTTCACTGTACTTTTAATTTTTCTATAGGTCTGCATTACAAACAGTTGAAAAGAAGAGACTTCTTTCCTAAAAAAAATCATCTATATATTTTTTACATTAAAAATTTGTACTGTAGATGTCTATTGTTTTTTTACTTGTCAATCACGGCTCTGGCTTCTCCCGGTATTAGGACTCCTTAAATCAAGCCAGACACAAAATATTGTACCGTCTCACCTGTATGTGGGCATCTAAAACAGCTGAATCCATTCGAAGCAGAGAACAGAATGGCGGTTGCCAGTGGGGACGGGGGGTGGGGAGACCCTGATCATATGCTACAAAATTTAGATAAGAGGAGTTCAAGAGATACATTGTACATCACGGTGTCTGTAGCCAATAACAATGTATCATATACTAGGAAATTGCTAGGGGAGTATATTTTAAGTGTTTGCTCACACACACAAAATAAGTATGTGAAGTAATGGATGTATTATATTATTAACCCGACTTAACTGCTCCATAATGTATATGAATTTCTAACCATGCTGTACATGACAACTGTATATAATTTTTTTATTTGCCATTTTGAAAAATTAATAATTAATTTTTTTAAAGACTCATCAAAGAAACCCCTTCCTGTTCTCCTACAAGCAGCTCATATGGTTATGGTCGGGCTTATTCCAAACCCTGTGTCTTGGAGTGGGTGAGCTACTGATGTCTGGCCAAGACTCAGCCCGAGCCACTGAGAGTCAGGTTCTCTTTGTCATCAGACTCCTGGGCTGGAAGGATGTGAATGCACACCTGCTGGAAGCCACCTTGGCCCCTTTGGGGGACAGCCTGAGACTACAAGGCACATGGAGGCAGGAGTAACTAACTCCGGAGGAGGGATTCCCACCAACATCGTTTCAGTGTCTGGATTCCGCCTTGCCGCAGTGCGGCTATGTGCGTAGGTGCTTCAATCGCAGGAGCCCACGCTCCTTTTTTCTGAAGTGAGTTTGAGTCCAGTGTAGGTTTCTTGCCACTGAAAAGATCTCTGATTAATAGAAAGAGTAAAAGAAAGTCACAGAGGTGTGATGCACGAAGTTACCACACACTGGAGAGAGACCATTGCTGGGTTATGTTGTGCAGCTAGTCTGCTCATTTTGTAGGTATCCTAGGAATTGATGTTGCTTCTGCCGTCCATGCATAATGTGGATACTCTTGAGATTGCAAGACACAAATTCAAAGGAAGTTGTTGGTTCTGGCATCCAAAGAATTGGGATTTTCCCGAAACTGTCGCATACACCCGCCCACAGCTGCCATTCAGAACCCCTGATTCTAAATATGTGAATCAATCATAACATTGTTTTCCACCATGAATTTATAAGCAAATGGTATGCATTACAAGTTAAGTATAAATGTGCACTATTAAATATATCTGATACCTGTTTTATAATTGCAGGATATATTTCCTTTGTTGGGGAAAATGTATTCCACTGTTTTAAAGGCGAAAACCTGTTGTTTGAAGCTATCTGTAGGCACTTTATTTAGGATAGAAATGATTGTGTACAGTCCCCACTGTATGAAAGATACATCTGCAGTACTCACACATACCTATCTTACAGAATTTCCTTAAAACTCTCCATTTGAATGCAGGGACTCCTATGCAGATTGAGCAACAGAGAAAAAAAGAATCTAAATTAGTTGTGCAGTGACGGCCAGCAAAGGTGCATCTGTTCCTGCTCCCTTTGAACTGCAGTAAACAGATGCGTGATTACAGGTGCAAATATTTATTATTCTGAGCATTCACGGTTGCTTATGACATTATTCTTAAACAGAAACAGCCTGTGTCTTTGGTGTAAACGGCACTTGGACACAGCACTATCACTACAGTGCAAGAGCCCCACACAGACCATGGCAGGGAATTAGACAGATCTCAAAGTCACAGAGGCAAGGGCCTTCCAAAACATGTCAAAATGAAAAATGGTACTTGCAACATCTCTTTTGAGTATGACATGGGGGATCTATGGCTCCATTCAAAAGGGAAAGAGAATACAAGTCAACCTTAGAATTAAAATCGAAAATAGAATCACAGTAAAAGCCAAGTAAGGAAGAGATGGCTGCAGAGTTTTTAAGGCGGTGAAGCTAGCTGCTCACACTGTAAATGTGTGCAATTGCGATGCCTAATGGCAGCCCTGCAAAACACCTGTTATTACACACACACACACACACACACACGAAGATAAAAGGTTTCCTCTTCTCTAAGACCATCTATTAGGGAGGTGTTTAGGAAATGTCCCCCAGAGGACACTAGGATTCCTGCCACTGTCCTATAATGATTTTGTCCTTTGCATGAGAACGGTGGAGATTTAAGTTCTATCCATTGTGTATAATTTAGGCTCACAGAGATGCCAAGCCCCTCCGTATCCGTGAGAAGGACGGACTCCTATAGATCCCTCTCCCAGTGTCTCTCTTCCTCGGACTGGACTCCCGCTTCCTTGCATTTTGGGTTGAATGTCAGCATTCCTGATTCCCCTTTATCTTAAGTAAAGCAAAGGAAAGTTGTCACTGGTTTTCAACACACATCCATGATTTCTGTCTCAGGAAGAGACAGGATGACCAAACATCTTCATCTTCTGTTGAATCTACAGCTCAGCATGGGCCACCAGCTGGAGGCTGCTGGTGAAACCACCTGGCTTCATCTCGATCCCCAGTGATCAGTGTGAGACTGGCCCTGCCTTGGTGCGTAAACATCTGGCCAAGGGTAGAAGGACCAGGTATCTCTAGGGATTGTTTAGGGGTGTTGCATTTGAAAAGGAAATATACTATAAGAAGTCTTCCTGTTGTCTCTCCTGCCCCTATCTCACTGAGTGTCAAATAACAAACATGTGGTTCGATCACACTCAGATCACCACCTTTGCTGGGCTCTGCAAATTCATCTCACAAGTTACCTATTACGGTTTATGAAGAAGATAAAATGTGAGTCAGCTATGATGCCTACCACGCAGGAGGAACACAAAAGATATAGGGGACTCTGACTTGGTTGTGTTTTCTTCTGAATAGTCTTTCGGTATTTGTGACTTACTTTTTTTTAAGAGCCTAAGACTCAAGAATCCCAAATTTGTTTGTTTTTTTAAAAATTATTATGGCTATTGTTGTTTTTATTTTTTGCTCATTTGTTTTGCAGCTTTTTCATTTACCAAACTGGAGTGACGATGATACAATCGCCTTTCTTTACAAACAAGTGCAGCCAAACTGATTAGCCTTTAACATTTTCCAATCCTATTATTTGTAGATTCCCCTACTTTTCAATGAGTAAATAAAACAAGCTGAGAACGAAACATTTATTTTGGCATCACACCAACCTAATTAAACTGCAGCTTCATTCCGCTGCAGCAGGCTGCTGAAAAATAATGTAATTGACCTATTAAAAGTTACTACTTCAGTTCAGTTTTCTGAGCTACAAGAAATTGCACAGTGATTTAAAACACCTAGTTACCTTGACAAAACCAGCCAGAGAGCAAAGAACTAAGAGTTACAAAGAATGGAGAGAATCCAATTAAAAAGGAGACAGGTAACAAGATGCTCTCTCCAATCCCAATTACTTGGAGGGAAGCAATGAAATGTAAAATGGAAGCTAATACAGTCCCAGTTGTTCTCTGCATTGCCTAAACATTGTTCATACATGGGGATACGGCATGAGATGCTCCCCCAAAACTTAACAGCATGGTTGCTTAAAAAGAAGACACCTGGTATTAGGTGTCCTGATATTATTAGTCCTCTTGCTTGGTACCAGCAGGCCAATTGCTCTGCAACCCACCCCAGTCCCAGCCTCAGGCCAAGCGGCTCAGGAGAAGGTACCTCCTGGTCGAGAGGTTATGCATGAATTTCAAGCTCACTAATCAGACCAGGGTATATGCCTGACCACAGGGATCAATTCTTTTTAGGGCCAATCGGAACTACTCTGGGGACTCTGGATGGAACAACCAGGAAAGGACTTTATCATCCAGCTGGTTTCCTGGTAGGAAATGCCTGGCTCTCAGAGTCTCCACCCTCCTCCACGTGGGGAGAACCCAGCTGAGAATGGAGTTGAGACCAAAGAGAGAGGTGGGGTGACAGAGAGAACAGGAGAGGAAAGAAGAGAAGAGAGAGAGAAAAAGGGAAAGACAGGCAGGGGCAGGGGATGGGAGAAAGACAAGAAGAAAAATAAAGAGAATAGAGAAATGGGGCAAAGAGCGAGAAAAGAGAGAACAAAAAAAGACTCACTCCTGATCCCATTGTTTGATCTCTTGGATCGGTGATGTCATCGTTTAAGAATTAAAATGTATTTTTCAGCCCCTTCTTGTGGAGACCCAGAATTAATAGATTCAAGGATGTTTTGGGCTGTAGTTAGGGACTCTGAGTTCCAAGGGCATCTAGTCATATTTGAAAACTGGAAATAAAATACATTGGTTCTAACATGTCAGGGAGCAAAGACAAAATTAATAACTGCTTAATTATATTTCTCCAAAATGCAACATTATGTCAGCATCATCAATTGTGAAATTTAGTATTCATAAATATTTTATTAGGTTGGAAGACACGGTATACGTTATTTTTCTCTCCTAAGAATTTTCAAGTTTATGCTGTGATTACTGAGTAATAGTTGTGAATCATAAATTCAATGAGTTATTAAGAGTTAATTTACTTCAATAACAAAGTTATAAAAATTCTTCTGGAACTTTTACCATAACAAAATTGCATCTCATATTAAATCGGGGTACATTTTAATATGGCTTTTATCAGATTTTCTCAAGTTCTACGCTATTGACATTTTGAGCCAAATAATCCTTTGCTGGGGGTGAGAGTGAGGAGCTAACCTGTGCCCGGTAGGATTGACGGCAGTAACCTGGCTCCTACCCACCAGGCACTGGTCACATTCTATCAGTTGTGATAACCAAACATTGCCAAATCTCCCCAGGTGGGAGGAGAAGGGCACCAAAGTACCCTGATTGGCTCGGATGAATGCCCAGTGCAAAAGAAAACCCTGAACTGTCTCTGACTGCGTTAGATACATAATCATCAGTTGCTTCCTTGAGGGCTGTAACACCAAAGCTAAGAATCTGGGACACATATCCAATTTTCACAAAGTCTGAGAGTCGCCAGTAAGACCTCCCTCTAGTTCCAAGTGACCTCCATAAACACAGCTGAGAGTCCCTCATTAATGAGCTATGCAGGACCCACGAGGGAGCCCCCACAAGCAGCCTGGGAATCAATAGGTCATCTGTCTCCGAGAAAGCCATGCAGGGTTTCCATAGAGAGGCGACGTGGCCGAAACGGGAAGATCAATCTCTGCCGTCTGTAAGGGAACAACCTGTCCCCAATCAGCACTCACCTGTGCCTTGTTTCACCTCTGCTGGAACATTCGAGTCCTCGGTAGACATCTGCAGGGGAAGAGGGAGGTTTCTTTCCCCAAACAGCAGTCAATATGGCAAAGAAAGGAGCTTCCTACAGCTGCCAAGCGCAAAAACGCCACAATAAAGGACCAGAAAGACTCTAACAAATAACCACCCTGTCTAATGAAGCCGGGGGCAAGGGCGTAGCGCTTGTGCTTAGCTGCTCTCATCAGGAAAGCAAAGAGATAGCACCTTGCGTAGGAGATAAATTCTAAAGCGTAGCCAACTTTGCAACCCGCTGAAGGGGCGGCTTCTCTAGCTCTGGAAATCCCAGTGGAAGAGGCTTCATTAGGGATGGGCAAGGCGCAGAGAACCCCTTAGCATCTGGCTTGCCTGCGTGGACCTGCCTGCCCCGATGGGTGCACGGCATAACTCACCTCCACACCACAGAAGGCAGGGGAAGGAGAAGGGAAAAGATGAGGAGGTTGGAGACACATGTACGGCAATCTTCAAAAATCAGGCTATTTTTGACAATCTTTGTCAAAAGCAAAATATATTTTCTTCAAAACACTCAAAAGCTTTCCTTGGAGATTAGGATTTTGGAGGGAGAAGGGCAAAAAAAAAAAAAAAAAAAAAAAAAAAAAAAAAAGCCCAAATGAGACGTCCAGGGAGGGGGGCTGTAAGGATGCTCGCTTTAATTCTCTTTCTAGAAAAATTCAATCCCATTTAGGAGTCACTTCAGACTTAGCATGTTTGGAAGGATGCAGGTTTGGGGGATAACAAAACCTGAGTTTGAATCTCCACTCCAGTATTTGATCAGCCGTGTGGGTCCGAGAACCTTTCTTAACGTCTCTAAGCCTCAACCGGCCTCGCACCTAGAATGGCGATGAGAACAGCAATGCCTACCTTGCAGGTTTGTGCTTGGGTTTACTTTATACGCCCCATGAACGAGTTTAACAGAGTGGTCCTTTGATACAGTTATTATTATTCATCCCCCCTCCCCGTAACATTCCTGGCTTTGCAGTATTGAGCAAACATGTATTTATTTATTTTTTCGTGATTTGTATGTATATGAAGAGGACCATCAGGGATTATGTCTTAGAGAGCTGCTCATGTTGCCTGGTGTTGATTAGTGTGGCTTTGCATATCAGTGTGGCTTAATGATCAGCTAACTATTCATTGACCACATAATTAGAAAGCAGCATTCCTCTCCAGGTAATTGGCATATCTGTGCTAGGACTCAAAATTACCTGGCAGTAGTCACCAACAAACTGAGGTGAAGCACAAGCGGTGACGGGGAAAGTCAAGGAACCTGATCCTTCAGAAGGTGGACAAGTCCATGAAGCTATACACGGAATATGTGCTTTAAAAAGGGGTCAGCATAAAACATTAAAACATGTCTGAGTAAAACCAAAATAGAAGAAAAGACATCATTTCAGTAGCTTTGTTTTTGAGCAAAGATTTTTTTATAGCAACCAGGAAATATATTTAAAAATCTATATTATATTGAATAAATATATTTTTTATCTATTTGGTTTTGATCCTAACAATAGCTGGGAGAACTGACTTGATGTAAGTGTAAAATTCTCTCTCTCGCCCTCCCCTCTATTTCTTTCTCTTCTCTTTTTCTTTCTCCCCTCTCTGTTCTCTTTGTTTTTCTATTTCTCCCTCTGTCTCCCTCCCCATGCCTCACACTTCATAGTAAACACCCCCCACTGGGCACATTGTGTGGGGTTTAGGACGGAATGCTTCTGCTGAATAAAAAGCAAAACAAAGCTTCATTTTACCGTGGATTTTTGATAAATTAGGTTTTGGTAAAGTCAGTTCTCCCAGCTATTGTTAGGACCAAAACCACCCACAGAAGATCAATGTTCCATCATGTACCTCACCAAGTTCATAGAGAGAAGAACACCATCCATCCAATAGACAACGAATCACACCATACTTCCCCCCACCGCTGCATTCCAAGGACATTACTTTGCTAACTGCCCCCTGCCCTGCTCTAGATTCAAACACAATGGTTCCTGTTAAACCAGAATTCTGGTGCCCATGAGAAGGGTGTTTTATGATGAGTTGCAAAAGTTTTCTAAGACTCTCATATCACCACTTAAAGACATAAAGTAATGATACAGTATCATCTGATATCTACCACTAGGTTAGAACGCAGGTAGCTGCTTGTTTTATTGGTCTGTTTCCAATGTTGAACTGCAAGATTCTTGAAGGACGATGATATTATCTTTTTTGATGTTGCTGTTGTATAAGATAGAAAAAGATTTTTAAAAATGGCTCTTAAATGAAATAATCACACTTGGATGATACCCTTCATCATAAAACCTGTCCTTCCCTAACTGGGTAACATTGTCCAAGTTACTTAAGCTTTCCAGGCTTCTCATCTGTGACATGTGAGTAACCAAAGTCTTTCCTGATCCACTGTCTGGTTTTCCTTTTCTTCTGAGCCCATGGCCAGGTTACAGGAGGGCAGAGCAGGCCATATGACCAGTTCTGACCAGTGGAATTTGGCAGAAGTGACATGTGTCACTTCCTGGCCAAAGCACTTAAGCACCAGTGTGAGAATTCCAAGCAAACATCCCCTGGGACCAGGTGGCAACATTTCTTGATATGGAGGTTCCTTAAGAGTAGAACCACAGGGAGTGATGAGCCAACACATGGAAGAGAGTATCTCTGGGAAGTGTCCCAGAACCTCAATGGACTTTCATGAGCAAGAAATAAACCTTTGTCGTGTTATACCACTGAGATGTGTGTTACGCAGCACAACAGTCCTCTCTGACTGATACAAACCAGAGAGTTGGAAGGAAAATGAAAGGAGATAGCATGTATAGAGCTTTAGCACCAGGCACAGTCTTTACATTTGACAAGCTATGATTGCCAAATATTAAAGATGATTGGTCCAAAATCTAAATCGTTGTGATTAGTTGGGACTCAGTTGACACCACGCCAGATGAAAACACACAGTGATCCGTCAGTACTGTGCGAGGCAACAGCAGCTGCTGTTACAGATGCTCATTGCAGTGGCTAGTGTGGTCATGGCAGGCAGAAGTAGGGAGGGTCCTGACCCACACAGTCATTCAGGGACCCCGGTAGATGGCGGCTCCTCCATTTTCAACATACAGCATCCAGGGCCAAGTGGGTGTCAACCAGTGGATGAGGGAACGGAAAGGTATAGGTGACCCCAGATAGAGCTGCTGGGGGCCAATCATGAAAGTGGCCTATATCGCTCTTTCCCACATGTCATTGGGCAGAACTCAGTCACATGTCACCCCACAGACAGGTGGAGGGCCGGAAATGTGTCCCTAGATGGGCAGTTATTTATTATTTATTTGTCTTTGCTGGGGAAGAGGAACAAAAATTATTACCAGATGGCCAGCCATGTTGGCATAGCATCCTCTAATATTTTCAGAAAGCAGTTTCCCAACAGCTGTGAAATCTATGCCTTTCCTTAACACCCCTCCCCCTGTATTGTGGGAACGTCTCATCCCGTGTAAACCCCTAAAGTTGCAGTAAAAATAAAATGTATTGCCTCTTTTGTTTTAGTGGAGAAAATATCCTCCCCACATAGTTTGAGTTCAGTCACTACTTCCCTTACCCTGTCAACAAAAATACAGTAGAGACAATCCCCCGTTAGCTCTTACTTCCTCCCAGGTATAGTTCCAACAAGGTGCAGAGGATGAGGTAATACATACCTATGCACTAAGAAAGGAGAGTGAACTATACTATTTCAATATAGTACAGTTGTTAAGACCCTTATGAGAATGCACAGTTGAGAGTACAGAAGGTCCTCGAATAACAGTTTTATTCAACATCATTTTGTTATAACGCTGATGAGAAAAAACCATCAATTCCTAGCCAGGGCCACTGTCCGTGTGGGTTTTCTCCAGACACTCCAGTTCCCGCCCACATCCCAAAGATGTCCACATTAGGTGAAGTGGCGAGTCTGTGCAGTCCCAGTCTGAGCGTGGGGATGTGTGTGACTGTCGCTTGCGAGGGAATGGTGTCCTGCCCACGGCTGGTTCCTGCCTTGCGCCCCGAGATTCTGGGACAGGCTCCAGCCACTTGCCACTCGTGACCCTGAACTGGAATCAGTGATTTGGAAAATGAATGAATGAATGAACACCAGTGATTGTAAAATAAAAATTCACAAAGTAGATGATAATCACATGGCAATACATGATGCCGTATGGAAGCGCCCAGTGAGCCTGCCGTGTTGGTCACTGTTTTTGAACTGAGCAGCGGGCAGGAGGTGCTCCTGATGATTTTTGCTTTGCAAAAAAAAAAAATTATTCCTTGATTTAACCCACCACCACTAGGACCACTGATTCACAGGAAACTGGTGAATTATCTTGTTTTTATTAATCTTTCTCCGACGTATGCAAAACTCACATGTATTTCACCATTTAACATTAGAAGTGCTTCGGGTCTTTATTTAGAAGTTTGGTGATGTTTTCGTGACCGGAAATATGCCATAGGAACTTAACTCTTGTTTATATCAAATCAGCCTAAGGTAAAATTGGTTCTGTTATATGTTGTTTCACTTAAAGTGTCAGTTTCCAAGAACCTATCCAGTATGTTAAGAGAGGACGTATTGTACATTTAAATTTGAAGACATTATAAACACACAAGGACCAAATAACATGTATATTTTTAATCAAGCATATAATTGCTTTCAGACACTAGGATGTAATTATCTTTATCAGAGTTATATCACACAGAGAAAAATGACTCACAGACATAAAATTAGGCGGTGTCCTTCTAAAAGCAGATTTTACAGAATGTGTCAAAACCAGGCCTGTCACCTTGGGGAAAGACGTGGACCCCAGCTCAAAGTGGCCACATGATGGGATTTTTGGTTATTGGTTCTTAAGAGAAGATACGGACAGAAAACTTTGGCAAACCAAGATCCACCCCCTTGGACAAACAGATGTCTTCACAACTTCTCACGCCACTCTCTGGTGGGAAAACGTCACACGAGCAGACAGCTCCCCTCACGGCCCCTGCACAGAGCTGGCATGACAGGGACGGCTGACGTGACCAATTTGCACTATCTGAGTGAAGCCTTATGCTGGAGGTGCTAATGGTCACCCCGTTTTACAGACAAGAAAACTGAGGTTTAGACAAGTGACTTTGCCCAGGATTCCACGAATGATATTAATAAAGA
>VBSM01002153.1:3848958-3864971 GCA_008086735.1 Cheirogaleus medius | reverse complement strand
GGCCCTCCTGTGGCTGAGCTCCAAGCCCCAGCCTTCTCCACTGAGCTCGAGGCGTGCCGTCCCTGTGCCTGTCACAGGACAGGCCACCACCCTGTGCTCACGACCACCCATCAGTGATGTTTTCCAGGGTTTCTCTACCTCTCCAAGCAGCGCCGCCTCCTCCCTGAATCACGCTGTGCACACAATCCAACCGAGATGGACGGCAAGATGCAGGAACACCGGAGGTCTGGACTCACTAAATGCCATGAATTTTTAAAGCCTCCCCCCAAGACCCAGCAGGCTGCCTGTGCGTTTTCTGAGTGAATGGCAGACTCCCCCAGCAGCTCTGTTACCCCAGAGACAAGCTGGGGTAAGGTAACATCTTTAAGGAAACTTCTCGCAGCTGAGAGAAACGCAGGCTGGGGCAGCAGAGAGCCCTTTCCTATTCCTCACTTTCCAGGGGAGAGTACGGAGTCTCCCGGCAGCCTCCAGCGAGGATGTCTGTGACAGTCCCGGCGACCCCACCGTGATCCACGGCTGCTGGCCGCTCTAACGTCCCCTACTCAAAGGACACTGTCCCCATCCCCGTGACAGTGACCATAAAGACTTGGGTAATGGGTCTCTCTCTGCAGTGTCTGAGCTCTGGAGGATGGAGGGGAAATTGGAACACTATCTTATCTGCTTCTGCAGGAGGGCTGAGTGTTGGCCTGCTCTCTTAACAGAGCGATCCCAGACGAGGCTGAGTTCAAGGTCCCCCAGGGAAAGTATTTATTTTGTTCACTACGAAGTCCCAACGCACAGAAGAGTTCTGGGAAAAAAGTAGACAGTTAATAAAATGTTTATTGAATGAACATGCATGCAGGCAAAAGTAGGAGGAAGATGCGAAAATGCAGGTGCCTATCTGGGGAAGAGACGGCTATCGTGTCTGGCTGCACTATGGTTCATGCTCAACACTGCTGTAATGGATTAAGTGAGTTTATGTATATTTGTGCGCACACACACACACATACACACACATTCTCATACTTAGAGTCTGTCAGATAAGAGCCCAACAAAAAATGAGACATTATTTTCATGGGCACAGTTTTGATCCTACAAGTAGATTTAAAACTTTCTTCAACCTTTAACATTTTAAAGGCAACACATACTCATTAAAGAAAATGTGCAAAATTGGTAACTAGATCTTAGACAAATTGGGAGTGTTCTTGCTTTGTTTTGTATTTCTTATAGTTTGGTACAGATTAGTCATTAAAAATACACATAATGAAATCATCAAGTACAGGCAAAATAAATGTTTCAATAAATGATGTCGCACTCCCCACTGTGGGAGTAAAACAATGAGACAGTACTTTATTTAAAATAAAGAGCCCAGGGCACTTGTGAAGGGTGCATTTGCAGAAAAAGACACTTTTTATTATTTAATTTATATCAGAGCGAAAGTGTACTACTTGTACGTGCAATGTAAAGATATAAAAATTGTGGAAGGTTATCATCAAATTGCTAACAGGGTCAAGGAGTAGAATTGTGTCATTTGCCTATAAAATGATAACAATAGTGATGATCATAATCAAAGTGATTAACCAAACATTACCCAGAGTTGTAAAAACTTGAGAAAAGAAAATTCATCCTCAACCAGACCACCCATGATAATGACTCATGGTTTTCACATATCCTTTTTTATAAATTCATTCAAAGAATATTTATATTCAGGCATGGAGCACATAATTTATGCACAGTTTGCCCGGGACTCCGTCTGTGCCTCCCTCTTTCTTATGTGTGATAAATATTTCCTGACCAATCCCTTCTCCCTATTCAATCAGTGTAAGGGGGCTCAGGAGAACCCCAAGATTCTCTGTAATGAGCTGATGACGGGTAAGGATTCCTAGAAAACATTCCAGCAATAGGTCCCCGATGTTCTCTCTCCAATCCTGTCCTCCCTCCTGACCACCCCAACACACACCTCCCCTGCCTCCTATTTCATCTAAGCAGAAAGACTCAAGCCAGGAAGGAAAATGTGTTTGAAACATACACGATATAAAAATCACTCAGAGCACTGGGTCTCTGCCACAGATCACAGTCGCCTGGTATTGATTCCCAATAGGAATGGGCTCCCGGGGTGAGGATGCTCCTTCTCTCTGGAATGCTGCCACCAGCACCCCCTGCAGCTCCCCCCCCCCCAGCCCCATCCTCTCACTGGGTTCCAGTCCCGCTTTGGTTGGTGCTCAGGCCCTCAGCTCTGGGAACAGCAGCTCGCACTACCAAGGGGGAAGAGCCTCTGTCAATTGCTGAAGAAGCCTTTCGGGAACAGACCCCTTTTGTTTGCAGTTATCAAAACAAATTATGTGCCGCATGCCTGAGATGATGTTGACTCCGGGATGTCCTCCTTGGGGACCCGCAGACTTGCAAATGTGCATCTCAGCCCTTGGTGGCGGGAAGGCTACCAGAGAGTGTGCACTGATCTGAATGGGGTCTTTTCTTTAACGGTCCCAGGAGAAGTCTATGTTTGGAATACAATAATGCTGTTTTGGAAATGGGGTGTTCATGGCCCTCGATGGATGAGCTGTAACAGTTATGCAAACAAAGGTCCCGGAGTCTTGGCATCCAACCACCCACGATTTCCCTTCCTTCTCCCCACCCCGCCCTTAACTGAGGCACCCGTCAAGGATGGGATTTCGGAGTTAATTGAGTCTTTAAAAGTAAAATAGTTATAATAATCGAGGAAAAAAAAATATTAGCTATTTCCACACTTAAACAAATGCCACATGGCACATAAATTCCGCCATCTGCTATAACTTTTCCTGAGTAGGAAGTTGGCAGATATTGCATAATCGTCTACATATGACTGATAATTTTTAGCCAAGTCTAAATAAAAAAGGTGCTTTGTCTTCATGTGCTGTTTTAAAAAGCCAGAGATAAGATAAACACTAAAACATGCTCTCAATGTTTATTTTTTCCCATGAAACATACATATATAATTTATATTTCATATATATGTATATATGTGTATGTATATAGACCTTTTATATCATTTATATATATAGTCGAGTGAACTCTTTTTTACCTTCTGGGCCTTGTTAGAGTGTGGACTGAGTCAACAATGCTATAAATTTCTATCTTTCATATAGAAAATACTTCACTGTATTTACTTTGACCCGTTCCAGGAGAGACCTGGAGTACAGTCCTTTGCTTATGCCGGGTACACCAAGATACAAAGCAATAACAACACTCATTTTCAGAAAGAAAGCATATTTTACAGTGAAGGGGGTGCAATGCACAGTGAGGATAATTTGCACAAACTGAAAAAACAAATCCACGGTCAATGAAATCGTGTCCTTGTAGAACACTTGAAGTTTCCTAATATGCAACGGAATTAGTGTAGTCAGATTTCATTTAAGTCCATGGCTCCATGGCCCATTATTTAAACAGCGCTGTCAGTCACGAAAGAATACTTCAAGTGCATGACAACAAAATGCTATCAATACTGAAGGTCGTCCTCTAAATCAGGAGAGAATGCAAGGGTTTCCTAACGACTTCTTCTCAAACAAATTACCAGCAGGCTGCACCAAAATGAATTTTATTATTGAGGACAAGTGAATTGTACAGTACTTATAGCAAACACATTAGAGGATTAAAATTGATTGAAGGAGATTGGATTTGAAAAGATACAAATAGGGAAGACATGAAAAATCTGCTCAAAGTGAACTTATCAAAACTGCCGTGGAATTCAGCCACTGGCCTGCCATTTTTGGAAGGTTCGCTTCAGGTTTTCTCAAGAGAATAAAGTGAAGATACTGGATTCTGGATGGGGGAGACAAGCTGTTGCTTTGAAGGTACCCGTGGGATGGGTACCCACAGAAAACACACTTGGACGCAGAGATTTGACTGAGCCTGTGAAATTCCTGCAACAAAAAGTGGATTTCTCTGTGTGTGGCAAGTATCTGACCAGATTGCAGCTTGCCAAACAAGTTTAAACTGACTTCACCTCACAGGTCGGTCTAGGACTCCTCCATCTATTCAAGGATAAGGTACAGAAAGCTCCCGTCACTGTGGCACTGATTTGCCATGTGTTAATCCACGTAATAAGAGTCGACACTCCTGACGTGCTCCCTGCATGGCAAGCGTTCCATGAGCGTCACGTGAAATACCTGAATCCTCACGGCGATTCCATGAGGTGGCTACTATTATCACCCCCATTTTATGGAGAAGGACACTGGAATGAGAAGGGCTACAAAATATCTCTGGTTTACATGGATATCAAGAGGCAAAGACTGTATCCTAAGTTGGGCTGCTGGAAGCAGAATTAATTATTATACCGTCCAAGAGGTACAAGCACACTGGTAATCAACCCTCCACCCAACTGGCTCCTGCAATGGGAGGATGGGTTGGGAAATGACCACTGCTACACCGAGTTCCATGTTCAATCCATGGTTCTGTTCTGAGCATCTGAGCAAGATATACGACAGCCAGCTTCCAAGATGGTCCCTAAGGGTGCGCCCGTCCTGGTATCTGTCCCTCTATAGCTGTCTCCTCCCACACTGTGCCAGAGTCGGTCTGTGTGGCCCATGGAATGTGGCAGATGGGGAGGGAGGGCGCTCTGAGGTTAGGTTATAAAAGATTGCAACTTCCATCTTAGCATCTCTCCTCTCTCTCCCCCTCTCTCATAACTCACTTTGGAGAAAGCCATCTGCCAAGTCTCCAGGGTACTCTGGAAGCCCGTGTGAGGCCCAGGTGGTGGAGACCTGAGGCATGCCACCACCTACATAAGTGGGTTGGAAACAGGTCCTCCAGGCTTCATTGATGACTGCCCCAGATGACAGCTCAACCACTACCTTGCGAGGGATCCCGAGCCAAAACCACCCAGCTAAGCCACTCCCAGATCCCTGAACCTTAGAAACTATTGAGATAAGAAATGCTTGTTTTGAGATGCTGACTTCGGGGGCAACTTGTTACACAGCATTAGGTAGCTGATACATGATATAACCTATAAAGCTGAGCTGTCAAAGATTTTAAATAGTGGGGTTTGTCCACAAAGTCCTAAATGTTTAAGTTGTTGCTTTATATAGAGCAACTCAGTCATGTGGCCCAATCTAAACTCCTTCCCAAGAGGACAGTGTACAAATATGTATCCAGTCATTAATATTTCTGAACATCCGCTGGGTGCCAGGCACTGCTGTAGTGCTGGGATATGACACTAAAGAAAAAGGTCCTCTCCCTTGTTCTTTTAGTGATCAGAGATAGAAAACCAACAAGTGGTAAAATAGGAAAAACAATGAAATACTAGTAAGTGCAATGAAAATTACACAGAAAAGTGAAGTCGGGGTGACCGTCTCTCTGGTTGGAGCAGTCAGGAAAGACCTGTCTCAGGAGGGATATTTGAGAAGAGTCTTACATGATGAGAACTGCCAGCCAAGAAGAGACCTGGGGAAGGAAACACCAAGCAAACCTGGGCTGCTCATGGGTTGTATAATCTCTGGCACAATATGTAACATTCAAGCCTCAGGTTCCCCATCTCTGTGTTTGAGAGGATAATTGGCCTCATGTGATAAAGAGAATAAAATACAACGATCAGCACAGGAATATTGACCTACTGTTTCCAATCTGGGCCGGTTCACCCCTCCTTAGGCAACCTGGTGGTCCCCCGCTCCTGGGAAGTCACCATATTGATGCTGAACTTAATGTGAGCACCCGACTGGCATAGCGCACTACGGCCCAGAACTCCTGGACTCCGCGATCCTCCTGCCTCAGCCTCCCAAGTAGCTGGGACTACAGGCACGCGCCACTGCTTCCAGCACAATTCTATATCTGAATGAAATGTTTAAATTGGGAAGCCTCTACTCATTGTCCCCCATTTAAAACAGCACGACTGCTTAGGTACAGCTTTGAAATCACCAAGACCGGGACGATGTTATCCCCAAACCAAAGGCGATGCAGGGAAATGTGGACAGCCTGCTGATTTAATAGAGTATCAGTCTCAAGGGAAACTAACTCAGTTATGGAACGGTCTGACCATTAATTTCAATGATTTGACTGTGTAATATAATGTTTCAATCCTAGAACACAATTTAAACTGGGACAGGTAGTCATTAGTTAACTTAGAGTCTGCAAATTCATCTCCAACGTGTCAATTTTTTGTAGTCTATGTTCAAAGACTTGCCAAAAAAGATATGGGGAAAATATTTCAAAGTCCATGAAATCTAGCATCTCAATATCAAATAGTGCCTCGACTGCTACTGTAGATAAAAATGGTGATAGAAATTTTTATTAAAACAGTAAGCAAAGGGTAAGCATGCTTGTCAAACAGAGATCCCGTTCCCCATATAGATGAGAGTGCCAAGAATAGTAAGGATGACAAGTGGGATAGAATACTGATTCAGCCTGCAACAAAGACAGGGGTGGAGAGAGCACAGAAAGGGTCAAAATGAATACCTACCAGTAATTTCTTCTAAAGATAATGACAACAAACAAAATCAAGTAATATTTTGGCAAACAAACGTTTCGCCTAAAACTCAAGAAATAAGCAGTCTGTGGTTTGAAAGTAAAAATTCATTACATATTAATTGGCCAAGCCTATGCTGATTAAGAGATCCAACATTTCAATCTACGGATTACTAAGAAGAGAAATTTTTAAAAAAATCAAATCAGATGGATGTCAGTATGCCTAGCCACAAAATCCCTATAAGTTACTTAGATGGGAACTGAAATACTATGACTACACATCTTAAAGGTACTGCTTCCAGCATGATCACAGTTGAAATCTGGGTATGTGTAGGCACAGCTGTTCCCCATGATGCTGTGAGACTGGCCCGTGGCTCTTTGTCTCGCAGAGGTAGATCTTAGTGGCTGTTTACCAAAAAATTCTGCTTCCCCTTCAGAGCAAACGGGGAGATTTTGCTTCCTTGCCTGCTTAAACTCGGGCACAGCCCGATGTCTTGTTTTGGCTATTGCAATGTGAACGGAGGTGACATGCGTCCCTGTGGGGCAGAAGCTTTAAGGACCAGTATGCAATTAATTTTGTTCATTCTCAGTCCCGGTAATGGCGGATGAGATGGAGCTTGTGACCCCGAGTGAGGCAGAAATAGAGCAACACTCCCAGCCAGCCCACAATGAACGGTGAGAATGTGTGAGAAAAAAAAGCAAAACACATTTGTTCTTTTAAGCCATGGAGAATGAGGGGATACTTGTTACCACAGCATAACCTGTTGTATCCTGACTGATACACTCATTTAGCTACTAATGCTTCCAGCTCCCCTTTTTCACAAGGTTTTTCATAAGGGCTTACAGCAAAAATTGAGGAAATTAATGATATTTGGGAGGCCCTGGATATTTATATCTTTTCTATAATGACTAGTATGCTGATATCACTATTGTTTACCAACCTTGCTGCTAATGCTTTTTAAAATTTTTTTTTCAAAGTATTTGACAAATAAAGACTGAATATATTTAAGGTGCATCACATGATAATTTATGTATACCCCATGTAATGATCACCACAATCAAATTAATTAACACACCCACCACCATCCATGCTGGGGAGTAAGATCCTCAAAACTTGTCAATCCTATTATTGAAAGTTTACACCTTTTGATCACAAATCTCCCCATTTTCCCCAACTCTCACTCGCTAGCAACCACCTTGCTACTCTCTGCTTCCGTGAGTTTATCTTTTTTAGTTCCACATATAAGTGAGATGAGACAGGATTTATCTTTCTGTGTCTGGCTCATGTCACTTAGCATAATGTCCTCCAAGTTTATCCATGTTGTCATGAATGGGAGGGTTTCCTTCTTTTTTTTGGCTGAGTAATACTTCATTGTATGCACTGTGGTCAGGTCAATGCTGCCACCGTATTTTCAATAAAACAACGGAGCCTGTTCAATATGCACAGGATGCCTTAGCAGAGACACTCTAGAGTTTCTGTACCGTTCCATTCACACGTCTGCAATGAGAGTGAGTAAGGTATTCATGGTTCTTACCCTCACTGAGATTACAGACATCTTTGCAAAATAGAAAAGTTTTTATAAAAGGGCTGGAACAATAAACAATGGATGCTATAAGACCACACAGAAGGGATAGTGAACTTAAGGTTGGTGGTTGGGGGTAGGCTAGGGTAGCTAAGGCTGGCTTCCTGGGGAGAAGTAGAAACAATATGGGTGCTAAGGTTTGGATGTCTGGCCCCTCTAAATCTCAAGTTGAAATCTGAGTCCCAATGTTGGAGATGGGGCCTAACAGACGGTATTTGGGTCATGGGGTAGGATCCCTCATGAATACATTAAAACCTGCCCTGGGTGGGGGTGAATTCTCACCCTATCAGTTCCTGTGAGAGCTGGCTGTTTAAAATAGCCTGCACCCCTCCCCCTCTCTCTTGCTTCCTCTCTCTCCTTGTGATCTCTGCACACACCGGCTCCCCTTGACCTTCGACCACAAGTGGAAGCAGCCTGAGGCCCCCAGCAGAAGCAGATGCTGGTGCCATGCTTCCTGCACAGTCTGCAGAATAGTGAGCTAAATAACCCTGTCTTCTTTACAAATTACCCAACGCCAGGTATTCATTTATAGCAACACTCAATAGACTGAGACAACAGGAAAGGTAAAGAAGAGGGGAAAGAATGTCCCAGGCAAGAGTTGCAAATAGCTGGAAGTGAGCGAGCAAAGTGCTGAGGGCAAGTAAACGGAGCTGGGCGTGGCTCTGTTATCCGTGGGGCGGAGCAGCCTGGAAAGGCTGCAAGATCTGGCCCCTGAAAGGTGGAGCATTTTAGCACAACACAGAGAAGGGGTTAGAGGGATTTTTTTTTTTTAAAGAGACAGGGAATCTGGTTACTAGGATATTATAGCAATGGTGGCCTATATGCAAGATGCCAGACAGAAGAGAGAGGTAAGAATAAAGATTGGAGATATATATTTTGAAGACAGCACTGGAGAACTGTGATTTAAGTTTGCTCCTGCCTGCAGTGGGGTTACATTTTTGATGATAGAAATAATTGTAGATTCTGCACTCCATGTTCAAACCCCAGTGATCATTCCATTAGGCATCCTTCACATAAACACAGGACTCCAGCCATGTTGAAGCTTGGCTTGGCTTCTTTATTACAACAATGATTCTGTCTAGGATTGTGTTTATTCCCAAAAGACTGAGTTATTTTCATCCTGCATGTGATCTTAACTCTTCCTCTAAGAAGGGTCATCTACAGAAACCACCACCATGTGACTTCTATATAGTACACAGAATTATTAGACTGGTTCCCAGACAGGTACATGGTGTTTAAATGAATCTAATTCCTACCTGCCATTTGCTTTTTGAGGAAATCTCATTATTTACTGACCCCTTACAATAATATTTTCCTTGGGAGACATGTTAGAGCAGAGGTTGGGGACTCTGGGCTCTAGGATTACACTGCATATTTGATATTTTACTCCATTACTTATTAGCTCCATTACTTATTAGTTATCTGGTCTTGCGGCAGTTATTCTTTCTGAGTCTCACTATCTCATCTGATAAATGGGGGCAATAATAAAATTGACTTAAATGGATTGCCATGAAATAGTGATATGAAATGCTTAGTATAGTGCCTGGCCCACCACAAGCTTTCAGTAAATGTTCACAATGAATAACATCAACAGACAATGCTTCTGAATCTCACGCGTGTTGCACAAGATGCTAAAATTGTCCGGAAAGTCGCACGGTGTCATGGAGCAGAATTAATTCAGAGAGACAGAGCCACAAAGGAGGAAAAGACAACAACCACTTGAATATGCACTTTGCACTAGGTATTGCACTAGGGCCTGGGGAAATAGCATTTTAAATCAGTCTGTATACTCCATGCCCCCCTCCCGCTGCAGCATGTGAGTCTAATTGGGCATATTAGATGGAACACATGATAAAAACCGTGGTCAGCTGCATGGAAGGTGCATCGTACAGAAGAACATACCCACGCAAGGATTACGGGAATAACCCTCTGCCCAAGGAAACAGTCGCAACTGCGCGAGAAAAGAATCAAGGCCTGCAGTCATTTATGCAGACTCAAAATATAGCAGCTTTCTCAATTAGAAAGAAAAAAAAAAAAGCAACTTGTGCAGAATATGAGCCACCAAGGAGTTTTAAAGGGCATTTCATAAATCGCTGTTTCATGTGGTTCCAAGTAAGGAGTCCCAGATTCATGGTTGCTTTCTCCCTTGTCAACTAAAAGTATTTATTAGAGCATGCAGGATGTTTAGAAACTTGCACAACCATTTATAACCTATTAGTGAAATATCTAATGACTTCCCTGGTCTCTTTGTTTACTTCCAAACCAAACACTTATGCACCCGAACTGTGTCACCCTCACTATTTCTACGTCTTGCCCGCATCCCAGTAGAGCTGAACTCCTCTGATGGTTATATACAGATGATGATGCTCATTAAATATTCCGCATGTGCTCTGAAGAGTACTAAACGGTTGGTGGGTACTGACTCATTCACGGGAACCTTATAAAATGGGTGCTAATGCTATACCCATTTCACAGATAAGGCAATCAAGGCTTATAGCAACCACTCACCCAAGTTCAAAGAGCTCGTGTCCACATCCTCTGGTTCCAGAGCCACAAGCTGTGGACTGCAATGTTACACAACCATGAACTACCTTAAAGTATGGAATCCCTTCTCTACCCCTAAAGCCAACATCAGTGGAACGGCAGCTGAACATTGGTAGGATGGAAATTAATAATATTCTATTGAAAACTCAGTGGCTTCACAGTCGTCTGTACAAAATTAATTCCTGTATCACATATCTAGACGGCTGATATAAATATAGTTAGCTTCTGCTTGACTTACCTCGACCACAGTGACATACACTCATTAACCAAAGTGTTACCAATACTGTCGTGGAATCATTCATCAGAATCCAACTTCTGGAACCCTCTGAGGCCATGAGATTAGCAACTGGAAAACTGGCCTCTATACATATTCAGAAATATGTTCACGAATCACTTACGAAGTCGTGTTATTTTACCGATGATTAAATTACAGCATTGAAAAATTCATCCCAGTGTTATTAGCCATCTTCCAGGATCTTGCCAATAGGAAAAGAAAAACAATGGAAAAGAAGAGAAAGTAAAAGAATAGCAGGAACAGATTCTACAACTGAATTGACTTTTCCTTCCACAACTGGTTTCTTCTAAATAACAACCCCTCAGCCTTCTAAAAAAATCTCCTATCTTCCCTTACACTATGTTCATATTCAAAACAACATTAAAACCACATCCATAAGTCAGCCTGATAGACTAAAGACTGGGAAGGTTTCTTCGCAACTGTTACAGCCTATTGGGTAAATACATATTTGATACATATTCTAATTTTGAAAAACACGTTATTTACTTACTAGACTGTAACAGTTATACTCAATGGTTACAGACTACCAGGTAAATATGTATTTTGGAATGCATGCATACTAATTCTGAAAGCATGGATCATTTACTCAGCAGAGTGTAACATTCTGATCTGCCATGAAGGGCCTCTGCCCCATGAATCATTTCCCCAGCAGACCGCAGGGAGCCTTTCCAGCCTTTCCAGTCATTTGCCGGGGCAGGAAACATGTTCATTTTAAGGAGGGAAGCCTTCCAAACTGGCCTCCAATTGCTTCTTGTTGGAAACATCAAAGTCCATAGATTGCAAATTCAAACAGGACTAACTAAAAAACAGTTGCATATAGCAACCATTAGGTAGATAATTCAACTTAAGGCTTTGGTTGGAGTGAGTGCTGAAGTGGTCTTTAAATGGATGGATACAAATAGGTCCTGAGCTTCAAATCTGCACGTTGACGATCTACAGTATATGCCTCTGAGGGATGAATGCCAACTAGCATCATCCTGATGTGCCCTGTATTCATTTTAGTCTTTCACATTAAATATTTATTGTACAACGACATGCCAAGCACTTGGCTTGATATCTGGGGTTCGATGAAGAACAAGGCAGATAAGACTCCAGCCCTCTTTTCGCCTAGATGGTCTATGGAATAGAGGATACCAACCAAATAACCACACAAGTAAGTATACGGCTATAAAGTGCGTTAAGTGTCCTTAAAATCTATTTCCAATGGAGGAGCCCAAATTATCCATTTGAGATACAGAAGTCAAGTCTCTATCGTGCTCAAGTCAAAACCAATGCCCCTGATTGTCTACAAGTCCTATGAGGCTTGCACCCCCTCGCCCCCTTACTTATTCTGTCAATTTATTCTCTGCTATTTTCCACTCCACTCCCTCTGGCCCTTCTGTTGTTCCTTGCACACAGGGGTCCTCTCAAGACTTAGGGGTTTTTCCTTTGACCATTTTGTCTTCTTGGAATGTTCTTCCCCCAAATCCCACAGAGCTGCTCACTCTTTGCTGAAATGCCACCTTCACGATGAAGCCCACCCTGACCCCTTCCTCCTCACTTGAGAGTCCAACATATTCCTCCACCCCTGCTCTCCTGTTCCTCGTCCTTTCCCTTCTCACTTTTTTACACAGCCCTGCTCATATTCTACCATGACTTGCTTACGTATCATGCACACTTTTCATTGTTTTTCTCCCCTAACTAGAATATAAGATCCATGGGAGCTTATATTTTTTTTTTTTACTAATGGAGCCCAAATGCGAAAGCAGTGCCTGGCCCATAGTAGGTGCTCAATATATTGATACAGATATAGAAAGATAGACAAAAATAGATACATAGACACACATAACCATATCTATCTATCTATCTGACCAGAGGAAAAGTACAAGTTGCTATGATATCAAACACAGAAAGATTCTTGTCTATCCTAGGAAGTTAGGGTCGTGTTAGGGGTGAGAATTCCAGGAAAGGCTTTCCCGGGGGAAGTGTCATTTTTGAGCTGAGATTCAATGGAGAAGCAGAAGGTGACTATGCAAAAGGCTGTAGTGGGCAGGAGCCCATTCCAAGCAGAGGGAGGAGAATGTTCTCAATCCCCCACTCAGGAGAAGCTGGAAATGTCTGGGGAAACAGGATCCATTTGGCGTGGCTGCAATGCAAGGGATAGTGGGCTTGAAGGTCTAACACACAGGGGCAAATCACGTTCATCATCTTAATTGAAACATGTTCTTCACCTGTGAGAGAGAGGGGGCCCACCATGAGAGAATGGATATGCCTCAGTTTGGGTGTTTTGTTTTGTTTAATTAGCCACTTTCGGTTACAAGGCACAATTTATCTAGACATTGACATGACAGCTGCCACATCCCCAGGACAAAAGCCAAAAGCCCCATGTGTCAAACTGTCGGGCAAAACTTTTCAAAGTCATGACAAAGTTCTAAATGAGGCAGCTGATTTCCCAATGCCCTTCCAGCACGGCAGGTGACTGGAGTTGCAGAATTCAGAAAGCCTCCCATTTCCAGAGCAGGAAATCTGCATTTTCTCAAAAGATGCATAGTTCAGGATAAACTCACGTCTTTCTGAAAGAGGAGATGGTACCCAGATGATCTCAGCAGGGGCGCCTGCAGTAGCAGCAGCAGCAGCATCTCTGTGAGGCTCTTTTCTTACTCTCCATTTGCAAAATGCTTTCTCTGGTCACATTTGACAATAGGAGGCGGGGACAAGCCACATAAAGTCATTTCACCCATCACTAACCCAACAGACCTGCACATCATCCTCCACCTCTATCACATTCTTTCCAGGCCTCCAGGCAGAAGATATTTTCTGAAAGGCTTGTAACACACTGAGTTGGAGTACATAATAACTTAATATTAATTTAAGTGACTAATATTTAGAGTCTTGAAAAGAAAAAAAAAAAAAGCTCAATTTATGAAAACTATATCTCAATTTTCCTAAAGAATATTTCAAGTTGACAGCAATGTATCCCGTGAGCGAAAATGAGGTTGTTGCAAGAAGGAATTTAATGAAGATGAGTTGAGCATGTCACGAGGGGTCCACGGCCGAGGGAGCATTGGGGAAGTACTTAGCACACCAAAGTGGGGAGTACACGATATTAAAATGCCCAATAAACTAGCCTACAAATCTACGTAGAGCACGACATTTGTCCTGCACCACCAAATAAAACCTTGCCTTGAAATGGAACCGTCGGAGATTCTTCACACCAAATCAATTTATATACTGGAGGAGGAAAATGCTTATGCAACTCCTGGGCTGCAGTTTGCAAGGAGATACTTGGGAAGAAAGGACTGTTTCCCCCTACTCCATTTTATCAGAGAGAGAACGGGAATTAATCAGCGAGGCTCAACTACCCTTTCAACACGACTCCAGCACCACCCATGGAAATACTTCATTTCTTTCAACATTTCTCAACAACAGACCGCCGCCAACTTTTAATAATTCCATATATTACTTCGGGTGGTGAAGAAGGATTTTAAATCACAGGACGAATGACAATGTAATAAATTAGAGAAATCGTCGCTGCGATTGTGAAAGCTTACTGCCTCTGTGTGGCTCACATCTCCATTTCTCGATGTAATAAGATTCGAGTATAATTATTAGCAATTATTATCAAAGCATTCATAAGTTTTTTTTCCCCCACTGTGAAAGCAAGATTCTGCTTTCTATCTTTTTTCTAAGCTTAATTCACGGGTGTCACGCATCACCCACAAAAGAAGGGCATGGTGATTCCAAAATGTCTGTTTTGACAGATTGTTCCTTCTCACTTCTTTTCTATTATAAATATTTAATACATGGTTCAAAAATGGATGACAAAAATCTCAGCTCTGTGATCATCCAGTTAAGTGAAATCCCTTCTTCTGCTTCTCCTCAAAAGACAGCCACTGGTCCCGCTACCGCAGCAAAGAGCGGCCAAAACATAACACCTGCGTTCACGTAAGGCCCTCCGGGTCTAAGTCATAGGAAATTTGCTGTTGATGTTTTTTTCCCTGCCACTTTTTCTTTTAAATGCAAATTTCTAGGAAACACCACCACAATCTATTTAATTGTCAATACCGTGCAATTATATCAAAACAATTCGGCAGTGGTGCCGTGTCATCCTGTAAACGTGCCGTCTTCTCTCTCCCTGTATATTAATCTAAAATGGGATCTGCAAAGTGACAAGAACGTCTCATCATGGAACACCCAGGGAACGGCTGATCTGCCTTTCATCGTCCGCCGGCCTCCGCGCGCTGCTGTGGACTTCCTGGGAACAAATGAGACCTCGGAGGCGACACGTTTTCATTTTATCACATTTATTTAAGATGACGGAGGACGGCGCCCCATATTTATTCACCCCATTCAACGTTTGCCATCGTCGGGATGAAAGGAGAGCCAGCACGGCTTGAACAACATCTGGTAATTCCAAAGAGATAGCGTCACTTGAAGAACAAATGAACCTGTAGTTAATAAAATCTCCCCCTGACTGACAAAGATGGCTTTTTGTACACACGCAGGGTCCGTGATAAGTAGATAGAGGCTGATAAGGGGCGCATGATGCCTACCGCGGGAAGTCAATGCTGCCCACGTCAAAATAAAGACAGGGTTTATTACTGGCCTTTTATGAATTGTGATAAATTAAATGTCCTGAGTTCTGGAAGGATAAAAGATTTAAATTATAATTCTGAAGGCCAGGGGAAGTTTCACTAGTCTCAAAATGCTCTAGTACCTTAAAGAATAATATTACCAAGGACAAAAAAAGTAGTTGGTTTTAATAAAGAGTAGCTCTCACCCAGTAATGCCTGAATTAGCAGAGTTCAGTCCTCCTAGGTTCTGAATGTCTATGACCTCAATCCCTGATGCAGCCAATATTGAATAGGAATCTACTAATAACCAGACACTGTGCCTTCAGAAGTGAGAAAATGTCCCAAATAGGAACATCTGTCTAAATGGCAATGCAACTACACACGTGTCTGCCCAACTAAACAGGAGCGCGCGTGCACACACACACACACACACACACACACACACCAAATGGGGTGATGTCATTTAATACATAAAGAACTAAGCCCGGGCTTTGTGGCTCACACCTATCTATAATCTTAGCACTCTGGGAGGTAGGAGGATGGATTGAGGCCAGGAGTTCAAGACCAGACTGGGCAACACAGCAAGATCCCAACTCTACAAAAAATTAAAAAAAAAAAAAAAAG
>VBSM01002153.1:3802584-3848858 GCA_008086735.1 Cheirogaleus medius | reverse complement strand
GGGGGTGAAGGTTTCCACACTGTCAGCGACTCCTGGGCAAATCTGAACACATCGGGAGCGTACGAGAAAACTCATTGGGCCATACATTGTAATGTGTGTTTACTTCGTTTGTTTCCCTTCATAAAAAACAGCCTTATTGAGATAGAGTTCATACACCGTAAAGTCCAGCTCTCGAAGGTGCACGATTCAGTGGTTTTTAGAATACTCACGCAGTTGTGCCGTCGCCACCACTATTTGATTTTAGAACACGCCATCACCCCAGCAGGAAACCCCGTGCACACCTGCAGCCCCCCCTCTGTCCCCAGGCTCCTGCTCCTCCACTTTCTGTCTCTGTAGATTTGCCTCTTCTGCACATTTCCCAGGGACGGGATCAGAGCCTTAAAAACATTAGACTAAATGAAAGTAGTCTGTTTATTTCCTCTGCCTCCCTGCTCAGCGTGTTTCTCAGTTGGTTCTTACTCAATAGGGAAATAAAGAGATGCTATTTCTTGAACCCCTAGAGCAGTCACATACTTAGAGTGGTTTCTCGCACCCCATTTTGCCAATATCTAATTACTGCTTTAACACTTTGCAATTTTCATTTTGCGCAGACATTTAACTGCTGTGCTAAGGTCAGCATTTATTTATCCACTCATTCATTCACTCGTTCATTCATACTTTCAAAACACAGTTACTGGTCCCTAACGTGTCGGCCAGTCTCTGGGGTTCCTGAAATGAATAAACCTTGGTGACTGCTCTCAGGGAGCTCATACTTCACCGTTGGGAAAGAGCTAGGTACAAAGTTGCACAAAACATACAAATCCAACTCTCTAGAAGGTTAAGTCCAAGGACTCGTGGTAATCCTCAAATTCACTGCAGTATTTGGCACCATCCACAGTTGCCGTCTCTGTGAAATTCTGTCTACCCTTTATGAAACTGCCCTCACCTTGATCACTTTTTATTGTCCTTCTCTCTTCTCCCAACCACTCATTAAAGCGGCCCTTCTTTAAGACACAGCTTCTTTTCTTCCTTTTCTTTTTTCTTTTCCTTTGGGACATCATCCATTTCCACCACGTTAATGACCACCTGTGTGGCAACTCAGCAGCACAAAGATGAGTGAGACGAGACTGGAGGAGCCCAGCACTGAGCTGAGACTCAGAGGACACACTGGCTTTCGGACGGTAGGTTCGAGGTGCGTGTGCTCACGTCCATCAGCGCAGGTGCCGTGGCTTTCCACCAAGTACCTCTACCTTTCCTCTCTTGCCAATTGTCGATTAGCTAACTTGTCTCAAAAGCAGCAATGATAGGGATTCTTTTTCCTGTCCCTCCTTGAGAAACGCTCACGGAATAGTCCTATCAACCCCACACGTGAGTCCCGGTGTCGGCCGTCCGCACCTGCACTTCACAATCTTTATTTCAGCCCCAAAGCTGCTGTCAGTTCTAAATCTGTGGCTCCACGGAAACTATTGATTTATGGTGATGACCCTTCTTGCCTGTGCACATCTCAAATCCACAGAGTGAGAAGAGCCCCGGAAATATTTATTTGGACAGATAAAATCCTCCCTATTTAACAGAACTGACTTCCATGACCACTGGGCACGTCCTGTTACGCGGGGACGTTTCTGCAGGATGACACACCGAGGCTCTGGCTGAGACTGTGAGTCGCTGCCACTGAACTGTCAAAACAAATAACAACAAAAACCAACCTTCAGAGAACTTAGGGGGTAGCTGATGCTTTTTCTTTAGATAAGCAAACAATTCTCTTTATTTTTAATTAGAAAAGATTCCAACACAGATACCACAAATATATGTAATCCAATAGATTACCATATATTTTATTATATATAACCTATAACAGAATATACCAATAGATACTCTAGACTACATGTTTATACTATAGATGACATATGATATATAGATATATACTACATATAATGGTGCGGGTATATGTGTGTATGTGTTCAACATACTTTTAGGTAAAAAATGTGTATGCACATATATGTGTATATATCATGTCATTATACATTTTTGTGACAAAGGAAATATAAAAATTTGGTTTATCTGTTTTCCAAGGGCTATCAAACTCAGAAGGTAAAAGAGTGACCCATCATTCTCAAAATCCATCAAGGGTCCTGGTTTAACATTGCCATCAATGCATACGACACTGGGTTAATGGCTACCGTTTATTCAGTAATTATTATACACCAGACAATCTCTGGGTGCTTTGCAGGTAGTATCTCCTTCAATCTTCATTAAAAACCCCACGAGTCAGATATTTAGCAGATGACATTACTAAGTTTCAGAGAACTGGAGAGAGCAGCTCAAAGTGTCTCAGCAATCCAGCCTGGGTCGGTCATACCCACTGACGCAGTGGTCTGAGTGGCTTCCTGGTATTCGTCACTTTCTTTCCTTTTAAAGGAAAAGAGCTGCCTTCCTTCAGACACTTGCATCGCCGTTACTTTATTCACTGGACTGATTCAACTTAAAGTAGGATTTTCCAAGGAACCAATATTTACTGGATGCGTCCCAACTTTTAAGAATGCGGGCATAGGTTGGCCATACACAAGAACATTGTCGGCACAGCAAGAAGTCATGGCGTGATTTCTGAAGCACAATCTACAGCACCAAGGAATGGCGGGAGGCAGGGAGACTCCTTCTTGCCTCTCTGGCTGAACTGGTGGATGTTCTAAGTTCACCGGCAATGGGACGGCACTAGAGGAGAGAGCAAAATTCTTCTGAAATTCCAACGACGCCCCAGAAATTTAAGGCGTAGACAGGATCGTGAAGGACACTGGGCTGAAGGCTTTTCCCCGTCTGAACTGGCCAATGCATTGAGAGAGAAGAATCATCTTGGCAGAATGAGAGATGTAATTCAAGTGATAACCACAGCAGCTTTGAAATCCAGGTTGGAAAAGGACCATCTCAGCTGTCCACAAGGGCTGCTCTATTATCAGTCACCAAAACTGATAAATTATTCATTCTGGCTCTAATCTATGGATGGTCTTAATACGGAGCTAGATTAGATATGCACTCCCAGGTAAGCTTTCACAGAAGTCCATATTTTAAGTGTTCCTAACACCAAGCACCTCCTCTTCAGATCGATTATGTCATAATTTACATTTTGAATGTGACCATTGGATTAATGTCTGCTTCACCAGCCTGCAGCCTTCACGAGCCAATAGCTACAAGTAATAGCTGTCATTTGTTGAACGTTCACCGTGTGCTAGGCAATATGCAATCATTAGTCCCCTAGTCTTCACAACAGCTCTGTGAGGCAGCTCTTTATTCCCATTTTATGGATAAGGAAATTCAGGCACTGAGTTGTTCAATAACTAGCCTGAGATTCCACAGGTGGTAAGAGGCATCCCCAGACTGGACACCCCAGAGGTCGAACGCACCAAGCAGGAGGGCAGGAGCCATGTATATGTTTACTGATCAAGTGTCCCCAGAACATAGTAGGTGCTTCATAAAATTTGATGAATGAATGAGAAGCTGCTTATTCTGAGTTTGGTTGGATCTACACAGACATACAGGGAGGTCTCTGCTTTGTGTTAATCTCAGAGAGTTGAGCTCTGTAACCCAGAAATCAGAGTGATTATCATGTAAATGGGGCCAGGTGATGAAAAATTTTAACACCTCCCCCTGGCCAAATAAAACAACTTTCTACTCCTCTTAAGTCAGCTGACTGAGCTCCTGGGCTCCTCCAGACTCTTGTCTAATGTCCACACTCACATTCTCACAAGTGAACACTACCAGACCCAAATGATACTTGAGTTGTCCCAAGTACTCACTTCCTCCTTCAGTCTTGTCTGGAAAAAAAAATCTCACCAGAATTAAATACCTATTTGGTGCCAGGCATTGTGCTAATAAATGTGAAGTGCTTAAGAAAGCATCACAAAACAGTACTGTGTTTCTCAAGGGCATCAATTCTTAGAAACTTAAAAAGCTGGAACATTGCAAGCATTATAAGAAAGATACAAATTTCAATGGGAATGCAGAGGAAGAGAGGAAATTGATTTTGGCTTGTGCTAGAAAACGTTCACCAAGAAACGACCTGAAGTGCACCGTGAGGAACGGTCAGAGATGGAGGTGCGGTGGTGGGGAGAGAGGTCCCAGGCAGAATGAAGAGAAAACTCTTTTGGTCGGAGGCACACATGAACAGCATTTTAGATTCAGTCACTAAGTATAGAAGGGTCCACACTTCTCAGGTGAACTTGAAACTGCCGCCCCGTTAGACATGTCCGGGAAGTGTCAGAGAATCTGCTGTGGAAGCAGAGACAGCCAAGAGAAGCAACGAGGAGCTGGCAGTAGCTGGCACGCTGCGCAGGGGTGGATGAGAAGGTCCCTCTACTAGTGTGTGCATGTGTTTGCTTTTTGTTTTGTTTTATGATCTACCCCAAATCTATTACTTTGGGAACCCACTCTGGTCCCATTCTTCATCTATCCATAAGGTTCAGGGGGAGCTGTACACCCCTCCTCCCCTTTCTTACTCCATAAGTGATGAGACTCAAGACCAGCCAATCAGAAGTCTCTAGCCCTGGAGTCCAAGGATTTGCTCAGAAGCAGGCACATGACTCAGATTGGCCAATCAGAGCCTTCCCTGGGATCTTTTGTGGTATCCCCAAGAGGCTGCTAATTTCTCAGAGAACACCAGTGGAAGCAGCTTGCTGACAAGAGAGAATCAGAGTTCCTTTTATATCATGAACAATTTTCAACTCAGCAATGCCTGAATTCTACCTTTGTGATTCCCAGTTCCATAGCTAATCTTTCTTTTTCCTTAAGTGTGTTTGAAATTAAACAAACAAACAAACAAACAAACAAACAAAAAACCTTTCACTGGAAACCAAAGAAATTCTGATGAAATCAATACATAAACAACCTTGTAACTGGATGCATCCTAACTCTGTGCTGGTTGTATCTTCCCTTCTCATAACAAAATCTAGGAACCTTCAGGAAACTCTACATACCACCTTAATTTGTTCGATATTAACACACTGATTGCCACACTAGAAAAAAATATATATATTCCCTGGGGCCACAGTATTTTATTAAAACAAAACGATCCTTTCTAATTTGTTATTTTTTGTTGTTTTCTGTGCATGAGTTACATGCAACACAATCCATGTTTTTAGAATTGTCAATATTAACTGCAACAATAAGAACATGAGTAAGATTTTCACAAACCAACCACAGGGTTTTGCTTCACATGGCCCTGGGCTCAAAACTAGCCTGAGTTAAATACACCTCACATAGCAGTCCATGGGTTAAGATGCCCTTTGGAATTCTCATCTCTGTTTCTTTAAGCACTGAACTATTTTCTAAACCTCCAAAATATTTCAAATAATCACCATAGCTTGTTTGACAGTTGCTGATATCTATTAATAACAAAAAAACAAAACAAAACAAGTTCTAAGACCGAAGGGGATTGTAAATAAAGGACTGCAATACACAAGACTAATAATGTTCAAGGCATGTCAGTGAAGCAACACATCTAACTGGATTAAATTTAAACCACCCTTCACTGTGTAAAATATGTGTATCCTTTACAGGATTAAAGCTGATGGTAGGTCCTGCAATTTCCACTCCAATGAATAGTCTGTCAATAATAAAAGAGACAGTCAGGGCTGTGATTAAAGAGACCTTTGGGTCCACACGCACTTCTCTCTTCATTTCCCAGCTAAGGGTCTACTACAGCCTACCTCAGAGCCTAGGGTTTACTCAGCATCCTAAATGTGAGAAACTCTGTGACTTGACACCATTCCTGTCCAGAATTCAAACAAGTCCCATTTGAAGGCCAAGGTCTAGATGCAAATACGAAAAATGTGATCCTGAGAAAAAAATATCAGGTCGCAGGACCCCTGCTACCTGCCTAAAAGACATGTCTTCCAGAGTAGATTTTCTCTGATCTCTGTTTTAGGAAGATCAGCCATCTTATTTAAAACCTCAAAGAGCCGTCACATTTATTTTATTTCTAGGAGCCTATAAATGATGAATGTTTCTTCCTTTTCCCCTTCCTGAGGAGAAAAAAAAACATATTATCCTGCCTGACTTCCAGAAAGAAGATTTCATTAGTATCTCAACAACAAAGAAAAAAAAAAAAAGGAAGAAAAAATAACCACAATTTGTTGTGTTATCAGCAATTAAAGAGACTTTATCTAGTTACTATGGAAGATGGCACCATTTGACAATCATCTCTGACAAACTGATCATTATCAGTAATTTATGACCAGTTTCTCAGTTAATTATCCTCAGGAAGGAGAGCAAAAATCATTTGTATAGAAAAATAAGGCATCATTAACAACAGTGGGATTTGTTGGGAACCTGATTATAAATCACCAGCTAAGGCTGGTAATGATTCCTAGGAACAGGATGAGATACCACAGACACTGTACCCAACTTTAGGGAACTATTCTAGGGACAAGCACTTAATAATAAACTTTTCCCCCACCAATTAAAATGAAGAATGGTTTGTCTCCTTGAAAAAGAGTATTGGACACTTTATTCTCAACGTGGAAGAGGTGGGCAGGGGAGGAACACAATTTTGCTTTGGCACTCAGGGCTGGTTACGATACACACGCTCAGGCACTTTAAAATACTGCCTGCCCGAGCCAAGTTCACTTTGAAAAGAGAAAGCAGGCCCTCCTTCACGTTTTAAAAGCTAACTGAATCTACTGACCAAGATTTAAGGGTTTGAAAATTCCAGTGAGTTTGGCTTTTATCAAAATAATCACCTCTCCAGTGAGAACGTCTTTTATCCAAAAATCCCAAAGCAACAAATGCTGGCATGGATGTGGAGAGACAGGAACACTCATATACGGCTGGTGGGACTGCAAACTACTACAACCTCTGTGGAAAGGAGTATGGAGATACCTCAAAGAACTAAAAGTAGAACTACCATTTGATCCAGCCATCTCACGACTGGGTATTTATTCACACAAAGCAAAAAAAAAAAAAAAAAAAAAAATTTTATAAAAAAAGATACCTGCAACTGAATGTTTATAGCAGCACAATTCACAATTGCAAAGATGTGGAAACAACCCAAGTGCCCATCAATCAATACATGAGTGGATTAATAAAATGTGGTATACATATACCATGGAGTTCTACTTGGCCGCAAAAAACGATGGTGATCTAGCATCTCTTGTATTATCCTGGATGGAGCTGGAGGCCATTCTACTAAGTGAAGTAGCACAAGAATGGAAAAACAAGCACCACGTGTACTCACCATCAAATTGGTACCAACTGATCAACCCTTATGTGCACATATGGGAGTAACATTCATTGGGGATCAGGCGGGTGGGACAGAGGCGGAGGGAATGGGTAAATTCACACCTCGTGGGTGCGTAACACACAGCATGGGAGGGGCACACTTGTAGCTCTGACTTGGATAGTGCAAATGAAATAGATGTAACCAAAACGTTAGTATCCCTGTAAAAATTTTGTAATAATAATAAATAAAAAAGATGTTAAACTCTTAAACTCTGGTACCTGGGAATGCGACCTTATATGTAAATAGAGTCTTAGCAGGAAGTAATCAATTAAGATAAGGTCATCAGTGTGGACCCTAATCTGACAGGTATCTTTACAAAAGGGGGAAATTTGGACACAAGGACAGACCGGAAGGAGGAAGATGATGGGGAGACATGCAGGGAGAATGCCACGTCGCAATGGTGGCGGAGGAGAGAGCTGTACAGCTGCCAGCCGAGATTCAGCAGAGATTACTGTCAAATCACGAGAATCCAGGCAAGAGCAAGGAAGGATTCCTCTGCAGGTTTCGGAGGAAGTACGGCGGCCCTGAAACAGCTTGGTTTTGGGCTTCCTGCCCCAGAACTGTGAGGCAATACACCTCTGTAGTTTTTAGCCACGCAGGTGGTGGCACTTTCTCATGGCAACCCTAGGAAATGAACACACAACCTCACAAGGTCCTTGTGCAGATGACATGAGAAAGGGCTTGGAATGCACCTAGGACAAAGTTCGGCAGGTGCTCCGTGTGCCATGAGAATGCTTGTTCAAGTGCCTCGTGAGCAATGGCACCACCTAGACAAACGAGTTAGTGAGTTTTTAGGCCGTAATAGGCGGAGAGTGTCCGGACCACACAAGCACTGGAGCAGAAAGAGCTCTACGCTTCGCATCAGAACTGAGGTTCGGACCCAGGTCTTCACCGTTTTTGCCACAGTGAACTCCGGACTCCTCGCCCACACCTTTGAGCTGAGTCCCGCATGCGCCTTTTTCACAAAGACGCTGTGAGCCTCAACAGGGATAAAACACATCGAAAGCACCCTGTAGTTCGAAGCACCTTCCATTCTGCAAAGCCACAAAGACGGGTTTTGGGGACCCAGTGGTGAGTGGTTTAATAATCAGCTGCACCAATAAATCTGTGATGAATGCGAGATCTCTGGGGTGGGGAGTAGTTATTGCAGGGGCTGGGGATGCCTGTCTGCAGAGCCTGAAGTGAGACCTGACACAGAGTGGACCTCGCCAGGTGACAGTGGGAGCAGGTGCCTTCTGGCAAACAGAAGAACACATGTCTCCAAGGCCAGAACAGAAAGGGCATGGGGCAGTAGGGTGAGCACCCCAGGAATAAAGAATCAGAGAGAGAAAGTGATCGGGGGGGAAAAAGGCAAATGATAGTGGGATTGCAGGCCAAGTTATCCATTTTTATTTTATCTTTGAGTTTTTAGACAAGGCTAGCAAGGAGAACAGGATGGGGTAAGGTAACCTGATTTGAATATTAAAAGGCTCACTCCAAGCAGTATGAAGAGACTGGATGGGGAGGCGAGGGAGAGCCAGAGAGCAGTTAGGGTGAGCAGTCCAGATGCAGGAGCTTGGATTGAAGTAGCGACAGTGGAGCTAGGAAAAAGTGGACAGTTGTTTTTTTTTTATATCATTTGGAGGAAAGCCATTATTATTACTTTTATCTCCTAATTTAATTCAACTCGGTCCTGTTGGAATGCCTTCTGCCACTTCCCTGACAGATGGTCAGCCCGTAAAAAAAAGAAAATTCATTAGTTTAAACTGAATAACCTATGCTTAATCACCCTTTCCCGCATCCTCTATAAAAAATAAGCTTTTAAATAATAACCATAAAAACAGACACGTGGAAACAATGCTACTGGGCAAAGGTATCAGATTCCAAGTTAGAGCAGGCCCAGCAATAATAGCACGGGTACTGGGTATCCTTTATGACTCACTGTATGTGCCCAGCATCATTCAATTTCCACAGTATCTTGGAGAGGTGAGCATTATCATCTCTGGTTTACAAACAAGGACACTGAGGTTGGGAAAGGCAAAGAAAGTTATCTAGAGGCCCACAGTTAGCACGGGGTGGAAATGCAATAAGTGAAGTTGTAGGGTTAGTCCCCAAATGTGTCACATCTCTTACGGGGAAACATGAAGTTTAGTGAAAAGAACTTTTGAATCAACAAGATTGAACACTAAGAAAAACAACAACAACAACAACAACAACAAAAAACTATGTGAATAGTTACTTGTAATTGATTATAATGAGATTTGAGTTCAACCCATACATAAAAATTCCTATGAGATCCTCAAAAACACTAGATTGCAGTGCTTCCCACAACATCAGTTTACCTCAACTGCCAGTGGAGTTGGGAAATAATTAGGTGTGAATGTTTTCCAGGTGCTTCTCAGATTAGCAGTGGGAAAAGGCTGCTTTTCTGCTATTAGTAACACTTCTGCTACCACCTAGACATTCTCGATTTGAACCCATTCAGGGTTCTCAGGTTTGTATCTTGTGACAAAATACATAGAATGCCCCAAAAGGATCTCCCTTCCTCCTCAAAGCAGGATCCAAGTAACATACAATGGCTGCCCCCTTTAAACAGGGCTCGTCGCCCTTGGAGTGAGCAACTGTGTGGTCACCGGGTGTCTCTGTGTCAACGCTCGGGCGCTGGGGCTGCAGAGACAGCTGAGATATTCTCACCTCCCAGCAGCTCACAGGCCAAGATGGAGACACTCAGCAAAGCATCTCATGGACTTGTCTGCACCTGGCGAAGGTAAGAAAACACACACATGGTGTTTTCACTAACTCTCTCCCCACCTTGGGACTTTTTTAGACTTAAAAGTGTCCTGTGCTTTTCTGTCCTGTGCCCCAAATGCCAAGATGACCTTTCTCTATTGTGTTATTCCTCCTGCCTTCATTTTTTTCCACACAGGGTGTCTGGCTCAATGCTGCTGCTTCTCCCGGGGCAGACCCCGCTGCGACGGTTCAGAAAACTCGTCTTACAGAGTGTTTAGAAAGAGACTCTAACTCCCTCCAAGATGCTTCTGTGTGAACCTTGGGGAAAGGATTTTCTCATAATCCTGTAGGCTCGCCCCTCTGCCCCAAGGTGCCTCTCTCCAACCAGGCAAAAAATCATCCAGGCAGGAAGGGCATCTAAGTGGAAAAACAAAGAAAAATACAAAGCAGCAAAAGTCTTGCTTGAGCCACCGTGAGATATAAAAACATGAAAAACCCAAAGCCTGGAGAGGGAAGGTCTCAGGGAGGGGAGAAATAGGCTCCCAAGACGAACCAGAAGGTGCAGATAAGAAAGACAATATTTCTTCAAGCAGAACTTGCTCATGGCCACACAGGACGGAGAAGACAGTCCGACGGGTCTCTGTCTTTCCATCTCGTAAAGCCACAGGCAGCGAAGTATTTTAACAATGCCCAAGGTTCCCGAGTTCATAAGCTCTGAGGCTGTATGGAGGAGACACTGTCCTAAGAATTTTAAACATGAAGCCTAGAGAATGTTTCCCTCCTAAGGAATCCTGACACATCCAACTCAAGGCATGGTGTACAAACGTGCAACACTTTGAGTACAACTCTCATCATCTGCTAAACACTGAGCTCATTTCAATTTGCAATGAACAAAACTATTGATCGAAATCGGCTTGGATGTGATCACTATGCAAGGATAGTGAAGGAAGGAGAGTGGAAGAAGAGGAATAAGAGGATAAGTGCAGGGTGGCAGGGAGCAAAGAGATGTCACACCGTGATGCCAAACACCCTCTCAAACTGTGACTCAATATGATGTGGTCCCCATGAACGGATGAAGAAGATGGCAATGGTAGGTCAATGAAGTTCACAGACAGTCTTACACAAGAAGCTGATAGTGGCACCCAAGACGGCATAACCAGGTGTCTAAGACTGTGGTCCCACACAGGGGAGCGGATCACGCGATGACCCACCGAGACGTCTTCTTCCAGCTCTGTGGTCATGGGCTCAGGAAAGCACGCAGCAAGGTGAGACACCAGAGCACACCTGCAGGCATGAATTTACTCCAGCCCACAAGCCAGCCCCGTGTGAGGTGTCATATGAAACTGAGAAAAGAAATAGATACACATCTGCCCTCTGTGTGGCGTGGCTTGCAGATCTCAAGATTATTTTTAAAACAGATGTAAATCAACATGAACCCTAGTTGCACAGCCTGATGCGAACTCCTCTCTGGGTTCATCCGTTCAGAGGTTCAAGCTGACAAATTAAAGTTATTCGTAAATCATTTTTGCTCATCTCTCACCCTAAGTCTAGAGGCAAGTCCTCATCTCTTTATATCCAGAAAACATTCTGTATCTATCTACTTCCCTTCCTTCCTACTGCTACCATCTTAGCGGCCAGCAGCATCTCTTCCCTGACCTACAGCGTTAGCCTATTGATTGGTGTTCTTGCTCCCCTACCCCAGACTCATTACAATTACATCTCCACATAGGTGTCAGAGAGGTTTTATGAACATAAATCAAATTATATTAGTCATGAATGTTAGAATCCCCTATCTATTAATACATAATGAGGAAGTCAGATATCTTGATCTCAAACTTCCCTCCCAAGACTGTTCTAGGAGAGACTACAGTCAGTTTCACTTCTGAGATAAAGGCGGGAGGGGCTAGAGCCCTCATGCCAGGTGCAGACTCTAAGAGTTCTCATTTCTGTTCCGCCATCAATTCATTGTGCAACCTTATTCAGGACGATCCCGGCCTCTGAAACAGAGTTTCCTTTATTTGGGAATATCAGAGCTCTTCGAGCCTAAAACTATCATTACCCTAGTACTCCTCTGTATAAAAAATACCTTACTCATTCCTGCTTGTCCTGTAATGTGGAAATATTTGGGGAGCTCTGGGCAGGGATTTCCTCTAACACCAGCTAATCACAGACCTAAACTCCCAGAAGTCAGGTGACAGACATGTTAATGGATTTATAATGTAGAAGTATGATGAATTTAAAATAAAATAACCTATTAGTAATTTCTCTAACAAATAGTGCCACAGCTAAAGTAAGATAAGCCAGTAGTTTTTTTTTGTAGGTATCATTTTAAATGAGTAATTAATACGTTTTAAAACCTGAACGTTTTAAGCATTGCATGAGAATGTGTCGACAAAGGCATCACAGATATGACATTTGTTGACATGTCAGGGCAGAGTCTGGGTTCAGTTTCTTATAGTCAGCCATCTTATCTCGAGGCTGCCTATGAAGAAACAGCATTAAAGGAAGATGACACAAGATCTAAGGCCAAAAACTGCTTTTGAGAACGTTCGAGTCATGAAGTATAATTAACATAAAAATATACCTCTAGGGTCACAAGCAGGATTCCCCAAGCTACACACAAAACCAGGTCGTTACGCTACAAGCATGGGCGTTTCTCCATCTGACGCTGGGCTTGGAGACCCTATATTAGAAGCAGATTTGAAGCCAAATAGAGAGAGAAACAGAGCAGCACTTCTATTTGAATCACAGGGGACATCCTACGTGAGATGCTAAAAATAAGACCAGGGATAACATGGCATGGGAGCGGGGGTAGGGGTGCGGGAGGTAGGGGGGAGAAGCACCAAAAAAACAAACAACTCTCCAGCTTCCCCACTTGGCCCCAGGTAAGAACAGGCAATGGTCTAGTCACTGAAATGAGGAGATAATCCCTTGAGACTCAGATAGCAAACTTGTCACCATTTCCCTTTGGCTACTCTATCAATACATGCCAAAAAACACATACTAGCAAATAAGACAGAGGCTTTGCAAGAAGCAGTGAAGAAAACGAACATGCAGTTGGGAAAAGAAAAAGACACAGAGGCATCAAAGTTAGTGAGAATTCTATGTTTACTTTAACTCTCAAACTCTTTGTTTTCTAGGGCAGCTACACCATTTTGTGTTCCCACCAGCAACATATGAGAGTTCCTAGACGACACATGTTACTTTCCATTATTATTATTATCGTTATTACTGTTATTGCCACCTTAATTGGCGTGAAGTGGTATCTTATTGTGGTTTTGACTTGCATTTCTCTAATGACTAACGATGTCGAGCATCTTTTCACGCGCTTACTGGAAGTGAGAGCTGCATAGTACTGTGAATCTATTACACTGAATGTCACTCAATTGTGTACTTTAAAATGGTTAATTTTACACTATGTGAATTTTGCCTGAATAAAAAAAGTTAGTCACCAAGCAAAAATACAGACAAAGATAGAATGAATCTGCAAGTCACCTCAAAGTCCCTAGGATATACATTTCTTTATCTTGCTCCGTAGGTCATTTCCTCCATCCAGATAATTATTACAGATAATGAATTAAAATAAACACATTTTTTTCTGGATATAAAGAAAACCACTCCTTCTAAACATGTAAATGGTTCCTGAATTTCAGCTACCCACGAGTGCGATTTGGTGGCTTCGGGCGGAACCACATCACCTCCTGTTATCAGCTACAGAACCTTAAGGCATATGGCCTCAGGTGCTCAATTAATATTCGTTGATGGGTTGATGATGATGAAGATGGAAAAACTGCAGACACTACACTCCAGAAAAATCAAGTGCACTGTAGAGCATCGGTCCCCGGGCAGTATAAGCGTTCAGGTATGGTCTCTGAAATCAGACTGCTTGGGTTCAGATCCCAGCCCCTCCAAACACTGGATATGCAATTTGATCATGTCACTGAACGTCCCTAAGCTTATAGCCCCTCAACTGTATAATGGAGATAAGAATAGTACCTACCTACATCATTGTATTAAATGATATAATCATGACTTGATTCATGTGAGCTGGTATATATTATATATATACCCATCCAGTTCATCCAAAAGTGTGGCTGTGTTATTTCTCCTCTGGATGCAATTGTATTTTAGAAGCATCCACCTGGGAAGTACATTTCTCTTGGTTAACACCTTATAAGATCTTGCTATTCATAATGTCCGTGAACCAGCAGCATCAGCATGGCTTGAGAGCTTACTGGAAAGGCAGGCTCTCGGGCTCCACTCCAGACCTACTAAACAGAATATGCATTTTAGGAAGATTCTTAGATGATTCTACGCTCACTAAAGCTTGTGAAGAAAGTTCATGAGAGCATGATTCTATCGCAGGGCTGTGCACAGATACAGCTATCCTTCCCATAGTAGACATGACAATAATTTGACTTCTTCTACCAAGACAGGCAACGTACAGAGAGGAACCCCCTCAAATTAGCAGAGTATTAGAAGAAACAAAAATCACTCCCTCTACATAATTTATGTATGCCATACTCCACCTCTACAAATTATTCTAGTATTCTGGAAATGCTATTCTTACTTAACTCCCCTGAGCAAAATATGCCACAAGAATGCATTACTGAACTTGACCATGGCAGATCGATGTTACTGTTAATCTCTCTTTAATCATTCAAAACTCTTTCCACTTACGAGCCATCTCAACTTGTTGGGTCTAAGACACCTACTATAAAATTCTGAAGGTATCATAGAGATCCGAGATCTCACAAGCTAAGAAATGCTAGCTGAAGAAACACTGCTGTTTGCTGCTTACTATAATTAGACTTATCACACTTTGAGAACAGAAGGAAAATTAAAAAAAAAAATCTCCTGGGCCCCCCATTGTCCTTTTGTGACAGAGCTAATTTAAAATACAGTACATCATCAAAGCCACATTACTCTGATGATATAGAATTTATGAGGGATGTCCCACTTCATATTATGCATTAATTTGAAGTCAACAGGGGAGGACAATAGGGGACGTGAATTAGAATGTGCAAAACATTTGAAGACGATTGAATGAACTCAATGGCATGCTGGTAAAAACATAAATTGCAAAGTGATATCTATTTTTTTTCCTTCTTACAAGAATTGCTGGAGACGGTAGAAATTTTAAAAGACTCTTGAATATACTGGAGATTTACCCTTAACCCAAAGAAAGAAGTACTTTTATAATCCAAGATTTTTTTGTTGCATTTATGCAAAAGGTAGATTGTGGTCTTGTAAATCATCTGGGTATAGATTCTTACTAAGCATTTGGCTATTAACATCCCTGTATCTTCTCTGCTATGAACCGGATGCCCATCCAATGACATAAAAAGCACAGATCACACATTTGTGAACAGCCTAGAGATAAATATTTACGAGGTCTTTGGGTAGAAACAGAAGAGGCATCTTTGCGGGTGAAAGGTCAAGGTACGTTCCCGACTCTACAGGGAGACTACAAGAAGAGGGAATAAATGGTAAAAATAAATGATGGATTCTAAAAATCCATATTGCCACCATGCAGGGAAAAGAGAATACAGAAGGAGAAACTGAACTTGGGTAGTATATAAAAAATAGGCAGTAAATAATCAAATACACTTACGTTGGTTGCTACAGCTCTAGGGAAAGATGGAAGAGTCTTTCCGTAAGAGTCTTGCTCAAACGGCTGTGGCTTAAAACCTCAGAAATGCCTAAGTGTCAGGATCCTGGTCTTTAAAGGACGCCGGAAGCAGCATTCAATGGGTTGGGTCACTCACTGAATCATTCAAGCAAAACTGCTTAAGCATTTGCAGTAGGTCCTTTGCGTGGGTTGCACACACACGGGCGACTAAACTTGTCATGGTAACAACCCGCATGGAGCTTATGAGCAGAGGGAATAAAAACGTTGAGCCAGTGGTTTTATGGATGTTGGGTGATATGAAAAGAAAAATGGATAACGGTCTATGAGAGGATAAACCGGACCTGGTTTGGGGTAGGGAGGCTTGTGAGACTTCTAGCCCATCTCTGTCCATGACAATTAACCTGTGCTGGCCACATGCCCACGATAGCTTCAGGGATGATCTCTGTGTTGACTTTGTCCATTGTAACCCCTGAATTTCCCCTTCAGACCTAACTTTAGACAAAGCTCTGGCTGTAACTCAGGGGAACAACCATCCCAGCTTGCCTGGGACTGAGGGTTTACCCAGGACGTGGGACTTTCTCTGCTCAAACAGAAAAAGTCCCAGACAAACCACGATGCCTTTTTCTCCCCAACTGGAAGCGATCACTCCAGTGCTGCCCCAAGTGGTTTCTCATCCCAACCAGGGTCCTCGCTTGACTTTTGCTTCACCCTGGGGGATCTGAGCTGCGGTGGTCCCGTACCACTGGCGACTGCCCCTCACTCACACACCCTTCCTACTTGCCACAGAAACCCGAGTTGTCGTCTAGAAGTTGAGATGCACACCCACATGACCAGGGTGGCCATGAGGATCCTCCCCACGGGGCTTTTGTTTTCTTTGACGTATAACTACACACGGTGCACAGATCTTAAGTGTACAGATCAATGGTGTCTTGCCAACATATATGCCCATGCACCAAAACCCCAACCAACATGTAGAGCAACAGCATCACCCTAGAGTTCCCTCCTGCCATTTCATACTCTATCCTCCTCCCCCAACCCCTCCTAAGACAACCACCATCCAAATCTCTATCCCACAGAACGGTTTTTTCCTGTTCATCAACTTCATAAAATTGGAACCATAAAGCATGTACTCTTTTGTGGCTAGCTTCTGTTGCTGAGCATAATGTTTGTTTTTTTAATATATATTCAGCCACAGTGATGCGCCTATCAGTAATCCATTCCTTTCTATTGCGGAGTAGAAGTCCATGGAGTGACCACACCATGGTTGGTTTATCCATTTGCTTATTGATGGATATTGGGTAATTTCCTTTTCTATTGCCACCTGAAAGAAAGTTGCAATGCGAATTCCTTAAGAAGGACTTGTGTGCACATATATTTCCATGTCTCTTAGAAAATACCCAAGCGTGGAATCGCGTAACCTTACAGTAAGTGCGCATCTAACACTTGAGGAACATCCTAGTAGTTTTCCACAGCACTTATACCACTGTACCTCCCCACCAGGAATGCCCGAGTTAACCAGTTTTCCGTATCTCTTCCATTCTAACAGGGTTGCCCCGGCATACTACTGCGTTTTAAATTTATAATTCCCTGGCAACCAGGTTAGAGCCACCTTCTATGTTTTTACTGACCATTTGTACATTTTATTTTGTCCAGTGTTTGTTCAAATGTTTTGGATCATTTTTAATTTAGATTGTCTCTTAATTATTAAGTTATAGAGGTTCTTTATTTAACCTGGACGCAAATCATTTGCCAAACATCTATATCTGTGCGCATATCGTTTTTTACTTCACAAAATTAAAAGCTTCTTCCCAATAAAAAAATCATTAACAGAAGCAGCAAGCCAAAAAAATGGGTAGAAATACAGAATATATGATAATGTAGTATATGTAATATGTATTACATATAATATATAATATGCACATATCATTTTAAATGTATATATCACTATATTAAAATATCCTACATGAAATAGTGCGTGTATCATGTTATAAACTATATAACATATGTTATATAAAGTATAACATCTCTGAATGTATGTTATTTATTATTATTGCATTTCCTCCCAGTCTGTGACCGTACTTTCATTCTCTTAATGTTTTCTTATGTGAGGAAATTTTGAATTGTGATAAAGTAAAGTTTACCGACCTTATCTTCTATGTTTAGTACTTGTATTTTATCTGGGAAAATGTTGACTACACTCAGTTTGCAAAGATATACTCCTGTATCTTATTCTAGGAGTTTTAAAGTATGTGTGTTTATAGTCCGGTCGGCTAGCTATCTTCAGTTATTTTTTGTTTATGATGTAAGACATAGCTAAGAGTTCAATTTTTCCATTCCAGCATTCAGCTGGTCCAGCACCATTGTTGAAAAGACTTGCTTTTCCTCCTCAAATTGCAGCGGTGCCTTTGTATTAAAAAAAACCAAAAACATGTGTGGACTCCACGATAGCACAGGACGTGGGCCGTAAGGACCCAGGCAAAAGCACAGGACCAGTGAAGCACCGTTGACGGAGGCTGTGTCAGGTGCGAAGTCCAGAAGCACAGCTCCGAGTGTTGTCCAGGAGAGCGATGGTGACCACGGTGCTGGGGCCCGTCCTTAGCAGGGACTTTCTATGCAGGGAACCTAATGGTGCCTTTATCCCTTATTTCTATTAGTCTGTTTTCTGAGCCAGGTTCTCAAGTTTTCTTGATGATTCTGTGTGCTCCCTGAAAACATTTGAATCAAATTCTCATTTGCGTAGACTACCCAGAGAGGGTCTCTGTTCCTGACGATCAAGAACCCTACACTGGGACAGTTGATCCGCCCACACGCTTAGTGCCAATCTCTCATCCAGTTGCAGATTTTGGCTTTACTGTTTCTATACTGCTGTTGACAGTTCTCAATGTCTGCCACTTAGGATGTTCCTGTGAATGTCAAGAGTGCTCTACAAGACAGAACATACGATGCAGCAGCAGATCAGTCTTCTTAGGACTCTATTCCCCCAGAACTACTTCCTGTAATTACAAATGTTCCTCAGGGACATTGGGAGATTTTCCTCTGCACAAGTGGGCGGTGAGAGGGGGGTGACTAGTGATGCTGGTGACGCCAGTGGTTGGGGGACAGAAAGGGGTCTCTTATCCACGTGGGAAGTCTGAGATTTTTGCTTTCTCACATTCCACAATGTGCACATCCTGGGAGCAGAGACGGGCAACACAGGAGCAGGGAGGGTAATTGCACTGAAAAGAAATCTAAGCTCAGACAAATGGGAACTGAGTCCAATGCAATAGTCCAGAAGAGGAATCCAGAGAGGGAAAGTACAAGAGTGCAGGAAGGAAGCTGCACAAGGCAAGCGAAGTTGACCAGGAAGTAGAGCAAACTGCACTACTGCAAGGGAGGAATGATTTCCATAAAAGGGACAGGAGCAGGAGGGAGAGGAATGTTTAGAGGGCACAGAGAAGGCAGCACAGCCCTAACAGACACAGTGGCTCATGCACACCACCTTACTGCAGGAGACGACTGTAGGGTCCTCCATGCATTCAAGAGAAGGGGAGATGGCAATGTTATCTGACAGCCACCCTGGAATGTAGCCTGGGGTAGCTCTGAAACCCTCCATGCCAGAGGATGGCTATCCACCTTCTGCATGGGAGGGGACTGAAGATTACTTCTTGAATGCTCAGCAACTGCTTCTCTTCCCCAAGAGTACCCCAGGGGAGTCATAGCTCCCCCATTCTGTACAGTCTTTGCAAGACCCTAGATTGGGTACCTTGCCCTCCCACTGTGGAGGATGAAGCATTTCCTAAAGGCGCCTTCTGTCAGATCCCAGCTCTCCCCGCCAGGGTGGACTCAGGGAAGGGGATCCGTCGTGTGAGCCTGGGTGTGCTTTTCCAGGATCTAGAACTGGAGAAGAATGACACATGGACGGAAGACCTACTTGGAATTCATTTCTTCCTGCAGAGGAGACCTCATGACTGCTTGGTGCCTACGAGGCTGACAACACTGCTTTTTCAGCCACCTCTCGATTGTGTAAGCCCTCTGATTACTGCTAATAAGTATTCTTTTTGCTTAATGTAGGGGGAAAATTGGTTTCTGTTGCTTGCAACCAACGAGCCCTAATTGGTCCACAAAGTTGAGACTGTCCCTGTAATTAACTGCAATGTTTAATTTCACTCCTTTGTAAATTGGGTTGATATTCATACATGAAGGATAATTACTTTGTTCTCATGTAATCCCTTTTGATGTTATAAATCTCCATTAAGAAGCCCTGTTTGGGTCCACGGGAAACTATCTCTACCTCCTAGAAAGGCAAGACAAGGGCTATTAGACCACATATGCCCTGAGAATAGGTCATTCACTACACTGAGGTATGGAAAATTAAGGACACTTTCATTGAAACACTAGTGAGCCCTTTGGATACAACAAACACATTTTCCCAAATCTAATGGGTATTAAAAATTAAAAACTATGAAAAGTAAAACATTTTGCCATGTTTTCGTATTCACGAGAGTCTGCCCTAAATTTAATTGTAATCAGGACAGGTATAGATCTCAGTAGAAGTCTAGCAATGAGTTAGAGGGTCTGAGAGCCCGCCCCAATGTCCGTGAGCCCTAGTACCTGCTCCTCCTGAGCTCGCCCAGGCAGCCACGTGTCTGTGCGAGAGAAGCACTTGCAGATACCAGGAGTGCCCACAGGAAGGGGAGGTGCAAATTTCTTTCCCCAGTTGGATGTTTGCGGATGCAGCAAACTAGATGGGTGTCTGAGTGACGTCCCTGAGCACCAGAGAAAAACAGAAATGGGAAAAGATTTAGGGCAGGCTGGGAGCGTGTAAAATCATGTAAGAACCCTTCATCCTACCATGTGGCATGGCAGGCAAGCATGAGGGAGTTGACTGTCGCTCATGTGGTTCCGGCAGGGATAGCCGAGCTGGAGCCAGCTTGCTGGGACTTCGCAAGAGCCTAACCTGCAAGGCGAGGGGACTGTGGCCTGTGCAACATACTGTTGGCACAGACACCAGTGAAACTGTCCATATTAAAATACCGTACAGCCACAAGGTGTTCGTAGTAATCAAAGTCTGACTTTTATAAAAGTAGAGATACAGCCAGAAGCCAACCAGCCATTGTTCCCGAACTTCCTTGCCGCTGTGACGGGTCCCTGCTGAATGGCACCACCGTCCCTGGCAGGTTCGAGATTTGTGACTCCCCCCACTCCTTCTATAGACAACACTGCTGTTGTAAATACCAAGACTTGTGACTCTATGGATAACATTGCTGCTGTAATCCTAGGACTGGCCTTTGAAGTATTTTTCACACTCTGCATTCCAGGGGGATTCACTGATGCCAACCAGACCCATGGAGAGATGTGGGAATGGATCCAACAGCCTTGAGACAATCCCCTCCCCCCCACCTTGCTCTACCCAGGAAATCTCCCAACTCAGAAGATCATCTTTGTTTCCCAACCCCATGAGCTCATCCCCAGCCAATCAGCAGACCCAATTCCCTAGTCCTTTGCCCAAACTATCTTTAAAAACCCTTTCTCCCAAATTCTCGGGGAGATGGATTTGAGACATTACTCACATCTCCTTGCCTGGCACCTTATGAGATAAAATTCTTTCTCCATGGCAACACCTGCTGTCTCAGCATACTGGCCGTCACTGGGTGGTGGGCAAGGGACCCGGTTTGGGCTATGACACACAACAGGAAGGGAGTTTATGGGGGTTTTGCTGCAACCAGATTTCCCACATTGAGAAACTTAGGAGCAAGGAAGCCCCTGCATCTCTGAGGTACCAGGATCCTTGTGCATCATGAGAAAGTCAGAATTTTAATGTTTAACACAGAGAATCCAGACGGGTAGCGAGAGAGAGAAGAAAGAGGAATGTAACCGCATCACTGAGTTTGATAAGCAAGACCCTTTGCCTCTTCCTTCCTGCCCCCAAACCTCATCAGAGACAGAGGGCCAGAAAAGGAAAGGAAAGAGTGTCCCTAAGTCATACAAAGTCTTCCCTCTTCATTCCAAGATAAAGGAAGGGGTAGAATGAAAATCATACCACGCATCTCTTCTTTTCGGGACCTGGAGCTACAAGTCTGATTGAGTAAGGAAAGAGAAGAAACTTTCAGCAAATTATAAGATAGATGCTTTAAAAAAGAAAATGAATGAGGCATAAATGCCAATTAAGATTATATGATAACAACCAAAAGTGATTAGACAGTTGCAAAATCTGCTCGAGAGGTTATTAAGGGATGGGGAAATATATGCAACCCAGTGCAGCTGGGAGCAGGGAGTGGAGAAACAGAAAACCATCTCATGTTTATATCCCACTGAGCCGAGACTGTTCAATAAACCAGTGATAGTGTTCAATAAAAATGCTAAATGAAGAAATCTCAAGGGGACGTGCAATTCAGATTCCCAAGTGTTAAGACAACTGGGTGTTTCATAGATTAAATATGATCTTCCAGACATGTTGTGGAGTCTGTGCAGTCACTGAGCAACAATCCATCAATGGTTCTTATTTTAAAACTTGTGCACCTCACTTCGGGCAACAGCTGTGCTCCAAGTGAAAACAGCTGACTCGATGTTAATGATCAGGATAAATTATTCTTAATGCGTAGTAGAGTTTGCCATCCTTGGAATATAATTGTATTTGGAAAATAGTTTATAATGAAAACGACCCTCTTTTTGTTTTTTATTTTAATTCCAAGTTACATAGATTGGCTAACAGGCGGAGGCACAACTTCGCGACATTGTGAAGTGCTTAACAAGGTGGAGGCTAGAATTTGGGGACGGTTTACAGCAAGATTTTACCCCTTAATCAGGTGTCGAGTAAAATGTATTTCTCTTAAGCACCTGCCTAGGGGGATTAATTATTCTTCAAGTGGAGAAAAAGCTAATTGATAATAATCAAACTTTGATAATTTTTACATGTTCATTCAACAAACATCTGTTGAGCTCCAACACAGTTTCTCCCACCAGGAGATATCTGTCAATGTCTGGAGACTTTTTTTTTTTTTTTGGCCTGACCTGGGCATGGGGTCAGAGGAGGATTGGGGAGTGCTATCGTCAACTGGCTGGGGTGACGGCAATGATGCCGCGAAAAATCCCAGAATGGACTGGACAGCTCCTCTGGACCAAGAAGTACCCAGCCCCAACTATCAATAGTGCTGTTGGTTGGGAAATGCTGCCTTCCTAGAATGCCTAGCACAGGTGATATGAAGATGAATGAGCCCCTGCCCTCAAAGGGCTCACAAGCAAGATACAATTTTGAAGTCATATCCATCCTGTTAAACTGGCACAGAATCATACTGGCTATTTCTACCAGTTCCAAATATAGGATGTGTGAAGGGCACCTCCCTTTCCCAGCTGTTCCCCATTTTCTCCTGTTGCCTTTGGAGATGATGCCGTAGGAGTCATGCAAATAAAGGAGAGGAAGACAAGGTCATTTTTTTATTGGCTCTGCAATGACTGTGCATTGACGGTGGTTTTATCCAAATATTTATAATGTGCTGGAGCCTGTTCAAACAGTTAGGCAGCTTGTCAATTTTCTAATGAGCGAGGCATCGTAAGTTTGGAAAGTACATGTCTAGCTGTCTGTGATAGCTGAAGGGCGCACGACACACACCTCCTGTCTTTCCACGGGATTCGCTACCCAATACTGATTGAGCAACTACTAAGTGCGGGGCAATTTGAGGAGATAAAGGTGCTGAAGATGGAGAGATGAGAGAAGTTAGAGGCACTGGAATGAAAATCAGCGTTTAGGTAAGAAACGGGAAAGGATTCTGGTTGAGTGAATCAGGAAAGGTTTCCCGAAGGTGGCAAAACTCCAGCGATCTTTGAGAGTGGAAAAAAATAGATGGTTGAGTGGAAGGAAATTCAAGATAGAGAAATCCATGTAGACCGAAGCACAGGGTAAGCAGAGCGTGAAACATGAACAGGAAATGGCAGTTCAGTTACGGAAGGAGAGCGGGAGTAACAGAGGGGATGAAAGTGGATGAAGTGTGGGGTTGACTGACAGGCACGGACACCTCTTTGCATGGTGCAGAGGGAGGCAGGGATGTGCACCTGTGTCGCGTGAGTCCCTGCCCTTCCGAGGCAGCAGCTCTGGACAGCAACGTCGCTGAAAGGAGAGAAAGAGAACTCTGGGCTGAGAGTCGTTGACTCGGAACTCTGATTCGGGAAGATAAACCACAGGTTCTCCAATCTCCTTAAATATGTAGCTTTCAACATGATCAGGACCAATTCTCAAGATAAGGGGTTTCCGCATCATTGCACGTGCCTGTCATCGCAGTTAAAAGGGTCTTAAATAATAAAACAAAAATGGGTTTCAGGTAGCTCCAGTGAGGCAGTGAACAGGCAGAAATGGGACAACCCCAAATCCATAAAAATTATACATTCAACTTGAATGTTTATCCATGTGTTCCAAAGGCCAACAAAACAGATAAAAAGATAACCAAAAATACATTAAGGGGGGCGTATAGAGTAGCATGTATAGGATCACTGCTTCCAGGAGGGGGAAGGAAAGGAGATTTCTATGTATATAGCCGAGTCTATACCTAAGATATACTATTTCTGGAAATTTACACAAGATACAAAATAGAAAAGAAAGATACAAGTGATAAGGAGCCATTGCTGCTGGAATGAGAAATGAGGGACCAGAGATCATGGCTAGAAAGGAGACTTATTTTTTCCCTTCATGCCATTTTACTATTTTATTATTTCATTTCATTTTATTCATTTGTTTAGAGACAAGGTCTCACTCTGTAGCCGGGCTGGAGTGCAGTGGCGGCATGGTCATACTTCACTGTAGCCTCAAACTCCTGGGCTCAAGTGATCCTCCTGCCTCGGTCCCCTGAGTAGCTGAGACTACAGATGGAAGCCAGCATACCCAGCTAATTTTTTTTTTCTTTTAGAAATGGGGATCTTGCAATGTTGCCCAGGTTGGTCTGGAACTCCTGGCCTCAATGAATCCTCCCACCTGGGCCTCCCAAAGTGCTGGGATTACAGGTGTGAGCCACTGTGCCCAGACCTATATGCCATTTTATACTTAGGACTGTTTAACAAATTTTAATATATTCAAATAATAACTTTTTTTTAAAAAGCCCACCCGTACAAAAAGACTAATGGGAAAAATTAGCCAAACTTCTTTGGGAGGCAGTTTATAATAATGTTTAAAAGCACAGATTTAAGGGCCGGGCGCGGTGGCTCACGCCTGTAATCCTAGCACTCTGGGAGGCCGAGGCGGGTGGATAGCTCAAGGTCAGGAGTTCGAAACCAGCCTGACCAAGAGCGAGACCCCGTCTCAAAAAAAAAAAAAAAAAAAAAAAAAAAAAAAAAAAAAAAAAAAAGCACAGATTTAAGTTGGCTTTTTGGATTTGAATTTCTCTTCTGACAATGGACAGTTATGTACCCTTGGGCAATTTATTTAATCTCCCTGTGATTATGTCTTTTATGTACAATAAGGATAGTAATAGTAGTTACCTGTTGGGGTACTTAAACATTAAATGAGATGCCATGAATAAGGCATCAGCCCCAGGCCTAGCACACAAGCACTACTATAACATGGGTAACCATGTGCCAAAGGAATGTAATGTGACTGGTGCATTTGCTGGTAGGGTCTTTTGGCTGGTGATTCAACTCAGATAACTTAGAATAGAGCCTTTTATGAATAGACTTCAAGCCTCCAGAACTGAGTGAGAAGTTTGTGCTGATTTGTCATAGAAACCCCAGGGAACAAATACAATCCTCTATTGACCCTTTTAGCAAAAAGCAAATTCCAAGAACTGTGCCTACAACCTTGTGGTACCCTTATCTTCACCCCAAAAGTTGACTAGGAACGTGATGTGCAATGAGAAAATTTCAGACATATAAATACTTTGAAAGTGGCTTTGCAAAATTTTTATAGCAGGGGCACAATTTTGTTTCAAAGGGAATCTTTTATGAAACTTCAAAATGTGACTAAATACATGGCATGTCATTAGTACATAATAGCTACTCATTATAAATTCAACCAATAGGGGCTGTGTGGCTATTTTCATGAATGTATAATTTTGAAGTTCTTTAACAGATTTGAACAAATCATGACATTAAGATAAGAATATTTAGGGGGCCTTTGATGTCTTGACAAAATCTTGGGAATGTGAAAATCTCAGATCTAACAGACACACTCACTCTACATGCTTTGTATCAAGGTCAAGAAACTGTAAGTCATTTGCCAAAGTCACTCCACTAGAGTAGGGAGGTGACCAACCACAGGGTCCACCTGTAGAAAGACTGGAGATGACTTCTGTGCTCTCTGCCTCATTGGTCCAAATATTTACCCATCTTAAATGGCCATTAACATGTATAACTATTCATGAAAATCACTCTAATGGCCTCTCAAACCCCACCAAGGCATCTAAAGACCTCCATCATCCAAATGACTAGTAGCTTTATCAATGTACTGCCAATGATATTATTTTCCTCCCTCCCCTCCCCAGACACGTCCTAAGAGCCTACTCTTCAGCAGACAGCCTTCTACAGGCTGGGCAGAGACAGACAAGTGAGGAGGACAGAACACTCACCTCGTGGTGTGTGCATCCCAGTGGGCAGAAATAGGCGATTGAGCAATTAAACAAAGAGCTGATTTTAAAGAGCAGTAAATACTCATGAAGGAAAGGGACTCCTAGAAAAAGATGTTTCCTCATTTAAGATGGGCAATAGCTTCTTGGATGTCTAAAGGATAAGAAGGAGCCAGGTCTTTAAAGAAGCAGGAGAACAACATCCCGAAGTCAAGCACAGAAGTCAAGCACAGTCCCTGGGGCCGGACTGAACGTGAGTGAGATCAAGGAAGAGAAAGGAAGAGCGTGGCTAGAAAGAGCAGAACGTGATAGCTAGGTCCTGCAAAGCCTGAAGGTTAAGGCAAGCGTCTGGAGCACACGCCAAGTGTGGAGCGAAGACACAGAAATGCATCAAGCAGGGGAAACTCTATCTGATCTCCCTTTTCAAAATACTCCTCCTTCTGATACACCTTTTCTTAGGCCCTTTGGAGGCAGTTGAGATATTTAACCTTAAATATCAACCTGGCCATTAATATTAACCTAGTCGTTTAATGCCAGCCTACATCATATGTTGTGTTTCCTGAGCAGATCATATGTAAGCGTGCAAGCTACCCCCCGACACCCTCCCTTCGGCTAAATTAACGGAAACAGCTTCATACAGAACTGCTTTCCTTACGCGAAGCGGAGGCATATTTTGCAGTCTTTTAACTGTCTCATTTCATTGACTGAAGTTGATGTCTTCATAAATATCTTTTAAAAAAAAAATTCCTCCAAACAGGATGGAATTGTGCATCTTCTGATGCACGGCCAGCTTGGGTCCAAATTAATCTGAGGTGGGAAGGTGGGGAAGCCATCAGTATTTGAGCAGATATCACCTCTGGAATGATGGCATCCCTCCCTCACTTCTGGATTCATAACATTTGGCTTTACGATCTCTTCACTGCGGGGTGGGGCAGGGGTTTATCTACTTGGGAGACACACAAAATGTTCATCCTCATTTTTCAGACACACACACTGAACGTCCCCAGAGCACCGTTAAAATGTGCTGCATAATCTTTGGAAATTGATTCAAAGAAAACAGATGCCAGTTTTTCTAGATGCAAGGACATTTTTACTCTGCCAAATCTCCTAACACTTTCATTAGGAAACAAATATTTGGCTTTGTAGAAGCTGGTCGATAACCTTGGTGAGAGCCGAACTTTTAATTCCCAGGCTTACACGTCCAGGAGCCCTGCAGAAGGGCAGTTCCCCTTCCGCAAACCCTCATTTAACAGGACCCAAACATGGAATTAAAAAGAGCCAGTGACGGGGCTTCATGTCCTCGTGTCAACCCTAACCCTCCATTTTCAGACGTGAGGATTCTCGTTCTTTAGTTTCAAGAATCATAATTCTGTAGGAGGCAGAAATCATTTTTAGATCATTTTGAATCTAAGTTCAAGTCCCAGATATTGCAATTTTTTTTCCTGATTATCCAAACACGGCTCTAATCAGCAGAGAGTTCCCAGACTAGCCCATGAGTACTTCTCTGAAACACAATATGGTCTTAACATGCATGATTGCTGGTGTTTTAAGGAAGGAAAATGAGCAAGAAAGGAAGGGGGAAGGCACTTGACCCAAACTAGGGCACTCCAAGGCTGAAAACTGATAGAATTTGTTCATTCTTGTGTTAGCACAGAATTCAGCAGTGTTCCTCCTAACGAGCCTTCCAGAACTGCCCCGATTCTTCCCCTATCCAATGCCAGTCTTCTACCTTCCATTCAATCCATGGGGGTCCATATATCTTTTTAATAAATTCCCTTTTTCTCAAATTAGCTTATAAATAGTCCTGCCAATACAGCAGTGAGGTTGAATAATTTTATTTTGGAATTTTTCTTACCAAATGTCCATAGACTATGTGTCAAATAAAATCCTTAATATAATGAACTACTTTTTTTTTTTTAAATTAGGAATTTATAGTCTACACATGTCTCAAAACATAATCTTATGACCCTCGGGGAAAGGTGGACAAATATGAGTTCCTCACGAGGATACAGTATTTGATAAACCACCCATTATCCAAAGCCACAATTTAACCACCTACAAAACAATAATATCAAAACCCTTGGATCAACATCACTTTACAATTCTACTACATCATTGCTTTAAAAAGCATCTGCTTCCATAACTTTAGAAACTCCTAATTTAAAGTTGTTTACATACTCCAAGATGCAAAGGACAGCCATATATAAGTAAACCCTAGGTACTCTGCAAAGTAAGGAAATCCCTGAACCTGCCTGTTCTCTGGACACAGAATAAGAAACAAGGGCATGGTGGGAGCACATCAGTGGGTTCTCAATATTTATTTTTGTTCTTCTCACAGGAAGGAAGTGAGGCTGGTGGCTTGCTTGCTGTCATTCCTACTAACCCAAGGCAGATGTTCAATCATTGCAACGGGGTAGTGGAGACACAGGTCCAAATCCACGGTTCTGGCATATGTTAGTTGCCTGAATTGGGTAAGTCCTTTAATCTAACTCTCAGTCTTATAACACTGGAGATAACAAAGCCCTGTAGAGACTGGGTGAGAAAATGCATATTGAGTTGCTAATATAGAGTCAGGCATAGAATGGGTGATGGGTAACTGGTAGCTCTTGCAGAATTTTCATCGGAAATGAATATTCTCTGGATTTTTCCAAGGAGGAGGGCATTGTATGGAAAGCCCTCCCAGGCCACACCCAAATGTATAGAATTCCTTCTCCCAAAGAAAGTTCCTGTTAACTGCAGTGACAATGAAGTGCAACAGCATCACCTGACTGCTCCCATTTGACCCTTTCTAGCGCACAAAACACTCCCACATACATTTTCATTTCATCTTCACGCAACCCAGAGTGGTAGGCAGGGCAGGGAGTATCAATCCCATTTTAGAGATAAATTACCCAGACGTTCCCTCCCCTCCTGACTGCAGAGACGTTCAGTTGGTTTTGCAAATCACGCTTTCCACTTTACACCTGCGTACGGTGGGTGGCAGCTTCTCATTGAGAAGGGAGAAAGTAGGTAAAATAAAGCATTTATCTTCTCACTGTCTTTGGGAGCCCGCTGAGAAAACATTTTCCCCTTCATTTTCCGGCCACCCTAGGTGGTAAGCCAGGGAGAAAACGTGCGTGTGGTTGAACTCTGACCAGATGCCAGCCTTTTCTCTGCGGGCTGCGGGGAAGAATGGGGTGCAACTTTGACTATTTCTGCAAGAAATATCTATCTATCTCTATATATATTTTATATATAAAATATATATTTTATATATATCAATATATATAGATATATATATAATTTTTATAGAGAGAGAGGGGGTAGAGAGATATACAGAAAGACATATTATTCATAATATATACCCACATAATAAAATTATTATATGTAATTCAAAGAGCAGTGGCTCTGGGCGACCCTTAAAGACACTCACCAGGGCAAACTCGGGGAGACCCAAGAGCTGACGCAGTGAGCATGGGCTGAATTCCATCTTCCTAGGAATGGCCTGAGAATCGTCCAGAGCAAAGCAGTAAAGAGAGCAAGGTTTTTGATTTGGATCAGGTCTACATGCCCCTGGGAAAACTGTTTAAAAATACTGCCCCCCTCAGTGTCCCCATCTACAAACTGGAAACAGATTCATTTAAATATAACAACACATGGTGATCACCCTCTAGCCATGACCACTTTCACTCTTTCTTTTCCAGCGACCCCCAAATCTATACCTCCTGTGAGCTTTGAGATGGAGCAGTGAATCTGTCAGTTTGACCTTTCCCCAGACACCTTACCTTGCAATGTTGTGTTTCTTCTTACCCTTTAAGTCAGATTATAACCTCACTTAACTACCACAGCCTTCTTAAATGGTGCACAGTGTTTGGACCAGGCGACCTTCACTTTAATCAACAAACCCTTGTCAAGTATCAGCCATGCGGGAGACTATCAATCTCATTCACTTAGACTTCCTAGCAAACAAATCCATATTTCCATCCACTGCAGCAACAGTGACATTCGAGGGGAGGAAAGAGACCAAGAAGATCTACAACCTGAATTGGCCTGGCAGACACAGGAACGTCCAGGAACATACCGGAGTCACAGAGGCATCGAGCACCTCATTTAACTCAGCGGGTTGCAAAAGTGGTCATTGCCACCATCCCGCCAGCGTTACCGCCCAGACCCTACAGAAAGTGTATTTTTCATACCATCTGTGGCCATGCGCTTTTTAAGAATTGCAAAATAAAATAGTAACCACCAAAGAAAAGCCAAAATTTTACTCCTTGGCAAAATCCTGAGCATGAAGGGATGTGGCAGAGAGCGGGGGAGGGTGATTTTGGAACCTAGTCCATCACGGAAGCAATAGTAGGCGAAGACAGGCTTTGTCATCAAGAATGGGGAAGAAGAAAGTGGCCGTTTTATTTTAGCCATTGAGTCCTGTCTGAGGGGTGGGCTTAAGGGTCACAGGGATTAAACGCCCAGGAAAAGCACTCTCTGAAATACAAAGCACCTCTATATTCTCCTTGAATACAGACCCTGGAATGCTTAGCAGTGTGGGTGGAGAGTAACTGTGGCCAGAGAGAAGCTGGTCAGGAGATGGGAGACGCTGGTGTCAGAAATGAGAACTCTCCATTTCTCCTTCCAGCTGGGAAGGAGAAAAAGAGGCTTCAGGGAGTAATTAACTGTCGTACATAAGATTAATTGACGACCCTCCAGTTTTGCCCCAAACACAGAGGTATCGGGATCCGGATGCAACCTTGAATACTAAAGGTGAAGGGAGAACAGTTATTTCTGGTTCAGAGCAAACTGAATATGCAGAATTGTGGGCGATGTCAAAACGCAAGCCGTGGAGCAGGGAAAGGCCATGCATCATCACGCCCTTCCATAAAGTGGCTTGTCAGAGATGAGCCAAAGGACTTAAATTAGGAACCAGCCTGTGCTGGGAAGTTTCTCGGTAACAACTGGTCCACAACAAGCCAGCTATCCTGTTCCTCAGGCTTGGACACACTTCTGCCACATGCTTCCACCTCTCTATTGGAACAAAGAGGCTAAAAGAAAAATTCATTACGGTGGTGTTTATACCAGTAGGAGCTGATGCTCACGGCTTCAGATCCAGCCTGGTACTTAATCTCTGACCCTACAACATGCCTTGTCAGGAAAGAGGGTAGTTTTCCCCAGAAGATCACAGTGTGTCAAGATCGGGGCTCTTGCTCCAAGGTGACGTCCCCATAATGACCCATTGTGCGCCTGTCCTCATACCTGGGCATGTTTTGCTATTGCAAACTTCTTTACTAACCATGGGTGGAATTATTAGTTCATATATGCATTTTTATCTAAGTTATCTAATTCCAGAATGAGAATGGAGAAAACAAGATTTTTCATTTTATTTCCAAACAGCACCACAAATGATTGGTGGCGAGTTATCGAAACCCTGACAACAAACAGCTTGTCTCCCAGTGTCTTTTGCAGTGAAACATTCTTTTCCAATTCCACAAAAGTGTTGGGCTTTATTTATGAACTAATCACTATGCGTGTACAAAGTGCTAGGGTTATAAGAGTGAATAAACCTTATACTCAGGGAGCTTTTCCTCTGAAAGGACACTGTTAAACATATAAACATAAAATAATCATAATAACAGAGCAGCAAGCACATGCTTTGAACACTAAGTATTCTACAATCACCGTTTTATTATCCTCACAACTATATGATGTGGGTTTGAAGCTTAGGTCTATTTTACAGATGAAGAAACTGAGGATCAGACAGGTAACGGTAGCTTATCCAAAGTCACACATTTAGTACCAGGCAGAGCTAAAATTTTGAGCCAGGAAGTCTAAATACAGGGCTCAGGTATTTCTGTAGAGATATATAAAAAGAATACTGATTTCACAGACTTATTCTATCTTGGAGAATCAGGGACTATTTCGCAAAGCTGACATTTGAGCTAGGTATGAAAGGATAGAGTGAAAGTTACGCAGGTGGAGATTAGGATGGGTGAGGGACTTCACGTGGATGGGGGAGGTATTCCAGAAAAAGGTAACGGCAGACGTGATTACATTTCAGACTGACAATAGTTCAGTACGGTGGAAGTATGGAGTAGGCTGAAGTGGAAACAGGGGAGGGTTTTGAGAAATGGAATAAAGCAGGCAGATTAGGGAGATAATTTGGACTCAACTCTGTAGGCATGAAGAGTAACTGAAGGGTTTTGATCAGTGAAAAGGCTCCTCTGGGAGAAAATTATTCTTTTTAAGCAGAGGTTCACAAATGGCTGGTTTCAAGGGGTGACTTGAGAACAGTGTAAATCGGTCATTTGAGTATGAACAGAAGAGTAGGTAGCCTATTAGTCTAAGGCTTAGACCCTAAGAAAAAAATACACAGAACCGAAATGGGAGGACTCTAAATGTCAGTCTCATGAGTTTGGTATTGATGTTGTACTCAACTGGGAATTTCTGAAGGTTGTTTGAGGACAAGACTGCACAAGTACTGTGTCTGAGGAAGATAAACCCAGTGGCTGAGTGCACAATGGATTGATCAGGAGAGGAAGAGTGAAGTAAGCCGTCTATGCCTCAGCATCCTTGCCTCCAAAATGAGAAGGAAATGACTGGTCTCATACAGAGTGAGGATTACAGGAGAAAATGAATGTTAAGTTTTGACCATGGAGCCTAGAGCATAGTAAACCATTAATATGCACTTGATTCCTTCCTTTCTTTCCTTCTCTTAAATTATCAAAGCCTTTGTCAAACTGGTCCCCCTATTACTAGCACTACTATGTTATTGTTCTTGCTCTTGTTCTTCTTCCTCTTCCTCCTCTTCTCCTCCTCTCCCTCCCCCCTCTTCCTTTTTCTCCATCTCCCTCCCTTATTCTCTTCTTCTTCCTCCTTATTACAAAAAGTAATTATCATTATTATTGGGAATTTCGGGACTACACAGGAGGGGGATCTTTGATCAACAAACACCCCAGGAGGGAGAGTTTTTGCTGTCCTATAACAGATGGATTAGACACAAAGGGCATGGGACATGGAACACAGAGAGCATATCCATGCACATGCCCCTGTGCTTCCAACTGCCAAAGCATGTTTGCAAACATAACTGGGACAAAAATAAAAGACTGCGAATAGATGGCTGCTTTTAAATGGAAAATAGTTTAGTGGAGCTAAGCATGATCTCAGTGGGGGCCTCGACCCAGCACTTGAAGGAGTGTGGCATGGATACAAGCAGGTCCTTCCACTCTCTGGAAGAGGGAAGCTACGAACCCTCCACACCATACTCCAGAGACTCTCGGGAGGTCAAATGCAGATGATTAGGGTATGACGAGGTGGAGTGAGAGCACCAGTGTGTGTGTGTGTCAGTCATGAATAGCAACTACTTTTAAGCAAACAGTATCCCCAAAGGGTGGAGTATATGGCTTCTCCTAAGTGGCTCAAAATCAGAAAGAACACTGGCCTGACCATGGCATCTAGAGCTCATTATTTCTGGTTCACCATGACAGACAGGCTCAGTCTAAAAGTTCAGTGACTCTGGGCTTAGAGAGCAACATGGTCCATGTCTCGGGGCGTTGATTCCCTAAGAGGTGGACATGAGCAATTTGCAAAGCCCACTGGGCCTCCTCCATCTTTATTTCCCCCATCTCCCTCCTTCCCAGCAGCCCCTGTTTTCCATTTCCACCTCTTTCAGTGCCAGCATTGGATCATGTGACCCAAACTAAGCCAATGAGAGGATTCCCTGCTCTGGCCCCCACTGATTGGCTCCCCTGTGGCCATGGAAACAAAGGTGGCAGCATCATGGTCTCCAGACCTTTACCCAGAGTGATGAGACCAGTGTGCTCTCTCTTCCCCTGAAAAGTGTGACATGTAGATATGAGGCCGTGAGGGGACACTATCTGAGCACAAAGCTGGCCCCCAAAAGGGGTGAAGCTGAGAGAACCACTGCCAGCAGCCCAGTCCTAACAATGGCTGCCACCTGCCTGGCACCTGCTTCATGGCAACCCCTGTGCTGTGTGCCCCAAATCCACCAACTCATTTAATCTTACCTAAAACCCACCATGCTAGGCACTATTGCTCTCATTAGTTTAGAGATGAGGTCAGTGAAGCTTAGAGAGGCACCCAAGATTTCACCTAAGAACGGGTGGTAGAGTTAGGATTGGAAGCCAATCTAGGAGTGGCGGACTCAGACTCCTTGACGCTGCGCTACATTGGTTGATGCTCTACGTTGTATTCTCAGAGTAGGAAGGGGACCCTGGATGAGGGGTAGGAACTCATAATAAAAATCCCTCTACTCCTCCTTTCCATAACAAAACCGAATGCAGAAATGCATGTCTAAATGGCAAAAGGTGGAAGTACTAACAAGAGGCACGGCCAACTCAGAGGTGACATTCTCTCTAACCAGCTTCCTTCAAACGAAGGTCACACAAGCAAACACAAGACAACAGGGGTCCCTGTAGCAGCACTTGGGTGCTAAATAAGAGAGGAAAGATCTTACAGATACCGCCATCTTCTTAGGCGAGCTCTGCAAGTAGGTAGCACCCATCTTCCAGGGTCAGTCACAGGTACTCACTGGAGGCAGAAGGCTAACATGGAGCCTCCTGTATGATCTACAACAGCCAGGCTTGGTTCGGATGCCCACTGGTACGCTTCTTGTGTTGGACTCGAGAAATTTCTCATGCCTAGCTTTCAACTCCATGACCCACCCCCAAAGAAAAACATGCCCAAGATCTGAATGCAATGTATTCCCAACCCTACCCGAGGGTTTGAATTTTGAGCACCCATGTATGTAGCAGGTTTTTTTTATGTTTAATGATAATGTAATTTTTACTGTTGTTGTTAAGGAAATGCATAGGTGGGCATGCCTGTTCCCTTATCCTACTAAGCATAAGTTGTGGAAAAAGACGTGTTCATTATGAATTACTGACATAATCCTACAGACTTCATGAAATGGGCTCTTTGACAAAGAGCTCAGCAGACTCTCTGGTTTCCTACAGAATGGAGATATTTTCAATAAAAGAAAGCTCTGACTTCAAGTCTACATACTTCTATAAAGAGGAAAGCCACTGGTGGAATTTGAATCATCTCTTCTGGACAATGCCTTATCATAAAATCCATCTGTAGTGAATGGCGCTAATGCATTCCACCTGCAAATTACTAACACCACCGCCTTTCATAAAGCAAAAGGTTTCTTTCTTCACCAGGGAGTTAGTAAATATTAAAATTCCCTCTTTGGCGCTCATTCTAACCAGGGCAATTATCTATGAGGACTATTCACAATGGACTCAATTTGACAATAATTATTCTTAGCAATGCCAGTTGGTAGTTTCCACGGGCTCCTTGCCTCTGCAGACGTGAAAACTAATTTTGATTCTAAAAGCGCATGCTTAAAAATTCCCCCACGTCGGTTCAGTGCCTAGGAAGACGACAGGAAAATTCCCAGGTCTTCATTTTGCATATGATTGTTCTTCTCCACCTACCAAACGGGACACATTTCAGCCACATGATAAGACACCGAGAAAAATACAGGGCAAATTTTAGGAAACTTGCAGGCGTCGAGCCAAAGCGAACCAGGCGTGATGGCCTGTCCCTCCCTGTTTCCTGTGAAACCCTCCATCTGGCACCGAAACATCCCGACATCACACTCCTCTCTCTCTCTCTCCTCCGTCTTTCCTGGTGTGGCTCTTCCGGGGGCTTTCCCGCCGATCCCCTCCAACATTAGCAGGAGTGTTTTGCTTTCTCCACCGCCTGCTCTTACGTGGAGAAGCCACTCTGATCCACTCTACCTCAATGATCCCAGATGCCTTTAAAACCTAAATGGTGCTTTCGAAACATACGTCCCTCGGAATCCATCATTTAGCAGCTTGTTAGAGCATCTGATGTTACAGTGGGAGAGAAAAACAGCACAGACCACGTTTCACATCCACTCCCTGTCTTTTATGCCTAAAATTACGTCACCCACCAGTGAGTATTAAAGAGGGCATGCTATTTTCTTTCTTTCTTTTTTTCCCACATGCAAAGCTTTTCTTTCTTTCTTTCTTTCTTTTTTTAAATGCTACAGTACTACTTAACAAATGACAGAAACCTTCAGCAGCCCACCAGGCACTGGCAATGAATTGTTGTCTGTTTTTTTTTTTTTTTTTTTTTAATAGTCTGGGACAATAAAGCAGAGATTTCTCTGTGCACAGATTTGGAGTTTCTCCAATCTTTAAACGGTATTGCCCAGCAGAGTTTCCAACTGTGTTTGTGGGAGGGATTGAGACCATTAAAATTCATTTGGTGTGGAGTCTCCAGAGGGATACGCAGGCTTTCATCCTACTGACTCCGCCATCAATAGGAGAAGAAATTGGAATCCAATAGACTCCAATTTCTTAGGGAGTTGGGGAACAAATGAATGATAATAATGTGTTGTCATCTGTGCATGCTGTCCCTCACCTGGTCCCCTCTGTGACCAAAAGCACATGTTTCTTAGTAAGGGAGCTTAGCCAGGTCAGGGACTCAGCGTGTCATCAAGAACAAGAGCAGAACCGCACAGGGACACTGGGAGTTGGCTTCTGTGGCATCGCATGTGACCTTCCGCGAACAAAAGCAATTCAAATCTCAAAAATACTTCGATGCGAGGTTACTGAAAAGCTGGCTTTCGGATACGCTCGCGGTATCCAATAATGGGGCTGCTGTGGCTGTTCAATGCCAGCCACATGAGACAAAGGGGCTAATAAAAATAAATCTCTGTAATGAGAAAGAGAGCATACATATGCTTCTGCTCCTCTTTCTCTGCTGACTCTGAGCAAAGAGCTCAGGAAATGGGAAGTTGGAGTTAGAAGCTCGCAGTAACCATGAGCATCCATAGGAGAGCTGCCACCGGGACCTGCCACTGCTCCGTCATGGCAACGAGCATCACCCACGTCTCGAACCACGTGCGGCCAGTGGCCCAAGGATGGCCGACTTCACATCTGCCCTTGAGTAAGTGTCCCACCATTCACAGAGCATCTCTTCCATGATTAGAGATACAGTTCATTTCACATTTCCTCCAACCTGGCTTCTCCTGAATTTTCAATCTGTTGGTCAGCCCCCAGAAAAGCCTTTACCAGGCAATGGGATCTTGTAGGAAGACCCTCTCTGCCTAAAGGTTATGGGGAAACTTAAAATCTTTGTCACTGCCCTGAAATAAAATCGGTATTTCTTCAAGATAAGTGGTAGACGTAAAAAAAAAAAAAAACTCATCTCCCAAAATGGTGCTATTTTGAAGGGTGATCTTATATACCAATGAAATAAAATCCTATAAAGTGGAAACTCTACATTCCTTTAGGACTGAGAAAACAGGTCTCAGACCTGAGGCACACAGAATAATAATTTTAAATGATGATGATGATAACAAGCATATTTCTGCTTATTATTTTGCTTGTTATTATTATAAAGGACAAATGTCTTCTCTAAATTTAACCTGAAGCCTTAAGTATGGCAAATAATTCATCCAATGAATCTAGGGGTAGAGGGATGTGGGACAGAGGAACTGGAAACGCAAACGGTTATAACGACCTTGGCACGTTTTAAGATGAGAAAAAGGGGGAAGGACAAGGGCAGAGTGAAGAAAAGACAAAGTGCCAGGAAGTGAGGTCTTGGTGACGGGCAGAGAACAGATGCCACGGGACCCTACGGACTGCAGTCATCTTTTTCTTTTCTTTCTACATATAATGGGACACCACTGGAGAGTTTCGAGAAGGGGATTCACTGAAATGATTTACGTTTTCTCTTTTGTTTTTTGAATTTTTTTGCAATAATCAAAAACCACATACAATTTATCACCTTAACCATTTTTATAGAGACTTCGGTAATGTTAATAAGCATATTCTCGTTGTTGTACCACAGATCTCCAGAACGCTTTCATCGTGCAAATCTGAAACTTTGTAACCATTCAAATACAACACCCCGTTCCCCCTCCTCCAGGCCCTTGATAACCACCATTCTACTTTCTGTCTTTGAGAATCTGACTACTTTAGATAGCTCATATACGTGGAACCATACGGTATTTATCTTTCTGCGGCCATCTTATTTCACTGAGCATGATGTCCTCAAGGGTCATCCATGTTACAGCATGTGACAGGACTTTCTTCTTTTTTGAGGCTGCATGATACTCCATTGTATGGACAGGCTGCATTTGGTTTATCCACTCGGTGTGAGCTGCTTCCACCTCGTTGTCACTGTGACACGAAGATGGGGCATGCAGCCATTTATGTTTTAAATGATTTGGGCTATGATGTGGGTAGTGGGTTGGAGGAAGGACAAAGTAGATCCTGGAGATGTCAGTTTGGAAGCTGCTTCAGTAGCGGGGGTAAGAAATAACAGTGCCTTGGACTAGGGTGTGGCAGTGGGACCCCTGATAAGTGGCAACCTGGGACGAACCTTGGGGTCAGGTCTGTGGACACACTGAGGATGGATGGGGCGGGGGTGGCAGACCTCTGAGACACCGAGCTCAGGGCCTGGCAGAGTCATCCCGCAACCAAGATTAGCTGTTGTTACTATGACCCTAATCCCAGCTGTCAGGTATTGGTAGACTGACAAACACAGCATGAGACCTGAGTCCAGACTATACCATGGGCCCACAGAAGTCACAAGTTTATAAATCAGGTCCACCTAGCCCTGACCCATCTTTGTCAACACAGCCAAAATCTAGCTTCCTTCCCACCGTCTTCCTCCCCATCCACCTTTGACAATGAAACCTCCCTCCTTGTGCTCCCCCAACTACGCCTCCCTCACACCCGTCCTGCCTCACCCGAGCGGTCCTCCCTCCCTGCCACGCCTTCCCTGCACCTGTTCAGATCTGAAGAACCGGCCCTTCCTTCCAGCCCCCTTCCCTCCCCGCAGGCCACCTTCACGCCACTGTCACTACCCCTAGCCCTCCCCAACCTGGTCCTCCCTCAGTCCCAGCAGCACCGGCTTCTCTTGCACGGTGCAGCCCCCTTCTGTTGTCTGGAAGACCCTCCCCACACCACAGCCCCCCCATTCTGGCTGTACCCTTCCTCATCCTCCCATCCTCAGCTCTGTACCACTTTCTAGCAGGGCAGGTCTTGACCTATTCAACTTTAGGCTGAGTTCCTTTGCTGACTGCCTTCCTAGGACCAGGAGTGAGGCTTTCCTTTGGGACAATTATCTCGGATGGTAATTATGGGTTTGCCACTATGATTATGTAGGTCTCCCCATCTAACCACCGCTCCTAACCTCCTTCGACTGTATGCTCCTACGCAACGTCAGTGTGCTCATTGCTCACACTGGCACCAGCACGGTGCCCCGGCACTCAGTAGGACCTCGATGCATTTGAAACAAAGGAATGAGGTACGAGAACCATCACCCTTACTTACGTTATTTCCCCTTCACTAGACTCGTGTGGAAGTTGTCGTCTACACCACACAGTGCTGCACTCTTTCTTTGAATGTTTCACGTTAATCTGTTTTCTCTGCCCACTTAACTGGGCCGAGTTCTTGAGAACTGAACCAACGCCTTATTGATCTGGCTTCACCCCCCCTCCCTCCAAACGTTCGCCGGCACTGCACAACTCTGCCTCGCCGGGCCGGGCGTGGAGAGCCGGCGGAGTTAGCGTGCATCTGAAAACTGCGTTAGGGGATCCCTAATGTGCTTTTCTAGTCTGATTTTATCTGGGATTTCTGAAATCCGCATTCCTCCTGGATGTAACGGAGGTGTTTTGCCTCCAAACACTATTTTCCTGTTTGTTAAAAGGTCCTTCCCAAAAGCCATTTTTACTAATCATAATTTTTTTGTGTATTTTTAGATTCCTTTTATAAACAAAGCTCAATTGAGTTATGGGTGTCAGAGTGAGAAAGAGTGTCTGTAAGCTTTACATTTCTGCTATTGGCTGTGACATACTGAAGGTGACAACTATATAAAAGTGATTGACAATCAACAGCTTAAAGGAATACTTCACATCCACCCACTGAGCAAGGAACTGCATAACTAGGGCAGAATCCCCAAGTCTGCAGAAGAGAAAACAATTCGAGTGGATTTTGTTTTTTAAACAGAAGTGCCAATTTGACACGCTGTATTCTGCTTTTGTAGAATACAGTGTGCGAGTATGCCACTAGACCCACGTACATAGAGTTTTCAGAAACCAGCATGGCAATGGGGGAGATCACACTGGAGACCTTTCCCACTAGCCCACGTATCTACCAATCTGAGGGGTCAAATGAGACTCGGTATATTTATAAGGCAGGTAGGCAGATCTCGGCCTCAGTTCTACCTGCCTGTTACCTTGAGCCCTCTGCACTTTTAATTGAGTGCCATGGAGTTGCCCATTAAAAGGGTGCCACGCAGCCTTTCTCAGCCTCTCGCTGCCCCCATCATCTGTGCGTCCATAAGCCAATGAAGGCAGAAACCAGTGCCAGCAGAATCAGAAAAGCAAATGCATTCGATCCCCAGTGATCTCTGGAGTAAGCTGGCTGGTGTGTAAGGGCAGGGGGGTGCGAGGTTGGAGCCGGACGCGCCGGTGCCCTTGATGCAGAGCAAACAGCTTCCCAACAGGAGAGCTGCGAGGACGCTCAGGAGCAGAGTAACTTGTCAGAGCGCCGCTGGTGCTGGCTGTGTCACGCAGGCCCCTGCAGAGCTCCCCGGAAATGTGCGGGGTCTCATCTGGGGGATGCTCTGTGTCACTAGAGGCATGTGACCTTATCTCTGGGCTGCCAGTTCACTGAAGAAAGGGGGGAAAAAGTGTAAAGCAGAATTATCAGCACTGGTGCTTAAACAATAAGAGGCAAGGAGGAGGCACAGGCATAAGCAAGTAGAAAGCTGCTCTCACGAAGGGAGAGACCACGCACAGTCTAGAATTCGACCACCAAAGATGATTTAAGGAGGAAGATCTAGATTAAGGAACGTCCTCCTCCTAGGGCATCATTCCCTTCCGTGTGTGGTTTTGCATCAAAGAGGGCTGGGGTGGGTTGCAAATAATGGCCACAAATCTATCCCGTCCCCGCTGCCATGCACCTGTTCAAGGTGAGTTCATGGCTGCCTCCATCACTGGCTACCTCTCAGTCTCTGACTCTCGGACTGGCTTGTGACTTGCTTTGGCCAACCAGACATTAGCAAACATGATGCAAGCTGGGGCTGGGAAGGGCTCCTGAGTCAGGGATGGTCCTGTCACTACACTTGGAACTCTAGGAGTCAAGCTAGCCTGCTGACCAAGCCAGAGCTGGCCTGCCAAAAAGGCCACACAGAAGAAAACAGAAGCACCCCGGCAAATCACCAACCATGTGAGTAAATCCATTCTCAACAATCCAGCTTCAGTGGCGAGAGTAAACCCAGGTGAAAACGGAAAAACAGATGCCCAGGTGAACTCAGCACACATTGCTCACCCAGACACATGTGAGCTAACAGATGATTTTTAAGCCAAGAAATGCCGGCATTGCTTGTTACGCAGCAAAAGCTAACTGTTACAAGAACAAGAATGGTATGCATTCTTGGCCTTCTGTAATCTCCTTTATTGTGTTCAGAGAAATGGAGAAGAGATAAAGAAAGACTGTTCAAGGATAACAATAAAGACGTGGGGGGCTATGCTTAAGATTCATTTTTAATATAACTTTGAGTAGAAAAGGTGATGAATATTCATGGCAAAAAAAATCAGTGAATGCAAAATGGCACACGGCAAATAGTATCCTCCTACCATGAAGTCTTAGCATCCTTCCTCAGAACAATCACTGTTAACAGTTTCTTATATGTCTTTTCAGTATATATCCACGCATCCATATGTGTAAATCCTATATATGAACATAAACAGTATATACACTGCTCTGGACTATCCTTTCCCCCCCACTTATCTACACCTACATTAATATCTCAGCTGAGTTGGTATTTGCCATCTTTCCATAATATCACATTTAGGCTCCCTCATCCTGTAAGTGGCTGCGTAATGCGACTCTGTACAAGTGGTAACAGGGGATTGCTATAAAACAGACATGGCCCCAGATTTTGGATTCAATCCAGACCAGCAAAAACAGAATAAAACACCAAGAACAAAGGGCCTTGGGCCCATGTCTAAAAGGAAACTGACATAGGTGGTCCACAGGGGCACCTGTCACCCCAGAGGAGGTGGCCCCTGCACAGGGGTCAGGTGATACTGGCCAAAAATAGAGGAAGTGGAAGAGTTAAGAAGGGACAAGTCCACATACACAGACTTGCCAGCACAGTTCACCCACCATCAATGCACCCTCTCTCTCTCTCTCCTTCTTGGCCTCTCTCATAATAGTTCATGATCACTAAGATCTCCTCCTATGTGTTGGGCAATGTGCTAAGGTCTTAGATGCACAATCTCATGTAATTCTCAAAATAGTCTTCTGAGGTGGGGTCTACTACCACCCTATTGTTCAGATGAACAAACTGAGACTTAAGGAGATTAAATAACTTGCCCAAGGTCCTTAGTGGCAGAGTCAAGACCTAAGCTCCTACCTATAGCTCTTCTTAGGCTTTTCCCAGGGAACTTCACAGGGCTGAGGTTACAGGCTTTGCAGAAGGCATGTCATGTGCTACATGGATTCTGATGTCAACATTCTCTGGGGCCCCCACTATGCTAGCAGATATGGGTATGTGAGCAGATGGATCTGCATAGCTTCCCATGACTCAGAAACATCTAACAGAACCATGTGATTTCTCTGTATCCTCCTACCACCTAAAGCCAATGCCTGAAGGAGGACTGAGGTACTTTTTAAGCTCCAGTTAAGTAATATTCTGTTAAGGAAAGAGTAGCCCAACCTATTCCCAGGAAACTAGGGAACTGGCATTCTACCCCTGTGAACCCGCAAAGTTGAGGACACACCTTCCCTAGAACTTTGCAATAGCGGGAATCTTATCTATTCTGTTCACCCCTCTCTTCTCAGCACCTGCAAGGATCTCTGCCAAGTATTGAGGAAATCAGTGAATGAGTAAATTCAGAGAAGACAAGCCCTACAAGAGGTGTGAAAATTAAGAAGAACTGTCCCCAGTGTAAACAAAGAGCATCAGAGAAGAATTACCCATTTTATCAGCTTGGAAAAGAAGTTGGAAAAGAGGTGCCTGACACCCAATACCCTGCCAAAGCAATGTCTGTGAAATGAATGGATGCCTTAGAATACGATCACAGGCTTTAGAGAAAGGAGCTCTTCTCTATAAGAATGTTTAACTGGCAAGACAAAGAGGCTCCACCAGGAAGGGTGGCCAGAGAAGACAGGAACATGGTTGAACCAGCAACACCAACCTGAAATTTAACACGGTAAATAAGAGGCCTCCTCTCGATCAATAAAGTTATTCCCCAAGGGGGCTGAGATAAAAGAGAACGATCTTCATGGACAAGGTCAGCTTTAAAACACTGAGCTATATCCTCTGCACACCTGTCAAAGTTGGTGTCTACTCTTTGGGAGGACGTGCAGTCAAGATGCCATCAGGTGTCGATGTCAGGGTTGAAGTTTTCCAAGACTCCACTTGCGTTCAACACCTCTTCTCGCTGCTCCTAAGCCTCTGCACTCACACTCCCTGCACTTCAGTTGCCTCTTACCTTGGTTCATTCCCATGGCTGGGTGTCAATTTCCTTGAGGGAAGGAACTCTACTGTGTTCACGAGATCACAGAACATACATGATTCATCTATCAAAGGTCAACCTGTGCAGACCTTCTCAGCCCTGGTTAATGGACATTGGGTTGCAACGTGGACTCACTGTGCTATCGGTGACTTGACAATTTCATATAAACGTTCACTGAATACCCTCGGGAGAGGGTCTCCAGGTATGTGTGGGCGTCCATGTCTCTACGCAGTAGCGTAGATTGTGTGTACACTCATGCATGGTGCATTGACAGCAGATGGTGAACTTACTGGAAGTTTCATTAAGTTCCTAGGTATTCTGCCAATTAGGAAAAGGATGGAAGATCCAGTCTTTACAATCTCAGCATGATGATTAGGTATTTAAGAAGAGCTGACATGACTCAACAGGTTCTGGAACATGCACCAGAACACAGACTTTCAAGAATGGCTCCCTCACCTTGTTTATGAACCAAGGGGAATGACATCACCCACAAACGGTTCACAAAAGACGAAATGAAACACTGTGCTAATTCAGTGGTGAGGGTTTTCTAGAACTGAGGTCCTGAGAAATGCTGAAACCCCTCCAAGAGGCAGCAGGTAAACATCAGAGAAAGCCCTTCTCCAAACAGAACTTGTCCAGTGTGCTCACCCTTACCGCATCCTTTTACCCGGCTCCTTTGTAATCTAAGCAGGTGACAACTTCATTCAGCTGTTAGCAACAAGAGGAGGTATTGATTACCCGAGAATGCCCTAATGACTGGAGACTGGGACACAAACCATAAATGGAGACTTTCTGATTCCAAGTGAAATTATAGTTTGCCCTACGAGATTGCACAATAAATCAGGGGGAAAACCAGCCAACATAGGACTCTGGGGTCACTGAAGTGATGTTGACACATTACAATAATGAGAACTTGAAATACCTCATGCCCTATTGATTTTTAAGCTGAATCATTCCCACTGCAGAAGATTACAAGACTCTGTCTTGGAATCATGGCTCACACGGGAGATGCTGATGAAAAATACACCCAATCCAATCAAAATGAAAAGCTTTACTTGTACTTATTACAAATCTAATACCATTGTCCCTAGGCTGTGTGATAGGCACTTAACCTACAATGGTGGGGGGGGAGGGACACACACACTACAGTTTATTTCAATTAAAATTTTTCATATCTTTTTTTTTAATACACATGGCTCCTTGCCATGCCTACACAGTAAAAAGCACCCCAAAGAAAATGGGCATAATGGCTCGATTAGCACTAAAAGGCAGTTTCTTTATGCTTTCCTAATTCCAGGGTAGCTTTCGAGTTCCTTGCATCACCGTATCATTTTGAAGAATGGAAAATCATGTCCTAACGACCAGCTTCTTTCCTAGCCAACAGGAGAAGAAGCGTCCACCAGCAACCAGCATCGACAGTAAACAAAGAATGCCTTGCCGATCATTTCTTTTTCCCTGAAAAGTGCTCCGCGGAGCTGAATAAACACAGTGTGGGAAGCCAACTGGTGACATAAGTTAATTACTAACCTGTCACACAACCATAGAATGGTAATAATTTCTTTTCACTGTTGCATTAACCATAAGTCACTTTTTGCCAGTCGGGTGTGTTGGGGAGAAGGCTCTTAGGCATTGCTGCTTGTTGTATAGCCTCTGTAGGGTCGTGTCGATACGTGAGTTGAGGGATCCGCTAAAAATTGTGCCACCGCTCTTATTATGCATCTGGCTATAATTCAGAAGAGAATTACCCACATATCTTGGCTTTAGGAGGGTGGGAACCAGCAGGCAGGAACAACACTGTCTTTCCTCAATAGGACTCTGAAAGCATCGTACAATTACGGTAGATATAATTATTATTTAGATTTATCCAAGACTTAATCCATCATAAATATCCTTTCACAATCCAATACAATCATCCATTCTTTGAAAACATTTATGGAGGCCCTAATATGGGCAAGCATTGTGCTGGGAACTAATTATATATTGTTCACCTGTTCTCCGTCTTCATGAAGTTTATAGCCTATCATCACAATCTAATTGTTGAGACAGACACCTGCAGGATAAATCTATGGGTCTAAAAGGGCCTGATTACAGAACAAATCCCCACGTCCCTCCGAGGAGGCTGATTGAAATAAGTGAACGGTATTTAGGCGCTAGCCGGTCTTTCTTCTCTCTCAGATAATTCTGATTGTTTTTCCTCTACTAACCTGATTCGAGGGTGTTCAGCTCTTTTCGCCAATATATTAATATGTTTCTGCTTATAAATCTCACTAAACTCTACTATTTCCTTAATTTTATCAACCGCAGAATAGCAAACTGCAATTGTCCTCTTTCGACGTGGACAAAGGCCACTGTTACCTATGTCATCAATTGATTAATATGATTGAACGTCACTGATTGATTTTAGGCACTTTATTGCGCTTGTTAGTACAAAGTAGTTCAAAAACTGGTAGAAAGGAGTTCTCGGGGTTACTCCACGGGACCTTGCTCTGTTACTGCACTTTAAAGAGCTGTTCTTGTAATGTTTACACCAACTTTTTCCTGCAAGCATCCCTCTGAGGTTTGAGGAATCACTGACTGTTAACTTTAATTACAGAGTAAAAGAGCTGAAGCATGTTTAGAGAACTCAAGCTCAATGTCATATCTCAACAATCTGCCAATCTT
>VBSM01002153.1:3789038-3802574 GCA_008086735.1 Cheirogaleus medius | reverse complement strand
TTTAGAGACAGGGTGTTGCTCTGTCACCCAGGCTGGAGTGCAGGAGTGGTGTGATCATTGTTCACTGTAACCATCCAAGAGAACTTCAGGGCTCAAGCGATCCTCTCCCCTCAGCCTCCCCTGTAGTTAGGACTACAGGTACATGCCAACACACCTGGTTAATTTTTTTTTAAGAGAGAGGGTCTCACTATGTTGCCCAGGCTAGTCTCGAACTCCTGGCCTCAAGCAATCCTCCCACAACTGCTGGGATTCCAGACATGAGCCACCACATGCCCAGCCAATCTGCCCAACCTTTGAGCCCCCCTGTCCCAGCTAATGACACCATGAGAGCTAGTCTGGAAGGTTGGCTAAGAAGCTTCTCTTCTTTTTCCAGCCTCAGTTATAAAACGTCGTGGTTGAGCATGCTGGCTGTGGGTTTAGTCCGCCTGTTGTCAAATTCCAGGTCCGCTTGATACGAGCCATGTGATCTTGGGTTAATTACCTTTTCTAAAACTGCCCCCTCATCTGTAAAAATGAAGACAATGGCCCCTTTTGCTACATAAGATGTTTGTGAGGATTAAATAGGCCAATCAAGGTTCAGGGACTCTCACAGTGCTAGTCAGACACTGCACTCGATGCATTGTAGCTGGTATGTTTTCCCCCAGGAGCACCGGTAGCTCAGCTTGGAGGGATTTGCTTTGATTTTCTGGGCCCAGTTTGGCGAGGGGCAATGTGGTGCCGCGACAGTTTTGAGATAACGGTGCCTACACTGCTACATTCAAGCGGGCAGCCAAAACTGATTCGCGTCTGATTGTTTCTGTATTAGCAAGACTACAACATGGTTATTAAAAGGAAGGCACGGAGAAACAGTCCCAGCTGTTTAGAAACACAATCCAGCTATTCCAGCAACGCGGACGCCTGGCACAAAGCAGGTTCCCAATCTGCTTGTTCAAAGGAGTAGCAGAAAGTCAACGGGAGCCTGTGAACGAAGAACGGCAAATGGAATAAAGAAAAATTCCAAAGATTCGGCAACACTACCGTTTCCTTGCAAAGAGGTTGCCACTACCACCGCTCACATCAACAATCTAAATTTACAGTACTGCCGTAAGAGAGCACGTGCCACTTATAAATACCGATTTATAAATACCGATGCTGTAAGCCATGCCTTCCAAATCCCCCCGGCCATTTCCTACAAGACACCCCGGAGTAGCACATATCTTTCTTGTTAACATTTCATGGAATCTTTCCATAAACATACGCTTGTTCCCGTCTTCAACATTTTGTCCTGTCACCGCGACAGATGGCTTTACGCGGACGCACATGACAATATTAAATACTTCATAAGCCCGGTGGAAATAGGAAACGCCTTTGGAGGAATGAGAGTCCCCACGCTTAACGTACAGCAGCCACACAAGACTCTGTTAGCAACAGATCCCTCTGAGCCGCGATGTGGAGCACAGGCGACCGGCCGTCAGTCCCGCATCCTCGGTGAAGTCAGGACAAAGGACGAGGGGCTCCGTGTGCCGTCAGTGAGACTGGGCCATACAGAAAGGCAGAACATGCTGCTCCTGAGAGCTGCTGAACGCTGCAGAGTGTAACCAAGGGAGGGTTGTGAAATCTACTTCTTGGAGATCCGAGAGGCAGAAGCAGCATCCATCTGTCTGAGATGGCCAAATAAAGCAAGCTTAAAGGCAGAGCAGCGGGTTTAGGGACGATGACGTCAGCTAGCTGACTGTTCCATATACCCGATTCCACGTATTGTTTCTTTTTCAGAATCATGCCGATAGACGTTTACTCAGGATGAATGGCGCCATCTCCGCCAACCCACAAGTTACGGCCAACAGAACCGTGACAGAGGTAGCGTCGAATGGCCGTTAAAAATGAGGCGTTCTCAAGCCAGGCTGACGACCTCTAAGTGGCACCGACTGTATACTCTTGGGCAAGTTACTTAAGCACTTTGTGCTCGAGTCTTCATCCCTAAGTGAGGATAACGGTAGTACGTCCTTCATCGGGCTCCTGTGCGCACGCACGAGTTAGCAGGCATCGCGGGCTGGAATACAGACTAGCATATGGCGGACGCTGCGTAAATGCTGGCTATTCTCTGTGTTTAGTGCCATGTTTATGTAAAAATAAACAGTGAGATGTTGGGTGAAATTTTCTTTCTTTCCTTGCATTGGTTTGTATGCAACTGGCATTGACTTCCAATGGGTGCAACATATTGGTGTTTTCCATAATATGTACAAATCAAAGATCGCCCAAGCCCATGCCTGGGCATTTCTCCCAAAGATGTGAAACTCTTGGTCATACGAAATACTATACACAAATGTTTGAGGCAGCTTTACTTGTGATAGCCCAGACGAGCCCAGATGCCCTTCAGCAGGTGAATGGTTAAACAGCAGTACGTACACACACCGTGGAATATCACTGAGCGACTCACAGGAACAGGTGACTGACACCTGCAATGACTTAGGGAAAACGTCAGGAAATTATGATGAGCAAATAGGTCAATCCCAAAAGTTTCAATACTTTGTGATTCCACTTACACACTACTTTTGAAATGACACAATTTTAGAAAGGGAGGGCAGATTAGTGATTGACAGGGGTAGGTGGTCGTGAGGGAGGCAGGGAGGTAAATCCCTTTTGCAGAAAGGGATTATTGTGATGGAACTGTTTGGTATCTTACCTGTGGTGATGGGTACAGGAACCTACCCATGTGGTGAAGGTGTATAGAGCTAAGTACATACACACACAAATAAGTGTATATCCTGGATATGATGTAATACTATAGTTTTACAAAATATTACCATTGGATGAGTATGTGAAAGACATCTTTCTATATTATTTTTTACAACTACATGCGATACACTTATCTCTACAAAAATCACAATTAAAAATATTGCCAAAGCCTAAATGCAGGTGAAGAATGAAAGTTTTCAATATATTCAGGTGACAACCAACCTCCTCTCTGTATTTTCTGGCATGAAGAAAAACACTGTTAAGAATCACCTTGAATCTACTGCAGACACATCACAGAACTATTTAATAAATACAAAAATTTTGATCTTTTGTAGTTAATGTTGCATAAGCTATGTTGATCATTCCTAGCTTTTGTATGCTTCGTTAGTACGTTTAAAGGTATTGAGATCCACTGAGTGAAGTGCACAGGTTTCTGAAGCAATCTGAACATCTCCTGCCTCTCTCTGAAGTGTTTTATTATTCTGAGTCAGGGCAGCTGAATCTCCCAAGGTATGAAGTTCAGTTTGAGATAAAAATATTTTATCTGCCCTTACAGCAAATTGAAAGGCTATATAAAAGGTTTTGTTATTGCAGTGTTTTCATAAATATATAGTAAACATCTCTCACAGTGGGAAATCCAGCACAAAATACAATTTTCATACACAGCCATTCATGTGGCTTGCACAGGAAGATGAAATGACCCAGAGACGAATAAAAAAAAATAATAGTACTGTATACAACTTTTAGCAGCCTCCAGTCCCCGACAAACACTCGCAGCTGGGAGGATAAGGATCATGATTTTGCAGTACTGCTGATGAATGACAAGTGTCCACAGCACCCGGAGAATTTGGTTTTCCTCTGTGGCCAAACCATTACCGTGAACACTTCAACTTATCACTTTTTTTAGAAATTGTCGACACCTAACCACCCCATTCCAGACAGCATATTGACCCCAAACCTTAGCCAAAACCTGATTTTTGAATCAAATAATCTTTTAAGTTTCTTTTTCTCTTTTTAAGTCTCTCTTAAGTGCATTTTCAAAACAGTTTGGGTTGCCTATGCCTAACACGGAATATCTACATTGGCATCTAAACTGATCTGTGTCCGTTTACAGATAAAGAGGTGATCGCGGATTGTTTGCAGAACGAAAGCTCTTTAAAAAAATAAAAGAAATTTTTATTATCAACATAGCATATGCTTGTTGGAAATAAAAAAGAATAAAGGTCTAATCTTAGAAGCAAAACTCCATCTCTCCCCAGGTCCTCTCCTCGTCACACTGCTCACAGTCCCTTAATTAGCTGTTGCGATTGTGCCATCTATACAAAACAACTGCATGGGTAGTTCTGTTTTCTAATAAAGTATTTTCTAACAAATTTCTGCAGTTTGGGCTCTTATTCACTTACAACATCTTAGATGTAGTTTCACGTCCAGGCAAATCTGCTTTATTTCTTTAATGCTCCTTGGCATCCAACACCCTCTCGTTAGGCATTTAGTTTACACAAGTGTTTTTCCCTACTGTACACTACACTGCAGTAAACCAGCTTGCATCTTTGCAAACTCCAGCAATCACATAAATCCTGGAGGCAGAAACGGTGGGTCAAAGAATATATACTTTTTCCATATAACCCCCTGCAAAAAAAAGGTGACATCCCACATTCTCTCCAACAGTGTATAAAATGCCTGTTTCATCAAGCATATTGTTTTCCAATATATGAAACTTTCACATATAGGTAAATCATATATATATATATACACATATTTGTAATTATGTATATATAGACAGATTTTCATATACTTGTACGTTATTTATATTCTTCTGAAAACTATGTTCATGTCCTTTGCCAATTTTCTTCTGTGTCATTATTCAATCTGTATGTCTACCCATCTATCTGTCCATCCAACCATCTACCCACTGCACATGCTGTCAAGATTATAATGTTAATCCTAATAAGAGGGTCACAGGGACTTCCTAAGGCTACACAGATCTCATGATCTATGTCAGATTCATTTTTCACCAATGGTAGAACAATGATTCTTATGGCTTTGAGTCAAAAAGAGTCTTGAATGGCCTTTGAAGTCACAAAGTTTCAAATTTGATTAGCAACTCTTCTACTCACTAGCTGTTAGTACAAAAAGTTTATCACTACTCACCTTTTTTTAAAAGTAGATTCACATTAAAATGTGAAAACACATTAGAGTCCTATCATGCTGGATATGGAATTAAAATGTTTAATTCCCAATTTTTTATTATAGTCAATTTTCTATATATTATACAAATATCCACGTGTGTGCCATTTAAATTTCAGCACTGCACACGTACATACAACATCCACAGGACCTTACTGGTAAGTCTTGACTATGTGTGTTTCTTCCCATTTATTTTACCGTTGAACAACAAATTCTGGTTTCATTTTAAACTATTTTCCGAACCAACTCTTAGATGGAATAGGTATTCCACAAAAGCCAATTCGATGAACTGTGTTAAAAAAGGGCATTCGACGATAATGTATCCGACATCAGACTTTTGACAGTTCTGAAATAGAATTCACTCTTTGCTTTCTTTGTTCAAATGTGAGTTTATTGGGCCTGAAATACAAAGGAAGAACATTAATGTTCTCTACTTCCAGCCCAGTTCCTGCACTGTCCCCGGGTTTTGGGGGTGGGGGGGGTGTAGATCAACAGCCCTTTTCTTGCTTTAGTTTTGCTCCCTGGGCAGAGCCAAGCTGTTTAGGGGTGACTAACTCCCCCTCATATAAATAAATCTGCGGCTTACCTCAGGTAAAATGCAGCCTGTGCTTGTAAGTTGTAGTTAAACATCTTTAAGCACTTTTTTTTTAGGGCAAGAAATAGTGAGCAGATACCTATGCATTCACACTTAAGTAATGTACAAGTTTGGATCAGAAGGCTGAGACAGCTGACATGAAACTGACATCTGTCAGACCTGGAGCTCCCACCCCTGTAGCTTGCATTCAAGATGTACAATATTTCCTTCCAAAGCACAAACCCATACATACCCTTGATAAGAAATTTTGAAAAATACAAATTCTTCCATCCACTGATTCATCCATTCAGCTGAAATGCATTGAGGTTCCCTACTCTTGTCTTGGTTTTCTAGATACTCCATGCATATGTGTTTAATTGCATACTTGCAAGATCTTTTTTTTTTTTTCCTAAGGCAGAATAGAATGTGTCACATTGGCATTTCTTTATAAAAATCAACTTAAATTGGTTTTCTTGTCATAGCATTTGCTACATGCTAAAAATTCAAGTGAAAATGAGATGGGCATGGTCATTCCCAAGGCTAACTGAAGGATGATAAACAGATTGGTGTTAACAAGATCAAGGTGGGAATCCATGTACCCACGTCCACCTTTACCCACCTGGCACGGATAACATTGGGTTCTCTAGAAAGCTTTGAGAGCATCAGAATACAAAGAGTTAAGTTTCTTGAAGACCCCTTAGGAGATCCAGTTGAATAATTTCTATTTTCAGTAGGGAATAAAACAGAGATCGTTCATCTTGTCAATCGAACCCTTTGGAACATTAGTATATTCCTTGGGGGCTTTTGTTGTTGGAGGTATTCATGGTAGAAAGAACTCACAAGTCCTCTGACCCTGGTCAAGTGCACAGACAGGAGTATTTAAATAGTGAAAAATAAACCTGTAGAGATCATTCACATTCTTTCAAAGTAGTTAAGTTAGTTTTCTTCATCAACCACCCCCAAATGAAACTTAAAAATGTCTTTTGTTTCAAAAACTCAAGTATTACCTAAACAATTATGCGTCTGCACATTTAGAAACTCAAATTATTAATCATGGCAAAGCGGCTAGGAGCTCAGACTTTGGAGTCTAAATCCCAGATCTGCCACTTAGAAGCTGCGTGGCCTCACACAAATTACTCAACTTCTCTGGGCTTCAATTCTCGCTCTGTAAAAAGCAGATAGTATCAATACCAACCTCCTAGGCTTGTCTTAAAGATTAAATTGATATTTTAAATCATTTACAACAGTGCTTGGCAAATACAAAATACTATTTAAGTGTTTATTTAAATAAATGAGAAAATATGCCTATGTGCCAAGCATTTAAAGATGAGAAAGAAATAATGACATTTGAATACTGAGGAAGGAGGAGGGCTATATGGGAAGGTTCTTAGATTTGCTCTTCCACAAATCATTTATTGATGTTACATTTCTCTTCTATTGACATCAGTACCATGGAAAGAAATTTCATTTTCCAGCATTTGTCTGACGTAACACTAACTGGGAAAAAATAGGCACTTAAAATCACAGTGATCCATGTCATACTGATAAGAAAAGATGTTCAAAGTAAGTAGCTGTAACAGTTGTAATCTCAGATTGTAAGGAAACATGGACCTTCTGATTTTCCATCATGGTCCTGTTCACAACATCCAATCAGAGATTTTGAAAGTTTAATAACTGAAATTCATGCCCCTTATCTACTGACTTGAAAAATCAGCCTGTGTATATAAGAGTCATACTATCACTAATATTGCATAGGGCATGATCACTCAACCTTGGTGCTATTGGCATTGTGGACCAGATGATTCCTTGTTGTTTGTGGGGCAGGACCCGTCCTGTGTACGGGTAGGAGGTTTAGCAGCATCCCAGGTTTCTACCCACTTCATGCCAGCAACAATCCCTGCCCAATGGTAAAAGCCAAAAATGTCCCCGAGATGTTGCCACATGTTGTTATGGGTTGAAGGAGAACACTGCTCCTGGTTGAGAACCACCGGCCTAGGGTGTCTGTTAAGTACCCATTTTGTGTATCTTTCTAAATTCATATTCATAAATTTCAATGACATCTTCATATACTGGAATCAGAAAATGCTGGACTCTGATCACCTTTTCTAATTAAAAAAAAAAAAAAAGGTAGAAGATGGCTTTCCCAGCTCTAAACTAGGCATAGCAATATCCACCTTGCAGAGTTATGGTAAGGACCAGAGAAAACACGTTAAAGCTCCCAGCCCAACGCCTGATACCCGGAGGTAATCAGTAAGTGCCCGGGGAAGAAAATGGCATTATATTGTTATTACTGTAATTGTTGATATGTTATCACAGCTTCAGCCTCATCATTATAATAAAAATGGAAGGCGTCTATACATCCAACTAACTACGATAGATAGAACTGTTACCACAATCTCCTTAGCAGACAAGCAACTGATTTCCTCCTAAGTAGAGGTTTCAATTAAATAACAAAGAAATACATCAATAGTAATGTAGCAAACGCAGATGCAGAATTATAAAGAAAAACCAAGGGCAAGTAGAGGCCTTCCTAATATACAGTCATCAAGAGGTCCTCCTTGCAAAGCAAATACTAGGCAAATAGAGCACCTTGACTTCTTAGGCTGTTGCTGTTTTTCCATGCTGAATTGGAAGCGTGGGGTAAACGGTGAAAGACGACAGGCTTCTTGATTGCCTATGTGTGTTGTGTACGCTCTTTGAGTCATCAAGGTAATTCAAACCAGGTTAGAAAATTTCACCAGTGAACCAAAAACTGTAGATAATTCGATGTGACTGGTTTGGACTGCTAATTACTGTGTAGGGGGAAAAAGGGATCATTTTAAAGAACAGTGAGCTTTGGCTAATTAGATAAGCATGAATCCAGAATCCCAGACTTTACTTTTTTAGAAATAGAGAAAAAGTAATAAACATGCCCACCACTGCATAAGAAAAAATATATATATATAGATATAGATATATCACTGCCATCTTTGGAAGCCGGATACACTATTTCTACTACAATTGTATCATTTCTTGAAAAGTCTTCCCTGGCCTTTGTGATACTGGAACTAGCTGAAAGATCATTCACCATCAATAAACGTAGGAAACTAACCATTGCTCTTCTTCCTCTTCCTTTAAACCCAACCAAAATAATTTCATGAGAACTTGCAAATACAAAGTTGCATTAAGAACGTGCCATTGATCCTATTTACATTAGCAACATCAAAGTATTCAAACATCACAAGCAAACGTGAAACGGAGACCCTCCAATACCCTATAGATTATGCAGGCACCTAACCAGAAAGAACACTTTGAAATTTTTATGGAGCAGGAAAAATTGGAAGCACATTAATTTAGGCAGTGAAATTGGGCTTTTTGTCATTTTTAATTGCTTGAATTCATAACCTAGTTTTGCTGAATCAAAAACGAGTTGCTACAGCTGACATAAGCTGTTTCGGCCTTTTGGGCAAACACGCACACGCAGAAATCCCACAACTTTTCATATAAACTTTATTAATAAAAAAAAAACCCTGAAAACTGTTTGTGACATTATAGTTACTGAATAATTTAACATACAATGGTTTCCAAGCCAAGCACTGAGTATTAAAAGCTGACTTTTAAAGATTTCTTTCTTTCTCTTAGTGCTGTTCCAGTGTAGAGGTTATAGCACAAATATCAAATCCTCAGGACTGCTATCCTGGATATACACGATTTAATCCAAATAAATCAAATGCACAATTATAAAATTCTTCATTCCTTTATTTGTTCCTGTTTACTATTGCTCATAAGATACACAACTGCTCAACCCTGCATGATAACGAAATAAAACAAACGGAAGAACGAGGGGATGGGTGAAACCATAGCTAACGGGTGCGATGTGCACTATCTGGGGGATGGGGACCTTTGTACTTTGTCTCAAGCAGTACAGAAGCAATCCATGCAACCAAAGCCTTTTGCCCCCATAATATTCTGAAATTAAAAAAATAAAGAAGTGTACACCCAGAAATACAAACAAAGATTCAATGTGCTATCAAACTCTGAAGTTTTGGGATCTATAGCAAAATAAACTCTACAGTGTAAAAAAAAAACTAAGAGTCTGTGCTCCTCCCCCATTTATGTTTGTCATAAAATCAACATAAGATGGAGTTAAAGACTCACAGAAAAAGTTTCATTTTAATTCCATTAGAATTACTTTCAAGGAACTTACTTTGACTCCCTCTGTGACAACTTTGATACTAACACATGTGAAATTTAAAAATAAAAGCTAAAAATTAAACAATATATTTTCTTCCTTTTTTACCTACTTTCCACTTGTTGACTTTGCTCAAAATATAAAAATTGTAACTTAAGACAAAAAAACAAGACCAAATTTACCTTTCACAGGATGTAGTAATATTTACTTAGCTCGAGATTGACCCATCCAATCAGGTTCTCTATACTCAAAGACAATAAGGAATATGTATTCTGACTGTCAAAATATGACAATATATGTCATATGTTATCATAAAACAATATATTTTCAAAATTTTGCAACTATAATTTAGAAGAAGGCAATTGTTGCAAAAAGCCCTTCACTTGGCTCTGCTTCAACTTTTGTATTGTACTCCTCATGGAAAGAGAGAAAAAAACGAAAGTGATCAGCTGATCCTTTTTAAGAGCAAAGAAACCACAATCAAATAGAAAGAAAAATAAACTATTTTTGTTGTACTTCAATAAGCCGGCCCACAAGTCAACACCGATGATTATTTCTACCAAGTCCGAGTAAATACAGACTGAAATGAACCTAGACTCTAAAAGGAAGACAATAGGGAAAATAGAATCTTGAGGGATAAAGTTCCAACAGACAAAGGTGAAAATATGCCTAGTCCAATAAAGTAGTAAGAGACAAAGAGCACTTTTGTACAATCCCTCATTTGGTGATAACAGTAAAAAGATACAGCTCTTTCCATGTAGTAAAATCCCTTTCCAAGAGTTGCTTGGTTAAAATGAAATGACAAGTTTCAATATTCACTTTTTATAAAACTAGTGCACAGTGGAATTGCTTCATACTAAATAATTCTTGTGTGTGAGCAGAGACTCCCCCCACTAAAAAAAAAACAAGCTCTGATTATCCTTCATGATGCAAAATATTTGTTCAAAAAAATGTAGCAGAAGATATCTGAAAGGATTTCTGTACTCCAGGTACAACGATAAAGACAGAGGGAAAGAAACACAGATGGATAAAAAGGAGAGGAGAGAGGGAAGAAAAGAGAAAGAGAGAGAGAAAGAGGGTGAGAGAGGGAGGGAGGAACCCCTCCAATGACCCTCTCCATCTCTTCAGAGAAGAATTCCATCTTCATGATCTGAGTAGTCTAACATGGGCAAGGCATGTGTGGGAGCCGGTGCGCAGGTAAGAGTTGGAAAAATCTTGCTTCTTCTGTGAAAATCCTGAAGGCTGCCTGCATTCCTGGGAACCTGAGTGGTAAGAAGCTGTTACTGACCTCAGTTTACTTCCTGGAAGAACAACCCTCTTCAAACTTGATGGTAGCAAACCACAAATGCCAGTCACTCCATCCCACACACACACATTTTTTACTCACAACATTTGGATTTTCCGAACACAGAATCTGATCCAAAATAGGGAACACGTTTGAGAAAGATTTTATAGTCCTAAAGAATTTGCTACCCAGCTGCCCAAATCAAGAGAGGATCACACAATCGTATGTTTACTGCTTCGATTATAAACGGCATTCGTTTCTGTGACCGAAATTAAAATCATGTCAACAATGAGTAAATGATGAGGTATTCGAAGATGGTGGGAGAGTGACTCATGTAGCAAATAATTTAATAAAGATGTTATTAAGATGTTAGTGCCAACAAAACTTTTGGATTCAGAATTCCCCCCTTGGATCCCTCTTAGCCGGAAGGGGGAGAAAGCAGCTCCTTTGTAAAAAGAAATAAATAAAACCCCCCAACTTCACTGTAGTCTGAGAAGAATGGCTAGAGGGATAGGCTGAGACTGAGACTTCCAGATGATCCTTTCTAGTCTGACGAAATGTCGTGTTCAACACTCTGGGTATTTTTAAAAATGCCTGGCAGTTGATGCCATCACTTTTAGAAGGCAAAACACATTCCCCCTCCTTTGATCTCTCAGAACAACAACTCTCATTCCATTTGCTAAAATGGTACAGAGCTGGTTTCTCAAGTTAGAGCATATTCAATATTGTCAGTTGAATCTCTCCTCCCTGGGACTCCAGAGCACACCAGCGCCGCTGGCACGGAGACATGTTTACACAGACGTGCAACGCGTATGCACACGCGCGCACACACGCCCGCTGCAACGTGAGCGTGCCAACTTTCCACATGCACGACCCACCTGGCCATTCATTCCCCGAACCTCTCGTTTAAAGAGCCGCGCATCTCTCGCAAAGCCATCGCTAGCCTATTGGGACTTGCACATGGGTTCTTAATAAACGCTTATTCATCTCCGGGAATAAAGTTAAACGGAGCCAATGAGCATTGGCAATGAAGTTGCCCACGAACTTCCAGCCGGGAAACAAAAATCGATGCATCGCCGGGCTCCTGTGTCCCTCTAAAGGGCCCCCTCGCCCTCTCCAGGCGTCCGGGCCCCTTCGGGGCGCGCAGGGCGAGCCCTGGCACAGCCTGCGAGGTCCCCGGAGCCGGGCGTACGTACCGTGTCCCGTGCACCCGCTGCAAACGCAGCCTCATCCCTCCATCGCGGCTCTGGGTCTCCCGGTTGCAGCGGCGGCCAAGTCCCCTGTTCTAATCAGCAGCCGCGGAGGCGCACACGCCGCCACCGTCCCTGCGCTAACGTTGGACAGCGGCTGACGGCGCCTCCTCTGCCACAGGCAGCCAAAAATGTCAATTTGCACACTCCTCCCCCTGTCGCCCGCCCCCGTCCCTCTGCAACCCCCTCCCGCAGAGTCAGTGGGCTTTGGGAAGCTTCTGCACAAGCTGCCTCCTCTCCCTCTCCCGCCCGCCCTCCCCCTCCTCCCCTGACAGTGTTTTAGAGCCTTCCTCGCTCCCTCGTCTTACCTGAAGGGCATCTCCCACGACTGCAATTAGCTGCCAGGATTTCATCGTCGGCTGCAAAGTGCCGCCTGTTTTCCTCACCGGGAGAACACAACACGGGAGAAGTCCGAGGCAACAGCAAACGGCACCCACGTGCTAGCAATGTAAATGACTCCAAGTCATCTGTCGTGCGCGCCAGCGCCTTCGCTCGCCGGGGCTGCCTGGCACGGCCGCCGGCAGGTGCAGAACGCCCCAGGCGCGCGGGCGCGAGAGCGAGCGGCCCGCGCGAGGAGGCAATCAACACCCCGGGGCGCACACAAAGGGAGGCCACCGCGGCGCCGCGCCCGGGTCCACGGGGGTCCAGCTTCCCCCGGGGCGGCCTCGGCCTCCGTCCGCGCCAAAACGCTCGCCAAATGAGCCGCCCAACGTGTTTGCAAAGTCTTGCAGCTAGGGGAAGGCGGGGGGTGCTGAGGCTGCGTGGGTCCCGCCCCCACGCTTCCGAAGCACTTGCAAAGCACCCAGCTGGCAGCAATATCTCGCGCTCGCCCTCCCTCTCTCTCCCGCACGTGTCCCTTCCCTTGTTCTTTCAGGCATTAAATATGTACCACATGACAGAATAGGGCACCTTGCACGGTCCCCTGAGTCCGCACTTGACAACCAATTTTAACTCACAAGCAATCAAATGTCTAAAGGCGGGATATAAGCACTTCCAATTACTTACGCCACCCCTGCATTATTCAGAACGTCCACGGGACGGTATTTATGACTTCCAGCGTGCTACTTCACCTGGAAATACCAGGCAAGGATGAGAGACCCCACGCCCCCACCCCAAACAGCTGACGTGCTTTCTTCACTACCTCCACCTACCTCCAAGAAGCAGTTGTACTTCATTTAGCAGGGAAGGCTCAGGGATCTCAAATCTTCTTCCAGTTATGTACTAAATTGAGAACACTCCATCTAGCCTGCCTTTAGGAGGAAAACATCTGTTGTCTCCTGTTGAACTTTAGAGATCACCTTTTAAATATGTTTCCCTTGAATAATAATGGCATCAAAGTAAATTTCTGCCCCCC
>VBSM01002153.1:3759137-3788938 GCA_008086735.1 Cheirogaleus medius | reverse complement strand
CCTCCCAGAGTGCTAGGATTACAGGCGTGAGCCACCGCGCCCGGCCTATTTCTCAGTTTTAAAATCGCTGAGATGAAAACACAAGTTTCAAATGACTCATACACTATGATACTATTTATGAAAGGAAATTCATCAATAAAATATTAGAGATTCTCTGCAGATACACAAATATCTGTGAATATACAGAAAACATTCCAAAAACAGGGGACGGCCAACTATAGTCTTAGGCATCTCCAAATTTAGCTACTTCAGTTTTCATACGGTCTACTAGCTAAAAATGCTTTTCATGTTTTAAATGGTTAAAAAAATCAAAAGAATACTATTTTTGTGATGTGTGAAAAATGTAGGAAATTCACATTTCGGTGTCCATGAATGAGGTTTCATGGAAACACAGCTATGCCCACTGGTTTGCACATCGCCTATAACTGTTCTTGCTCAACAACTGCAGGTCAAGTAGCTGTGAAAGGACAAATGGCCCAGGAAGCCTCAAATGTTTACGACCTGGCCCGTTAGGGGAAAAGTCCATTGTTGCCTGGTGGAGAAGAATGGGCCTCAAATTCATAATAGTGTTATCTTTAGAGCAAGAGGAAGGGGATTAGATTTGATAGTGGAGGTTGAGCGTCCACTTCTTCTTTTAAGAGAACACATGTCTGTTGGTTTTATACTTTTTAAAAAGGTGATATGTGTACATATATATAACCTGTTTTAAGTGAAAAGTGTGTATGTAAATATATACACTCACAAACACGTACTCACCTTTTTAGAAGGTTTGTGTATGAAACCTTTACAGTTACACACACACACACACACACACACACACACAGGCATACCTTGCTTTACTGTGCTTCACTTTATTGCACTCCACAGATATTGTGCTTTTTACAAATTGAAGGCTTGTGGCAACCCCACATTGAGCAAGATTTTCTAACAGCATGCGCCCACGCTGTGCCTCTATGTCACATTTTGGTAATTCTCACAATATTATAAACTTTTTTCATTATTTATTTTATATCTTTTATGGTGTTCTGCGATCCCTAATCTTTGATGTTACTATTGATAATAGTTTTGGGTCTCCATGAACCATGTCCATGGGAGATGACTAATTTAATAGATAAATGTTGTTTGTGTTGTGCTGGCTCCACCAGCTAGCCATTCCCCCATCTCTCTCCTTCTCCTTGGGGCCTCCTTATTCTCTGAGATACAACATAGAAATTAGGCCAATTAACCCCAAAAGGCCTCTAAAGTGTTCAAGTAAAAGGGAGAGTTGCAGGTCTCTCTCTCTCTCTCTCTAAATCAAAAGCTAGAACTGATTAAGCTTAGAGAAGGCTTGTCAAAAGCTGAGATAGGCAAAAACTAGGCCTCTTGTGCCAAATAGTTGGCCAGGTTGTGAATGTAAAGGAAAAATTCTAGAAGGAAAGTAAAAGTGAACACACCAGTGATAGGGAAATGAAACAGCCCTGTTGCTGATAGGGAGAAAGTTTGAGTAGTATGAATACAAGATCAAACCAGCCACAACATTCTCTTAAGCCAAAGCCTAACTAAAGCAAGGCCCTAACTCTTTTTAATTCTAGGAAGGCTGGGAGAGGTGAAGAAGCTACACAAGAAAAGTCTGAAGCCAGCAGAGGCTGGTTCGTGGGGTTTAAGGAAAGACGCCATCTCCAGAACATAAAAGAGCAAGGGAGAGCAGCAAGTGCTGACGCAGAAGCTGCAGCGAGTTATCCAGAAGATACAGCTAGGATGATTGCCGAAAGTGGCCACACTAAACAGCAGATATTCAGTGTAGACTCAACGGCCCTTCTATTGGAAAAAGAGGCCATTGATGACTTTCATAGCTAGAGAAGAGAAGTCCATTCCTGCCTCCAAAGCTTCAAGGGACGAGCCTCTCTTGTTAGGGGCTAATGCAGCTGGTGATGTTAAGTTGAAGCCAGTGCTCATTTACTATTCTGAGAATCCCAGGGCCCTGAAGAATGATGCTAAACCTACTCTGCCTCTGCTCTATAAACGGAAGAACAAAGCCTGGGTGACAGCAAATCTATTCACGGCATGGTTTACCGAATATTTTGAGACCACTGTTGAGACCTACTGCTCAGAAAAAAAGAAAAGATTCCTTTCAAAATATGACTGCTCATCGACAATGTCAGCTAAGAGCTCTGATGGAGATGTACAAGGAGATGAAGGTTGTGTTCATGCCTGCTAACACAGCATGCATTCTGCAGCCCATGGATCAAGGATTACTTTTGACTTTCAAGTGTTATTATTTAAGAAATGCATTTTGTAAAACTATACCTTCAACAGATAGCGATTCCTCTGATGGATCTCAGTAAAGTCAATTGAAAACCTTTTGGAAAGGAGTCTCTATTCTAGATGCCGTTAAGAACATTCATGATTCATGGGAAGAGGTCAAAATATCGACATAACAGGAGCTCGGAAGAAGTTATTTTCAACCCTCGTGGATGACGTAGAGGTTCAAAACTTCACAGGAGGAAGTAACTGCAGATGGGGTGGAAATAGTGAGAGAACTAGAATTAGAAGTAGAGCCTGAAGTTGGGACTGAATTACTGCAACCTCGCGATAAAATTTAAACAGACGAGGAGTTGCTTCTTTGGATGAGCAGAGAAAGTGATTTCTTAAAATGGAACCTACTCCTGGTGAGGATTCTGTGAGCACTGCTGATATAACAACAAAGCATTTAGAATATTCCATAAACTGAGTTGATAAAGCAGCGGCAGGGTTTGAGAGGATGGACTCCAAGTTTCAAAGGAGCTCTGCTGTGGATAAAGTGCTATCACACATGCATCCGCAGGCTACAGGTTCCTCTGTAGGGCACAGAGAAATCTTTCATGAAATGAAGCGTAGGTCTATGCAGCTCCCTTCACCATCGCCTTCTTCTAAGAAATTGTCACAGCCACCCCAACCTTCAGCACCCACCCCCTGACCAGCCAGCAGTCACCCACATCAAGACAAGACCCTCCACCAGCAAAAGGATTATGACTTGCTAAAGGATAAGATGATCATTAGCATTTATTAGCACAAAGTATTTTTTTAATTAAGGTATGCACATGATTTTTTAGACACATTGCTATTGCACACTTAATAGACTACAGTACATTATAAACATAACTTTTTTATGCACTGGGAAACCAAAACATTTGTGTGACTCCCTTAATGGTGGTACTCATTTTATTGTAGTGATAACAGAACTGGACCCACGCTGTTTCCAAAATGTGTCTATACATATGTATACCTTGTTTTAAGTGTAAATGGTGTGTATATACCATACCATGTATACCGTTTTTAAAAGTATGTGTGTGTATGTATTTCTATACACATGTATATACACACATACCTGAAAGATATCATTCAAAATGGGTAGTCTTGGTGGAAATATAGGTACTTATTATTTTGTTCTTTATTATTTCTTGTATTTCTTATTTTTCTAAATAGATGGAAATATACTAAGAGGGTGGAACCCCCCGGCCATGTGAGTGCTGATGACTGACATTGTGCCAATATCATTTTTCTCACCTTGGAACTGCCTTTTCTCTTGACATGTTGGATGATAAAACCTTCAAAAACAAAAGCAGCAAGGTTTGGTTTACACTCACCTAACATTTCTGGAAAACTCCAACATCTAATTGCTTCTACAGCAAAAAACAAAACAAAACAAAAACCAAAATGTTAAGCCTCAATGCCCTAAAGATTTTTATAAAAATCAATCTTATCCTTGAAGTAAAATGCGACATAGATTATCCTTTCTGCTAGATGGTATGGTAATGACCTACTGAGATATGCTCACAATACAGTAATATTGCTTCCTTACCAGTTTGAAAATATTTTCCCATAGAAAAGCACAAAGCAGGCTCCATCTGAAAAAAAATAAAATTACATAGCAACCACATTGGTACTTTGCAGGGTTAGAACAGTGGGACCTAATGATTTTCTTTGTCCTGACACCTAATAATCCAGTTGCATTAAGAAAGGTGAGCTTAATGAAGCATATTGAGATGGGAGAACATACGATTTATGGTAGACTTGTTGTGGTTATATTCCTAAATGAATCCCATTAGCTCTACAGTGGTTGCTGGCAAATGACCACATTTCCTAATAGACAAATGCATGAATCACCTTGGGCATATTTGAAAAGCGTTCTCTACAGAATGATTCACCTTCCACCTTTAAGCTAGGGCCAGGTGAATGACCCTCCTTAGTAAAGCTTAGCAGACTTTCTTCATGCAACAAACAGAATTATTGCAAATGAACCTGCAATCCACCTCCCCATAATTTAGCATGTATGCACAGCCTCATCCTTGCAATGGCATGAGTCAGGCACACAGCCGAGAGGAAGGCTCTTCAGCATCACAACCACACATTGTTTTCCATGTGTTTTATAATTATAAAACCAATGAGTGTTTACTGTGGAACAGTGGTTAAGCACAGGAAAAAGTCACTTATTATTTTACCACCCAAAGAGCGCTGCATGTAATATTTTGTTGCAAATCCATCCACTCAGACATTTTTCATTGCATATGTAACTTAAAAAAAACATAAGCACACAACTGGCATTTTACCATATAAACTGCCTTACAATCTTTTTGATTTTGCAATATATCATGAACATTTTTTGCTGTAATAACAACTAAAAAATCATAACATCACTCTTGGCATTCCACTGTAATGATACCCTGTTTCCTTGTACTCTATGCTAAATAACACTGTAACAGACATTCTTTTTTGTTTGTTTTGTTTTGTTTTGTTTTTTGAGAGAGAATCTCACTTTGTCACCCCGGCTAGAGTGCGGTGGTATCATCATAGCTCACTGTAACCTCAAACTTCTGGTCTCAAGAGATCCTCCTGCCTCAGCCTCCCAAATAGCTGGGACTACAGGTGTGCACCACCACACCCAGCTAATTTTTCTATTTTTTGTAGGGTCTCACTCATGCTGGTCTCAAACTCCCAACCTCAAGTGAGCCTCCTGCCTGGGCCTCCCAAAGTGCTAGAATTATAGGCATGAGCCATTACGCCTAGAGACAAGGGACATTCTTGTCTCTAATGTTACGAGTTTGCTTGTCTTTGTTCATTATCTCAGGGATAAATACCTAGAATTGAAACTGAAGAGTCAAAAGTGGGTACCACTTTTAGGTTTTTAGATATAAGGAACCAGAGTCCTGGAACGTCACACAAATCCCTATTTCCAGAAGCAATATAAAAGAGAGCCCATCTCACCCTGGGAACAATTTTTGGCCAACTATTTTCTCCTTCAATAACCATCTCCCTGGCCAGGTTCTCTCTTCCATCCACCTACCCCACTTGGGCCACCACACCACGCACGCCATGGCATGCTAAATTAGCAGAGAGGAGCTCACACGTAGAAAACAAAGGTGGTAATAGGGAGCAATTTAAATCTAAGCTTATTTAACATAAGTGGCTAGTGGCTGCCCATTTTGTCTTAATTGCCTTTTAAACTAAAATCAATGTTAAATTACCTGAACAACAGCTTCTGCACAATTGCAAACTGAAAATTCTTTAAGTGCCTCCTCAAAAGCCTTTGGCTCTTGTTTGGCCGATTGACAGGGAAAGAATCTCTTTCTTCTTCCCTGTGCTCTAGCTTTGGACTACAGGATCTGATAAAAGGGTCCTAAAAGCAGATGCCAGCCCTGGGATGAGTTGCTCCTTGACATGAATATAAGATTAAAGTACTCAAAATGGAATCCATATAATGATCATTGGATAATCATACTATCACATCCCCAACCTTTTTCCTTGCTTTCTTCCTTTTCTTTCTTCCTTCCTTCCTTCCTTCCTTCCTTCCTTCCTTCCTTCCTTCCTTCCTTTTGCTTCCTCTCTTATCTTCCTTCTCATCAACAAGAGACTGAATACACAAATGGACATTGGCCAGATCATGTACGAAAAGAGAACTCCGACCCACAATCTGCAGCAACCGGCCCAGAAAACCAACTCGTTGCCTACGGTAACCAGCCCGGGAAACCAGCCTGCTACCCACACGTCAGGATGGTAGGAAGTCAGACCACGACCTCTTGTAACTGGTTCAGGAAGCCAAACAAAAATCCCCATGATGATTGGCTCGCAAACAACCAGGACTCAATTCACAACCAGCAGCTCCCCTAACTTTTGTCCTCACTTCTAACTTGGAATCAACCAGAGAGAGCCCAGTGCGCACCACTAACCAATCACACTGAAAGCCCCTCTAGTAGTTAGCCCGCCTGAGCTCCCCTGTGCTGACAGCCTTGCGCCGGGGCGAATCGGAAGCGATCCCTTTTTTCCACTGTGAAGACTTCCCACTGCTCCGCCTGCCTTTTACTTTCTGCCAACACACACGTGATGGTGGCTGCCCCCTTGCTGCAGCAAGCTCTGAGTAAACAGCCTCTGTCTATTTTTATTTGGTTGGTCTTTGTTTATTTCCCCAACGATTATGTATGTTCTGGAGTATGTCGGGTCAACAAGATAGACGAAACCATTGTCCGCAGGGTGCTTATGTTCTAGGGAGGAGGACGGACAAGGAGCAAGACATGGACGGACTTTTGCACCTGTTGTCTGGGAAGAAAGTCTGGCACTGAGACGGGAGTACGTGGAGATGAGCGCCTTCGATGGGATTCTGGGGTTGTTGGCATTTATTCTTACACAGATCAGTGTCCTGCTTTTGTTTCATTCAAAGATTTATGGATCACCCGCCATCTGATTTGCATTGTGTCGCTACAAGAAACGAGGCAGACTTGTACCCTGCCAGCCTCGGAGGGTGATGCACCTTCACTCATCACTAAAAAACAAAGGAGACAAGTAGGTAGAGCTAGAAATAAGATTCAGGTTAAGAGCTGTGAGAGCTACGGGGCAGGAGGGGAATTTCATTTCCATGTACGGCAGGATGTCCTGGAGCCCCGGGGCAGAAGACTGGGGGCAAAAAGGAGAGGTATGCACGTTATCGTTGGTATTTCTGAGCATGGCACCAACAAAGACCCTGTAAAGGAGGAAGAAGTTTGCTTGGGATCATGTTAACGTCCTCAGAACAATTTTCCCTTGAGTTTCCTAAACAGGAAACTGGACAAGCTGTTTGGAGGACAAAAAGTCATAACCGAGATTGCTAATCGCTCTTGTCCCCAAATCCCCACACCCCACAGGTGTCAGTACGTGACCCCACAAAGGAAACAAGAGGATGTAACAAGACTCCTATTAATAACGACCTGATTTGGTTGGGGCCAAGCCCAGGAAGGGGGTACACATCTCTCATGCTTGGGAGTGTCCTTTACTGAGGCTTTAGAAGATGGAAAGGCTGCCGGAGCCCAGGGACATGTGCGGGAGCTCAGCCCGCACCTCCTCCAAGTCTGCCAGAGACGCCGACCCTCCTCCCGAACCCCGCAGGCTTTTGCAGAGAACGTGCTCCCCTCAAGCCCTGCCTCAATAGGTCCCCCGTGCAGGGACCAGGGTCAGACACATGCCCCTCTCTGATCACATCAAAGTCTCTCCGAGAAATGTGGAACGGGGAGGCGAGCTTCAAGAGCAGGACTTGGAAGGTCAGGTGGATGTCTTGGTGGTGTCTGATGAGGAATGAAGGAAAGCAGTCTACAGAGAAGGAAGGAGAGGGGATGGGACCGGTGGAGAGACAAGGAGAGAAGCAGGAACAAGTGTCTGTTTGGTCGCAGGGAAAGACAGAGACATGGAAAGCCTTGGACGTTGAAAGCTTTCTTCCTTCGTTCCGTTTTCCTTCCCTTTTCCCATGTGCTTCTGACGCCGGTCGCCTTCCTGTGAAGCTCCGACCACACTCCCCATCCCTGCTAGAATCTCTAGACATAGCCGGGATGGTACCAGGACATGGCCAGCCTGCAGAAGAGTCCCCAGATCCCTCTGCCTTGAAGAAAAGCAAAATATCCTAAGGCTGAGATGAATAAACCTCCTCCCTGGAGCTCGAGATCTTTCATGCAGCAGAGCTGGTGGGCCTGCCTGTCAGAAACGCAATCTCAACACGGAGTGCTAAAACAAATACAAATTCTCTGACACTGGAGGTTTTGTTTTTCTTTTTCTTTTCTTTTCTTTTTTTTTTTCCTTTCAGTTGTAAGCATAAAGATGTCTTCCTGAGAATGTCACAAAAATATAATCGATGGACTCACTCTTTGAACATGACTTCCACAGATGCCCACTGTACTCAGAACACCTTTAGGCCTAGAGACATGAAGCTGAAAACGTCTGCTGGAGGAGGAAAATAACAAATAGGTATTATAATATAAACTGCTGTTATCATTAGTGTAATAATTGGCAGAACGGAGTAATTTGTGCTACGCATCTACTTGGTGGAGGAAGCTTCTCGTTCTGCCTCAAGGCAGAGGGCATATTGCAGAGAATTCAAAAGGCGGCAATGCTTGAGCTGGGTTTGAAAACATGCACAGTCGTTTGGGTGAGCTGATAGACAAGGTGGATGTTAGAAGAGCAGGCAGGGAAAGAAGACACAGGGCAGATGGTAAAGGGCCCTGCATGTTGTGCTAACGAGTTTGGACTTTGTTCCTCTCTAAGGAAAGTGAAGCAGTCAGTGTTAGAAGGCTGCTCTGGCTCCCGGGTAGAGTACGGACCAATTGAAGCCAAAAGATCCATCGGAAGTCTCTTTTGGCCCAAAAGTTGATGAGGGTTTGCATAAACAAAGACATGGTAGTAGGATATAATGGAAAGGAAGAATCTGATAAAGATTTTATAAATAGACTGGCCGAATGACTAGGAGATATGTATGCGTGGGGATGGTTTAAAAAAAAAATGCCAAAAGGCCAAGGTCACCTCCTAGATCTCTGTTACCAGTTATTGGTTGAATGGTGGCATCAGTGACCAGGTTCAGGAGCATTAGATAAATATTTGGAAAAGATCAGAGGCGTATTTTGGCCACACTGAGTTGGGTATGGCTATGGAAGCTCTAGAGAGAGTTACCTAAGAGGCAACTGGATAGATAGGTCTTGTACTCGAAGACAGCTGGAGACCATCTAGAATGCATGAGCATAGAGTGCTGAAGCCATAGATATAGAGCCAGTGGCCATGGAAGAGTAGAAATATTCTGATATTGAAACTATTAGTGTGCAAACCAACATGGTAGAATGCAGTTGCTAATCGAGTCTTAAAATATGTTTGAATACATGCACTGAAGATGGGACTGTGCCATGTTTATATTTTCCTATATCAATATATATATATAGGTCATTAAATATGAAATGTCCAGTTTTGAATCAAAAGTGTAGTTTATTATATCCAAGAAGCAGCACAATTAATCAAAGTTGCGCCTAAACTATCGACACAGTTTTGCCATCTTAACAGTAGCTCGTTCATGCCAGCAGCGAAGAAGTCTGGACCGCGAGTGGCGATGGAATTGTGAAAGGTGTTCTCCACAGCTTGTTGAGAATTGAATATTTTTCCTTAAGAGAAGTGGCCCAAAGCCTGGAAGCAGCGGTAGTCAGTCGGTGCAAGGTCTGGTGAATATGGTAGATGACAGAGAGTTTCTAAGTCCAGCCTCTGTAGTTTGAGCAGCGTTGTGTGCGCAACATGTGGTCGAGTGTTGTCTTGCAAGCTTCTTCATCGCAAGCATCCATATTGTTTCATCCAGGTGGTTGAGGTAGACATCCGCTGTCATCGATTGACCAGGTTCTGTGAAGCTGTCGTGGATAATATCAGCGCTGGACCACCAAACAGACATCATTAACATATTCTGATGAATATTTGGTTTGCCCTGTGTTTCAGCACTTCATCTTTGTCCAACCATTGTGCTGAACACTTGCAATTGTCAAAAAGAATCCATTCTTCATCACATGTAACAATACAGTGTAGAAATGGTTCACCTCTATGTCATGACAGCAGAGAAAGGCAAGCTTCGAGATGATTTTTCTTCTGACACTCGTTTAATGCATGCGGAACCCATCTATCCAGCTTCTTTACCTTGCCAATTTGTTCCAAATGGTCCAATATTGTTGGAATAGTAATGTCAAACCTTGCTGCTAATTCACAGGTAGGTTGAAATGGATTTGATTCCACTGCAGCTTTCAGTTCATCATTATCCACTTTGGTCTCAGGTCGCCCACGTGGCTCATTTTCAAGATTAAAATCACCAGAACTTCTCAAACCATGGACATATTGTGCATTCATTAGCCACATCCTTCCCAAACACTTCTTTGATATTTTGAGTTGTCTGCGCTGCATTTTTTCCATGATGGAACTCATATTCGAAAATAACACGAATTTTTGACTTACCTATGATTTCGCAAAAATTGTTCTAAAAAAATTTGAAAGATAAGAACAAGCCAAAACATGCATTTGAAAGAGTGAGGGTGCACCTTCACAATAAAAATAAAACAAGAAGTGACCAGCTGAAATGTCAGAGAGATCAACTGTCAAGCTCAGTACTTAAGGACACTGGACATTTCATACTGAACAACCTAAGCATTACACATTTAATGTCCATGACTAGTTGATAACTAGTAAAATGAATTGAGGTGGTTAATTTCAAGCAATAACAAGCTGTTACCGTAACTGCCTGGATCAAATATTACCTTTTCAACTTACTCACCTTCCACCTGTCCAGGCAGTACCTAATGGGACATCTTCTCTAAAGCAAACAGCCAGCCCTACCTGGATGCAGGAATTTCTGCTATAGACAGTGTTAAAGTCAGGTTTCTCTCTACTGTATTTCAAATGAATGATGATAGAATGACAAAGCATTCTCATTAAATAAATGTTGGTAGATACTTCACGAGTGTTTGAAAACTATGTGCCAAGCTTGAGTAAAACACAGGGTTTTCTTTGGGGGACTTCATTGTCTAGAATATGAGCTCAGTTGCCGTCATAAACTCTTTAACACCAGTGAGATGGCAGCTGCCTGCACGCTAACAGCTTAGTCTGCATGAAACACAATACAGGAGGGTGAGGTTTGTATATACTGTCCTATAGGTCTTGGCAGGCATCGTACAATTCCAAACTCCCACTTAGTGAGCCTATGGGATAACACGGCATTCTTGGACGCTTAAATAATGCTTCTACAGGAAGCTCAAAGTTCCGATTCTGAGGAGTCACAGTGTAATGTTACTCAGGTTTTCTGCATTCAACTGAAACACGGGGGAAGCAAGGAAATGGCAGAAGGGAGAACGTTAGCGCTGCCAGTGCATCCGTCCATCGGCATTCCAGGCACGGCATGTCCACTCATGACGGAGCCTCACGCAGGACACGCGAACCTGCTTTTCCTCCTGGGCTCTTCATTCTCAGATACCCCTCAGAGCATAGGCGGCACCTCACCTCACCCCGAGTTAGTCTTGTTTTCAAAGCTACATTTTTCCCACCTGGTGCACATGGCCCCTAAAATCAGGTCAATGCCTCACTTGGGGGCCAAGAAGGAAATCCATTTCAGAGCTGGAAAAAAAAAACTTGGCTGTGTCAGTCTCCTAAAGAAATGATAGTTCAGGCTTCAACGCGAGACCTTCTGAAGGGCTTGTCATAGGAACGTTCGACTCTAGCTCTTGGTTGTAACTTGAGAAATTCACCTGCAGGTGAGAGGCGACCAGTTTAGCGCTGTTACTAGGACTTGCTGCTCTTGCTGCAAATCCTGGGGGGATCCACATGTTTATTTTCCCTTCCACTTTTCTATAGTTTACCCCTGCACTTTGTTTCTTCATGCCTCTGTATTTTCTTTTCTTCCAGAATCTCTTCCACATCCTTTTGACAAAACTCTACCAGTGACCTTCACACAGTAGATTCCCACATTCAGGTTGCAATACAGCATCACATACTCATTCTGCCTGCAGTTCTTGTTGCTCCTGTATTAAGAAAGGACCTGCTCAAGGGTCAGAAAAAAAAATGCCTTAGACCGCTTCTAATTCCTGTGGCTTTTGGCCCATAATAAAGAGGTAAAGGGAAGAATAAAAGTAGATTAAGCGGGAGAAGCGAAAACCAGGGCACGTTTAAAAATCCAGGCTGAACATTTTAATGTTTTAAAACACACACAAATAAAATACTTTTATTTTTCTTTGCAAAAGCAAAAAGAAGGTCACTTAAGAGCTATTTAACAGATGAGAATTTCCATGGCAAAATAATTTCCCATTACAATTTTTAATAAAACAGAAGGTATACCAATTTCAGTTTCAGTGACAACGATGTGTCACTCATAATCTCTGTACTTAATTCTGTTTTAAATGTCCCACCACAGATGGCAATGTCCTGAGCTATAATTGCACGTTCTTTACAAGATCATTTCAGCGGTTGTAAAAAATATTAATTAGTGCACACCACGCAGTGTGGCCCAGCAGTGGGGCACAAGTTTAAAGTTGTGTGATGAATGTAGTCTTGCAATTCTACCAAGTGACTGAGTGACTTGCTAGAAGTCCTTATTTGGTGAAAAAGTGAAAAATCTAAACTGTAGGCTCTTTGTGACAAACAGATTTAGGCCAAATACCCTTCCAATTTTCCTCACCATCCCTGACTCCACCATAGTATGGGAGTTGTTGGAATTCCACCCCACTGCATGCAGTAAAGGGCTGACTTCAAGAAAATACTTCTTTGCAGAGAAAAATCACCGTACCCCCTTTTACCCAAACCCTCACTCTCCTGGGTCTGGATACAAATAAACTCTCCTTCTTTGGTACTTCTTTTGTCTTCACTCTAAAGGATGCTATGGCCATAAGATGACCATTAGAAACATTACAAAGGAAGCTGATTCTCGGATTTCCCCATTAACCCTTTATTGGCCATGTTCTTCTATTTTGACAAAGGGCAATAGGCTGCATTATCAAACTTAAGAACTTTACAGAGAAATAGAAACCACTTTTGGGTGAGGTTATCATTTACTGCTCTGCCAAACGTCCCATGTAAGTCCCACGAACTAATGATGGGCAAGATCTAAGCATTACCCCAAGGAGTTCTAAAGCCATAGTTGGAAGGATCCAATGACACTTAAATGATGTTTGAAGTCTCCTGCTTTCTCTTAAAAATCCATGTGCACTTGTTTCCTCTTACTTATATATCTGCTTGCTTTCATAACGCCTTTCCTCCAAAAGCTTTGAGCAAAACTGATGCTCCACGAGACCAACTCTGTTTATGCCATAGCTAATGACTCCTGTCTCAACAAAGTTGTACCTCTAGGGGAAGCACACTTTTGGGAAACCCAGCTGCTATAACATCACCTTTCCAGAAAAAAAAATATATATATATATGCGTGTGTAAATAGACACACATACACATCTTATTTAATGGTCGTAAAATAATTATAATATTACTATAAAATAAGCACTGTATTATTGTAAGCTAAGTTCCTGGTGTTGCAATAAAACACCTTACGTATATTGACCCATTTAATCCATATTAATTCAATTTAATTAAATACAGATTAAGTAAACTTTATATTTGATTAAATGTAATTGATATAAATTATTAAATAATATAAATGATTAAATCAACTACATTTCACTATGTTAAAACCAACAGAGTGGGAATACTGCTTCCCAAATAAGAACTCTTTGGGTTTCTGTACCTCTCTGCCTAGAGATCAATCTGATTAGCTTTCATTTTTTTTCTTGACTTATTCTGTAGTCACATCGCTAGATTCTAAGTATAATACTGATGTCCACATTGAACAACATGCTATTATTCAAAGAGGGAGCCTAGCCTAGTTCGAAATACCTTAGAAACATAATCCAAAGGAAAAGAAAGAGTGTCCTGTAGCCTCTTTGGGTGCAAGTGACACACGTTCTTTATCCCTGGTTTTGCCTTCCCTGTTAGATTCCTCCCAGGGAATTGTCAAAAGGATGGAGGAGAGAGGGTGCGTCCAGCCCTCTTAAACCCAGCAACCATCAGCTTGAATGCAGACATCACTAAGTGAATTCTGGCTGTGGGCAGTTTCAAGAAATTTGGCAAGTTATTTAAATCCTCCCGAACATCTGTTTCCTCACCTCTGAAATGGGTTTAATACCAGCTACTTCAGGGGGTGGCTGGGAGGATTATAAAGTTAAATAACATATGTGAAAGCACCAGAGCTGGCATATAGTAGGCATTTAGAAATGTCTGAAAAACAAACCGACGATGTTAATTTAAGATGCACTCAAGGATACCATAACCACTTATGGTTTTTATTTTTTTCACGCTTTTTTTTGGTGAAGGATTAACTAGAAAGTTTAAAGGACACACACAAAATGTATATAGTTTCCAAGTCTTTTATAGACGTAACAATGACTCAGACCAAACTTTGGCCCAAATCAGGAGTCAGCAAACTTTTTTTGTGCAAAGGGCCAGAGAGTAAATATTTTCAGCTTGGTGGCCCATATGGTCCCTGTCACAACTACTCAACTCTACCCTTTGAGCACAAAAGCAACCATAGGCAATATGGAAATAAATATGCAGGGCTGTGTTCCAGTATGCTTAATTTAAGGATACACACACAAATACACACACGTATGAAGGCTCTGGTGTGAATGTACATTAAACATACAAGTAAAGCAATCGCCATTTTTCTTTCTATATAGATTCTAAGAATTGAGCCGTAGGAACCCAAGAACTAAGTCCAGCTGCTAAACTCAGAAATGAAAATGACAGAAATGGATATAAAAGATAGCCAGTAAAGGATGGGATCCAAGCCACTGAGTGTTCTTGACTCCTAAAGCCTCATCTACACTGTCCAAATAAAGAATGTCACCTTTCTGTGCAGAAGGCACAGGGAGACTTTCCTCCATCTCCTTATTCAATAAAACAGCTAAACAACAACAACAAACTCACTCCACCACTTTTTCTTTTCCCAAATAACCTCCTCTGTCTCACTCTGCAAATATATATAGTCCTAGACAACCGCTTTGCCTGGGTAAAATTCTGCTCTTACGAGAACCAGAGGATGGAGAGTTATTGTAATGAAAAGTAGTTCCATAAGAACAACATTTGCACGTGCGTCCAGGGCTTTGGGGTTTATAGAACATTATATATATACTCTATTTACTCCTCATGACCATCAGGCTAGATATGAGAGGCTGTGATCATTATGACCATTTTACAAAAGAAGATACAAACTTACCAGTGTCGGTAAGCAATTCACCTGTGGGTAATAGAGCTTATAAATTGACCCCGAGATCTTTCTGTTAGAGGTTTTCTTCTCCTTCTGCCATAAAATACTACCAGCTTTTAATGCACTGCTACCAGTTAACTTGGCTTAAACGAACAGTGCAGGAAGGAGAAAAGGTGAAATATATTCAACAAAGTGATTAATGCTGTTACTGAGTAATTAAATGGTTTGAATATGATCTGTAATCCATATGGAAGGTGTAATCAAAGCACGAGAGAGGTGACCTGACCACTCTAGGGTGAACCGTCGCAAAACACTAACTATGCCGGTGACTTTAGGGCTAGATCTTCATTAAGAAACTGTTTTATTTACATTTTTTTCTGATGTTAAAATGTATAATTGCCTTTTCTTCAAATGTCAGGCAAATGCATGGGTAGACAGCAATTTTGCAATCAGTTCACCGCTAGTTTATATTATATCAGGACATGACTCTGATGTTACAAATAATGCCACATGGAACACTTTGACGTGTACACTTCTGTGCATTGGTATAGCTATTTTCCAAAGATAAACCAATCGGAAATATTTGTGCTAGAGAGTTAATTCATAAAAGAGGGTATTGCTGATGAGATATATCTTTTGTTTTAAATAGCTCTTCAAAGGTTATACCAATTTGCATTCCAAGCATAAGTATGCGAGAGTTTTTGTTACCTCACGGTCCTACCAAAATTGGCTCTTAGCAAACTTGTTAATCTTTGCCAGTTCAAGATAAAAAAAAATTGCTATCTCATTGTTATCTTAATTTGTTTTTCTCAGGACATCAGCCTTTAGATGCAGCAGTGAAAGCAGGTCCCCACTTAGATAAAAGAGTTTGCCTTCATCCCAGTGGCCGGAAGGTGACCCAAAGCTGGCTGGTGACAATGACGGTAAAGTATGTATTGATGACTCCCTTTAAAGGGTGGAGTGAACTTTCAGAAATAAGAAATCTGACTCCTATTAAATCAGGTATAGAGACAGTCACTAGTTTTAGCTTCTCAAAGAGTCATCCCCTCTTTCTGGGAACAGCATTTAATTTTTTTTCTTAGTGGCCCTCCTTCTCCCTGGGAGGACGAGCCATCCATGTGGGTCACTCCTGCAGGGCTGATTCCCACCTCATGCTGGGCATCTGAGCTCATCTCGCCAGAGAGGAACTCACGTCCCTCTGACAGTCAGGGTCGTTCTAGTGACCCGCGTGTGGTTTACACGGGTGCCCTTCGGAGAATAAGATGAAACTTGAAGTGGTCTGTAAGCATCTTCCCACGTTACAGTGGCTGAGCCAACGCAAACGCGGTGGTAATAAAGCTATGGATAAATGATACCGAGAGGGAGACCCGGTCCTGGGGACAGCCTTTGAGCTTCTGGGTCCGGTCAACTTAGAGCAACCCCTGGAGTTTTCAGTTTCGAAAGTTAATATTCTTCCTTTTTGCTTGGACCTGCTTGAGTCAGGTTTCTACCATTTATACCACCTCCCCTTCCCCCTCCAAAAATGAACCCGAATACATCAGTTCAAAAAGCTTCTGACTGCAAATGTTACCTGCCCAACTCTTGAAGTAGGGGATCCTGTCATTTGTATGTCACCCCACAGCATCCTGCCGAGGCTAAAGGGCATTAACGAGCAAAACTCTTTAATGCAGGACAGTAAATAAGTAGTTGAAGGGAACAAAGAAAGAGGCAGAAACAGTGATGTGCGTGTGTGTATGCACATGTACAGGTTAATGAGAAGGGAAGAATGTTGAATAAATGTTGGGCCAACTGTATAACCTTTCTTAAAAAAATAATGCACGTTAGACTTCATACTTAAATTTTGGAAAAGTAAATTCCAGGTAGATTTAGAAATCTAAAGATAAAGCACAAAATGTATAAATAGTATTAGAAGGTATAGAGGCTATTTTTATAAAAGTTGGATAGGGGAGGGATAGCTCCTTAAGTCATTCACAAAAGCGAGCACACATGAAAACTTTTAAATCAATAAAGACACTGTAAACTCAAAAGGCAAATGATAGCGTGTGTTCAAGTTTAACTGGCTAAAGTGAACTGCTTTAGAATACAAACAATTTCTGCAAATTTAAAAAAAAAGGATAAATCAATTGAAAATGGACAAATATTGTTCATAAATAATTCATATAAGAGGAAAGATGTTGTTTATAACTAGTAGTCAGGAAAATGCAAATAAAAGCAATATATCACATGCCATAGGTACACTTGATACTTTTTAAAAGATTGTCAATATCTAGTATTGGCCAGGTAGTTTTATAGCATTGGGAAGAAATCTAACATATTTGGGAAGACTACCAATGTTTTTTGGGTAAAAACCTGGTGATATTTGTTGAAATTAAAAATTTGCTAAACTTTCACTATCTCATTTCTCGGAATTTTATCCAACAGAAAGAAAAAGTATCAGAACTAAAGACATTCAGACAACATATTTATTGTTGCAGTGCTTCTTTTAGCAGAAGACAAAACAAACAAATCCAAAGTAGAAATAACCTCACGACAAGATCAACCACGGGAGGGCGGCTGAACATAGAATGATGCATTCATGGTATGGAATACTATGCAGCTATTAAAAAGGTGCAGGTGGATTTTTAATACTGGCACATACAGATAATAATCATGCTATGTGAAAAAGGCAAATTACTCAGTAACAGGTAGAATGTGAGCCTATCTTTTAAAAAGCATATGCACACACGTGTGTTTGTATTAGCAAAGTAGATGACACAGAAATCACAAACCAGCCCATCTGTGAGAATTCTGCCCCTCCCATGGTGAGACAGGAGGACCGAGGGGGTGGGTGGAGAGCGGTCACATACTAATTTTAATTCAGGTAGTGTGTTGTATTAACGTTTCCCAAACCATGTATCAATTTTTTATTTTAAATGATTAAAATACTTTAAAAAAAAGGATAAAATTGTCTCTGGAAATTTAAATTAAAAATGTTTTTTAGAAAGGAAACAGAGGAATGGTATTCATGACCCTTTTGCCCAATTTTCATTTGTTCTCTGCTTCCAGGAAAATGCATTGTGTGCAACATTCAACGTACAAGTCTCTTGGCATTAATCCAGTTGAAGCTTGCCCCACTGAAAGCTAATACGGGCTGTTTAACAAAGCATAATTAAATGCACCAAACAACTAAAATATCCATATAATTACCACAAAGCTGATATAATTGCATACATCCTTTTATTGGATGATGTTATTGTCCCTACATCAGCACAGAGATAGCTTAAACAGCACGGTCCTCCAAGCTCTTTGGTTCACCTAAAATTATCTGATTAATCTGCAGACTGTCACTGAGAAAAAAAAATCTTCTATTAAACATCCCTGTAAAAACAGAATCAAGTTATTCCTATAGGGAGACATAACCATTTCTCACCTTGAACAATAAAAAAGCCCTGAAATTCCAAATTGCAATAAAACATTTCTGTTTTTTCTAACTATGTGAGTGTGATGGTTGGGTTATTTGTTAAAATGTTGTTTCATCTGAAAAGGAAAAAAAAAAAAAAAAGATCAAATAGAAATAGCCTGAAAGATCATTCTGTGCCCTTATTTGGAGATAGGGCCTTTCCAGGGGTAATTAAGTTAAAATGAAGCCATGTGGGTGGGCCCTGATCCAATCTGACTGGTGTTATCAGAAGAGATCAGGACAGAGCCTCACACAAAGAGAAGATAACATAAAGACACAGGGAAAAGACGACCACCTCCCAGCCAAGGAGAGAGGCCTCAGAAGGAACCAACCCTGCTGACACTTTGATCTTAGACTTCCAGCCTCTAGAACTACGAGAAAATAAATTTCTATTGTTTAAGCAGCAAAGGCTGTAGTGCTGTGTTACGGCAGCCCCCGCAAACCAGTGCAACCCGCATTACAGAATACCAGGCAGGTATGGAAGCAGCAAGATTTGAAAGTCTTGGCCTTAGGGACATTCACAACATAGTGTTTGGATATATGGATATATTGCTGATCTTTCAAGATACAAGAAGCACTAGATAAAGGAAAATCTTTTAGATAAGACTGATAGGTTAGTCATTTATTAGTGCCATAGCAATTTTCTTTCTTAGGTGTCTTCCATTTCAAATAGTTTACAATATTTTGAATCTCGAGAAAACCTCTGGTATACCGAAATTCATACCGAGGGAGGAGGAGGGAGGAGGAGGCATAAGATTAAAACTCTTTTGAAAGCATGGCATTGTAAGCCGAGTGAATATCCTGAATAAAGAAAATTTGCTGATTTCAAAACTCCAGTTTCAAAAGCACTGAATTTCTAGTGGAATCTTCAATAAAAGCACAAGCAGAAGTGCTTATCATTTCGAGTCTGGGAAGTGAGCGCTGTGAGCATCATCACAGCCTTCTAATCACCAGTCTTGGGGAGAAAATCAGCTATCCACAGTGGAGAGTGACCCCACCCCTCGGGAATCCTTGGGGACACAATGAGAATCAGGTACTGCCAGGGCAAAATGCATTTGACATTATGTGTTCCACCCTAGAAATCCACATCTATTTCACATTCAACTCCACAGTATGTCTGTGATTGCTCTAACATAAAATACGGTTTTCCATTCCTTACTCCTAGGTCAGATAAACGCTCCAAGAGATGTTCTTTGTTTTTCTCTGTGGTTTGAGAAACCTCTGCACATAGTGCCACATGGTCAGGGACATTTTGACAAACTCGGGAAATGATACCAGACGCCAATTATTTTCTGACTTCGAAATACCAGTGGTTGACGCCTGATTCTTCTATATTCTCCTGACCAAAGGTGTTTGCCGTGATGAACATCTCTGGTCTCGTGTCAAGCCTTTTCCATGAAATTTCTCCCTTGATTCTTCTAGTAAGTCAATGAGCCTGGTACTATGGCCATCCTCATTTTACAGATGGAGAGACGGGGGACTCAGAGGCATTAAGTATCTCTTCCAAGGTCAAATCGAGAGTAAATAGCCAGACTGAGAACATGGGCTGTCCTGCGGATTCCAGATCCTTACCCAGCATGCACGCTCTCTCTGGGATGCTGAGTGATGCCAACCAGGTTAAAAACCTCACACCCCCTATGAACTTCCAGAGCTCCGGATAGTATGAGTTCCACTGTACAAGAAGGATCCAAGTGTGTGCACAGTTACCACGACAAACCCAATTGCAAAACTTTTAGCTCCCTTGTTCAAACTTTCCCAACACTGCAAGTCACCAGTTTCCTGTATCTTCATTTAAAAACACACAGTAAAGAAATTGCATCAGAGGGATGACTATTATTATTATCATTCAGCTTTGAGAACACACACTTGCATGTGTGTGCACACGGGCATGGCCAGGCACCTCACCCCTGAGAGGACACCCTGGCCTTCATCTCACTGTGCCCCAGAGTCATCTGGACACTGAATTGCAGGGGAGAAACTTATACTCACTTTTTTTTAAGTCACTGAATTTACAACTCCATTCGTAACACCTAGCTGCACACAACAATGGACTAATTACTCTCTGGTCATTAACGCAGATCAAACGATGAAGGACAGCAAACCACCGGGGTCCACATTATCATTCATCCTAACCAATATCAGCACCTACTCCTGTGCCTCAAAGAGGCAATAATTTCCAGGATTTCAACTATGCCCATAAAATGGGTCCTTAATTGGGAGGCCTTCGAATACCCCTGGCACCGTAATGAGTCCTTGGGCACTGCAGGCACTGCGAAGAGAGCCAGAGCTAGCTCCGATTATTAAAGTTACAGTTAAGATGTCTGGAAAAGCAGCCGGGTAATTCTCAGTGTACCACTGAAGGCACAAGTCTCGCCGTGTCAGACCAAAGCTGTTGCAGGGGGAATTTTCAGAAATTCAAGGTCACCTGATAGGAGCACAAAGACCCCAAAGACATGTCCTGGAATCTCATCTTCTCTCACTACGAGTTCTTTTTGAGTTTATTATCCAACGCCATGGTTCCCATCGGCAAGGGGCTCTATGGTACTGTGATACCAACTCCTCCTTGGTACACGGTCTTCTTTGTGCTTCCATGACACCATCTTTCCTGCTGATTTTCTGACATCTCTGCCTACTGGTGCTTAGACCTTTTTATAGATTCTTTCTTCTTTGGAAAACCCCTCAATGTTGGGGTCCAAAGAGATGGTGGGTTCTCTTTCCTTCTCACTCTTTAAACTCTACCTAGATGACCCATCAATTTCCACGGCTTAAAGGCCATCTGTAGTCCACGGCTTCCAAATCCATCACTAATCCCGTCTCACTTCTGAGTGCCGAGTTCATACGCGCAACTGCCTGCTTAACGCCTGTCTTCTCCTAGGTATCTCCCAAACATCTCAGACAGCACCCCTATAACTGAATCGGCCACCTTTTCACTAAAACCCAATCATCTGTTTGCTCTTCCTATTTCTGCCATCTCATAAAAGGGCCCGTGAATCCAACCAGAAGTTTCCGGAACAAAACTCGAGAGCCCATGTTGCTCCCTCTCATACCTTCACTCTTTATGGACAATTAACCTACAAGTTAAATACATTCATCTCTCACCTTGTATCTCGTAGATCATTCCGTTCTCTCCGTCCCTGTGGCTGCGATCGCCACCCAAAACCGTCACAATTCTCACCTGCAACAGTCCTCCGACCGATGCTCCTCTGCTGTCCTGACCCACTGCAATCCATTCTCCACACTGCAGGGAGAGTTATCCTTCTAAATGGAAAATTTGATCCACTTCGATGGTTCCCAATTGTCCTTAAAGTAAAAGCTGAACTCCTTAACTTGCCTTAGCAGAGCCCTAAGTTATCAGGTCTCTGGGTTCATTGACTGGCTTTTCCCAATCACCATTGATAAACTCGATTAGGAGTGCACACACACACACACACACTCACTCGTTCACTTTCTGTTCTAAAATGACACAATTCCCTTTTACTCCCAGGCCTTTGCACCTGCCATTCTGAAAGGACTTGGCCTTAATCATTTTCATGTCTCTCTGCCCCACTCCTCAGCATCTATCCAAACCCCAGCAACAGAGTAGGTGCTCGATAAATGATTGGTGAAGGAATATAACAAGATAGCAGGACATAGAAAGACATGTAATCTCCTTCTCTTTTTTGTGTGTTTCTTTCTCTCTGTCTTTCTCTTTCTTTTTTTCCACTTCACTGGAATTCTTTGAGATAAGCTTTGTGCTCAATGCCAGTGAGTAGCTTTAGCCCAAGATTCTTAATCAATCAATTTGAGTAAATCTTAAGATTTCTTTGTATATTTTCTTACCGTTATCTTCTCCTTTCTTACCATTCTCCCCTCATCCTTTCATTGAAACAACAAAAAAAAATTACTGATGTGATTTGTTTTTAATAATCTCATGGTTTATTGAATCTGCATCTTTATTTTCAGCCATCTCAAACCATTTTTGGAACCAGAGATAGAAAAAGGCAACCCTGAAGTAAAAGCAAACACGACCCTAGCCAGCCGCAGGCACCCCACCACACACCCTATTCCTGCTTTGCAAAAGGCGGAAGACCATTAACACTTGATTAAAAAGTCCTCATATATTTGTGGCGATAGGAGTTACCTGTTTATATGATAAGCCTGGGACCGAAAGGCCTCTCAGTCATATTGATCTGGGAGAATAAAAAGAGTGTCGCATTGTTTTATGGTAATAGTTTACAACAGCTTCGCAGTGATTAATAATTGCATTCATAGAACTCCTGCCCTCTAAGAGATAGGTGCTGTTTACATCCTGCCTGTCACGCAACGGGAGGCTAAGGGACTTGCTGAAGGTCAAGGTCAAGCGTGAAGAGACACCGTCCCTCTGCAGCCTCTCTCACTCTCTCAAGATCAGAGAGCAGGGACGGTATCTCCCTCCTAGGGGCCCTCCGTTTCGATTTTTCCCTGCTTCTATCTCAGTGGTGTGGCAATAGACTGTGAGATTGTTTTAAGTCTTTGAGCCCCCGGTAGACTGAGGGTTCCTTCTTAAAAAAAATTTTTTTTTTCCCCTTTCAAAAGAGGGTCCAGAAGAGTGCATGGAGGGAGGGAGAGAGTGTGAGACAGGGTGAGGGGTGGGAAACAAAAACAGGAAAGAGAATATCCATGCACTCCTCGCTCAAGTGCAATTCATTCCCGGGCCACAGAGAAACACGCTTCCCCGAGTTCACGCTGTTGACATCCTCCAGGCAGAACAATGCAACCTGCGGGTGATGTCATGGTTTTAAGAAGCACAGAATCGGTGTTAGTAAATTATGCTGAAATCCTGACATTTATTTACGTTTTTATCATCGCTCTCTTCCGCTAGGCTTGCGTTTTCCAAAAGAACTTGCTGAAATGATGAAAATGTTCTATCTTGTGGTTACAGGCTGAAAGTGCCCCCTGCTCCCCCAAATTCCTACACTGAAACCTTAACCTCCAGCACCTCAGAATGGGGCTGTATTGGGAGAGAGGGTCTTTCAAGAGGTGACTGAGTTAAGGATGGGGTCATGAGGGTGAGTCCTAATCCGGTAGGACCGCTGCACTCACGAGCAGAGGAGAGGAGGAAGCGGACACAGAGGGAAGGCCACGTGAGGACACGGGGAGAAGGTGGCATCTACCAGGCAAGGAGAGAGGCCGCCCAGCAAACCAACCCTGCCCATACCTTGGTCTGGGGCTTCAGCCTCCAGAACTGTGCGACAACCAGTTTCTCCTGTTTAAGCCCCATCGTCCTTGGCACTGGGTCACGGCAGCCCCAGAGAATACCTGACCTGCCTGTGCCGTCCCAGCGGGCAGCCTCTCCCCGCGTGTGACTCACAAGCCCTTTCAAGGCGACTAGTCCCGCGCAGGCACTGCGATTTTACATTTCAGGTTAAGCAGCCACATGGGGCTCGTGGCTGCCTCCGTGGACAGCACAGGTAGCGACCGTACGCTCTGGAAAGTCAGGGGCTTTGTCCCTCGTGTGCTCACCGAGAGCAAGTTTGCAATGGAAGTGGCATGAGAGGAGGAAATAAGAATTCAAGGACAGACAATTTAATTGCCTGTGGCGTTTCTCCCCCAAAGAATGTGGAATGTCGCTACCCAAGTTATAATCACCATGGAGAACAGGAACTAACGTTTGATGGTCACCTTCTAGGTGCAAAACCCTATGCTGAGAGCGTTGTAATCATCATCTCGTATCTACTTAGTAAGGGTGGGGTGGTGTGGGCATGATCACGTCCCGCATTTCACAGGTGTGGCAGCCGATGCACAGAGAGGTCCATTACTGCCCAAGGTCACACGGGCAGTGACACAGGACACAGCGTGTTGACTAAAGTGATCCATCCACAGAGGCTAAACTTTGGGCCACCTGTAGTCGCATCACTCCTTGGGCATCACTTGATAATCTCCAGGTCTTTCTTCCTTCAACAATTGCAGCCTATAAAATACGGTGCTGGAGTCATGAAAGGATGGCAGGAAGAGCACCACAGGGGCGGAGGTCCGTGCTAATACCGGGTGCACCGTGCCGGTGGCGCTGAGCTGGGAACTGCAAGAGAGCACCTAATCCAGTCAGGGGTGGTAAGGGAAGGTTTCCAAGGACAGTGATGCCCCAGAGCTGAATCTTAAAAGATGACCAAGAAGTATCTAGGTTACAGGGTTGTCAAACCTTTCCAGGTAAAGATGGTTACACCTGCAAAAAGGTATGGCAGCTTCACGGGCAGTCAAGGCATGACCAAAGGCTGAGAAGAGGAAACGTTAAGCAAATGGACTTTGGCCTGGGAGAGTCATTCTGTCTCCGTATGTCTCCGTATTCCCATTGGCAGACTGAGGATAGGAAGAGTACCTAACTCCTAGGGTTCAAAGTGGAAAAAAATAATGCAAAGCATGCAACGCAGTGGCCAAAACCTTAGCTCGTGCTCCATAAATGTCAACAACCATCATTCTTAATGCTGATATTACCACGATTATTAATTTTTATTATTTTACAGCCATAGCATGCTTTGCATGAGACACAGTTTTAGACCACTTCATCTTTTTGCTTCAAAAAAAATATGGGTAGAGTTTTAGTGAAACCTGCAAGCACATGCTTGGTCAGAGGATACTGTACTGACTTTGAAGGTGCGAGCTGGAGAGACGGACAGTGGCAATGGGGTGACAGGACCGCGCACTGGTGAGGAAATACGGGATGTATTTGGAGACCGGGAAACATCCCATCTGCTTACAGCAGCCCCCAGCAATCCCTACTGTCTTAAACTGGGCCCATTTGTCTCCTTGACACTATCTGCTTGGATATTTGAGTGTGGGGCCCCTGTTGTATAGGGGGTATAGAGATTAAGCCAAGATCAATATTTCAGGGGTTCTATATATTTCTAGACCTATTTATTACTCATTCCCTTGCCACCCTGGGTCCAAAAAGGATTAATTTGTCTCATATTGACAAACACAATACAGCAAGATAAAATAGATTTATTTATCTTGTTAAGAGGTGATAAAAGTCAAGAAATGGAAACAGGCATAGGGGACTCGCGGAAGCCAGGCGCGAAGTTAATACTCGCACACAAAGCACGGAGCCCGCTATGTTTGCTGGGAAGGGGCCGACGGGTCATCCCGGCTTTCCCACCAGTCCATCAGCATGGAAGGAAATCTTGTAATTAATAAGTATATTGTTCCAGGTGCCTATATTATGAAAATGAACCAGTAGTTCAAAATTCGCACGATTACTGCTCAAGGTGGAAGCAGAAGGCGGTTTTGCCACGTAACACACAGCGCGGCTCTCGTTTCCTGCGCGTCCCTCCGGGTGAGTGACGGACCTGCTGAGCGGAACAGAAGCCTCACAACCGCAGGATGTGGGCGCTGCCATGTCCCTGAGACTGTAGAGGAGAAAACGGACACTTACAGGAATCAAGAGAAATACTTGAGTTCAGGAGTGGAGCTGGGATTTGGGCCCAGGGACGGTGATACCACCCTGAAATCTGCACGTCACTCACTGTGCCAGATGACCTGCAACGTAAACATCCCCCCACATCCTCGCAGGAGCATAAAAGGCATTTCTGTTTCTTGCCATGTCCTTGGATCTGGGCTCCTGATAGGACCCCAAATCGCAATCTAATAAAAGCAATTCTAGCAGGGAACTGATGCAATTCCATCCATGCCCAGCACCAAGTTTTACAGTATCTGGAGGAAGGGAGGGAAAACATCCTTCTCAAAATCGTGCCTACGGTCTGCCTCTCCTACCCACTTTCTCACCGATTCAGGGTGCAGTGGGGCCACGCCACCTTCATTAGCAAGAGCCTGATCAGAGAAGCATGTTGCTAATGAAATATAAGCCACCGTGTACCCTTTCTTTGCAGCATGCTTGAATTCAAAGGATGTGAAAGCACTCTTAAACAGCACTCCAGAATTCTACAGCAGAGATTTCACCCAGTGTCGATGCTAAAGACGGGAAGACAGAATGACTTTTCCTTTTGATGCCCCTCTTCCCACATTCCAGTGCGCATCCTAAGACTCCGCGTGCAGTGGAAAGGGGGAATAAATCCTCCGATTCAGCCAACTGAAAGGAAGCAGCTGTTTATAGGAAAATAAAACCACTCGGCTCTCAGCCTCCGTCAACAGAAAACAAACGTTTACGCAGAGCCTTTGGCAACACCTAATCAGACGCCTGCCTTCCAAAGAAATCCACCACCCCGGAATGTTCTACCCCAAAACAAGGCCGCTGCAATTCCTACAGAATAATTGTTACATTTCAGGCTTTTGAAGCATCTGCAGGCCGCATGCAAGGCGACAGGGGTAGACATGAGAAATGAGCATGATTTCTTTCTGAATGAGTTGATGACAGGATAATTTAATTCTGAGACTCTTTAATGTAGAACCGTCGCGTGAAGCTGTTGTATTTCTGTGTGTTCCAAATCCCAACCCCCGCTCTCCCATTTTTTTTTTTTTATGCTATTAGTGATGAGTCGTAAGGATGCTTTGCATTTCTGAGTCTGAACCTGTGTGACATACGGTGTACTTACAAAGACAGAAATATGGGACTGTATATCTCCCTGTCCTAATGATACCCTCTGCCTTCTTTTTCAATGTAGTTTTATATAAAACCATCCACACATCTGCTGAAATTAGTTTATGAAAATGTATGTCTTTTTTTCTCTCTTCTCATTAAATCTTAATCAAATTGAAAACGGCTGAAAATGGCTGCTTTCTCTCAACTCAGAATGAAATATAGTTCCATAGAACCAGTACAAAAATAGAGGCTACCAATGTACTTTGCATTCGGGGAACACTTAATAGGATAAGACGGCTGAAGGCGCAAAAACCACTGCAGAATTAACCCAATGTAAGCACGTGTACTCCGACATTTTCCCACGGATAACCTAAAGGATATCCCCGTGAGTTCACAGCACAAGTCCTCAATCAGGTGTGATTTTGTCTTCAAGGTGACATTTGGGGGACAAAAAAAAAATACATATCTGGAGATGTTTTTGGTTGTCACAGCTGGAGAAGGTGCTACTGGCAGGAAAAGTCGAGGAATGTTGCTACACAGTCTACAATGCACAGAAATGGCCCCACCCCAACTCGAGACCATCTGCCCTGAAATGTCAAAAGAGCTGTGGTTGAGAAACCCTGGTCAGATATACCCTGTAAAAAAAATATAAGAATTATTCAGAGAAAACGTATTGAATTAAGTGAAGTATCTTTGCAACCGGAATATAACACTTCAACTGCTGTGCTTAAAGTCAACGAGAGAGACAGGGAGAGAGAGAGAAAGAGAAAGAGAGCGTCTTGTCAGAAATATCCTGTTATTGTAACATAGATAATCAATTAGCTGATGGGAGGGCAATACAATGTGCAGAGTCTCTCTCTCGAACAAGCCCTAACACAGAGGTCCGCTCCGATTGGATGGCTGCCTTTCCCTTCCTTAAATTAAAAAGAACGGATGTTCTCTTCTTTCAGAATGATGAATAAAAGGTTTAATTTACTGAGTGCTAAAAATAAAAGCCTTCCCATAACTCTTAAGCGTCATCTGGAGTAGCGTAAAGGCTGGTTTAGAAATCTGGATTATGAATTCTAATTTTTTTGACACTTGCGATCAGCAAACTTTGAGTGTAAATAAATATGTGATTTTGTCCGTGCGCGTAGATATACAACAGACATTCATATTCATGTAGCTGCACACAGAATTAGCACATGGCCTAAAATCTAGCACTTTAATTCTGAGAGACAACCTCAGCCAAAGATCCTAGCTCCTACAGCCTGCACATTAAAATGATTGAAAGTCGATACCAGGTCTCCGAATGTACTGTCAGTCCATTTAACACCTACCAAATTTTTATAACATATAATTCATATAACTCCCATTTCTGCATAGTTCAATTAGCTTCAAACAGGTATATAATTGTTGGTCTTGAGGGATCTGTTAGGCCGTTATTACTAAATTATCCAGTAGATAACAAGATGACATTTCCAAATCCATTTCACTTACGGCCACAGGTTCCAAACTAGGCCTTTCTGGCAGAGTATATAACTCCACTGTACAAGAAATCTGTTAGACAATCTGTCACATAAACATAGATAGGAAATGTACGTAATGCAATGCTTGAAGGAAAAGAAGTCCAATAGACCATGAACTTTTAATGAATGAATTTTAACAGTTTGCAATCTGGTGTGCGGTTTTCAAAGTTTTCCTGTTGAAAAGGAATGTGACTCCCGTTTTATGTTTTCCTAGACTTGATTTAATTAAAATGACAAAGAGTGAAAATACATTTTTCACTCCTGCAGAAAGAAAACCAGAGGGGAAAAAAAAACAAACGTTGCTTATTAGTATGCTAGACAGGGGCCCGTTACCTCCCAGTTTGGCAATGGTTTGGGAAATCCGGGCATTTTTGGGTCTCATTAAGTTGAGAGCTGTCACTAAGTAACACAGGTAACACAATCATAATCCCATAATGGTGCCTGCCTGTCTGTTTGGTTTTCTTTTAGCCCGTACTATATTCTAGGTATTAAATGTAATGATTTAGCATAGTATTTGTAATAAATATAAGTAACTATATTTACTACACAGAGTAAATATAATTAACTAGAGTTGTAATCCTTAAAAGTTGATATTCTTACACCCATTTTACAGATAAGGAAACTAAGGCTCTGTAAGCTTAAATCATTAGCCAGAACTCCCACCACCTCTGTCCTCCGGGATGCCTCACTCATCCCTGGAACAGAGACGGCATCGATACGTATGCATCAAATAAATAAATAAATAAAGTGTCCCAAAGCCCTTGGCCCTTCCAGGTGACATGGGTACCTCTTGCGTAAGAATGGTTTTTTTTGAAGTTTAAAATCTATAATTTTCTGAAAACAATGTAATAGTTTAAATTCCCTACCTGTTTGAAGTGGTGCTATTGGAAATCTAAAACGTTGACTAATTAATCCAGAAACTACACATTTTTTTTAAAGCACCTACTATGTGTAGGATGCTCTATTAGGTACCAGGGATGCTGAATCCGATAAGCCTTCCTTTACCTTCAGTGAGCTCAGAGGCGAGGCGCTAAGGAGACGGCGGATATAAGAGGCTGCTGCGGTGTCTCTAGCGTCCTGGGCTTCCCTGGCTCCTACCCTGTCCTTGGTTCATCTCGTTCCGCACAGTCTCTCCGGGTGGCGGGTGGTACCAGCTGCCTCTAGGGACCACACTGTTGACCTCAATGCAACAGCTTCAGCCCAGAGGGAGCTTTTCTTTGAGTCCTGGATGCATACAGCCCACAGCTGACTGTCTGGGGGATGGGCACGCTTGTAGCTCTGACTCCGGCGGGGCAAAGGCAACATGTGCAACCTAAACATGTGTACCCCATTCCGAGATCAGACGAGATC
>VBSM01002153.1:3695763-3759037 GCA_008086735.1 Cheirogaleus medius | reverse complement strand
AATAAATAAATAAATAAAATAAACATGTGTACCCCTGTAATATTCTGAAATAAAAAAATAAAATAAAATAACAAAAAGGAACTACAGTTCACTAGATGTCTCCATGTGATATCCCACAAGCCCCTGAAAGAGAATCCAAAAAACTCCCTCCTGAATCCATTTTTTTCTGCAGTCTCTGTTGTCTTGTTCTGTCTCTGCTGATGCGCCCCAGCCACCCTGCACCCCGAGTCGGACATCTGAATTACCCCCCTCCCCCTGGGCCGCGAATGCCTCCCACACACGTCTCTGCCCTCTGCCTCCACCTCATCAGCTCCTCATCATCTCCTGCCCGGAACACTTGCGGCAGCTCCCTGACTTCAGTCCCCACCCGCCACCAGCGCCAGCCTCCCTCGAATGCATTGTCCTCGCAGCCTTCGGAGGAACCCAGGGAGAAGGACAGTCTGTGCATTCCACTTCCCTGCTCCAACCTCCACGGCACTCCCTGCTCTTTCGCGCAAAGTCCCAGCTCTTTCTTCAGAAGGCCACCTCAGCCTGTCACTCTCGAGCCAAACCAAACTAGTTTTAGTCCCTCCCTGCCTCCCTGCCCTTCTGTCCTATGCACCACAGACTCTGCATGTTTGCCTCTTTGGCTGTTTTCTCTTATTGTACCTTCTGCCTGGAACATTGGCTTGTGGGGCTCTTGAATGCCCGAAATGCAGCAGGCATCATGCCGGGTCCTGGGGAAGCAGGTTGGTTGAATAAAGCTGACACCATTCTTGCTCGTGTGGAGTTTACAACCTGTACAGAGGATGCTTACAAAACCAAGTAAGGAAACACCTGATTGTAAATGTGCATGGTCCACGACATTGCAGGAACTGAAGAGGGTGCAGTGAATGAAAAGAATAACTTCTACACTTCAGGCGACACTTTGTAGATATCTCTGATACTGTACTTAGGACCACATTATATGTTATCTGATTTATATACAAGGGCTGTATGGAAGGTAACTGTTCTCATTATATTAATAATGTCACACAGTCTGTCTGTCTGTCTGTCTGTCTCTCTCTCTCTCTCTCTCTCTCTATATATATATATATATATATATATCCCCACCATTACACTACAGCCTTCCTGAGTGCCAACTCTGTTCAAATCATTACTTTTGGTTTTGGTCTAGAACACAAATGGACATTCAATAAATGCTAATTGAACGGATGGATGGATGGATGGATAGATGGATGGATGGGTGGATGGGTAGGTGGGTGGGTGGATGGATGGAAGGATAGATGGATGGATGGATGTACAAATTAAAGAATGACTTAGTAAATGAAAGAACATTTTTTCACTATCATTTCAGTTTTATAAATCACTGATTAAAATTGCGTCCTTGGTAACAAGTACATTTTAGAGGCTCTCATCTATGAGCTGTGAGGACATCCTTTACCAGTGGGAGAGAAGTTACAGAGCACACTGGGTATTCTCAAGCATTGTTAAGGCTTCTGCTCACATCCTTGAGAGATTTTCAGAAAGGTCCTTGTGTACTAGAGAGTTGCTGGGGATAAATGCTTCATAAGGAAAAATCAAAACAATGCAAAACCTCCTGAACAAGCATGCTCGGCCAGGCTGGGGGGAGGGGGGAAACAGAAGCAGAAGAAACCTTTTTATAAAAGAAGGAGTATTTCAGTTTATTTTGTTTTTGCTTTGGTGTGGCAGTAGGGAGGAAAGAAGAAAGGTGAGGGGTGACATAAGAGAGGTATTTAGGAAGGAAGGAAGGAAGGAAAACAAGGGGGGAAAGAAATCTTCACACTTTTGAGCTGGTCAGAATCCTGCACGAAATGAATAGATTTCCCTAAAACACATGCAAGGGCCACACTGGCTCACCCAGGTCTAGTGAAGACCAGGCAGCAACTTTTCAGGGAAAACCAAGGACTGGGAGCTGGTTGCCAAGTTCCATTCTAATAAAGTGTTAAAACAACATTTCCAATGTGGAACCTGCAGAATTCCCAGGTTCCTGTTTCAAATACAGATTCCTGGGACCCACTTCCCAATCACAATCTCTGCGGGTGGGATGCAGGAATGTGCATCTCCATCAGAGTCTGGAGTTTAGGTGTCCCTCCATTAAGAGATGGATCTGAGCCCCCTCAACGTGTCAACCTTGGACTCATTGGCTCGGACAAGAGAAAGGGAAGTCATGGAAATAAAGCCTGGATTTTTGGGAATTACAAAGAAAAAAGATGGAGCAGCTGGACTGGAGCAGCCGGACAAAGGACTAATTTCTGGTGACTTCTGCACCAGAAAGTGTGCTAAGGGAGTTTCCATTTGCAAGAGGACAGAGGAAGCGTGTTCATTTCTAAGCAGAAAGACAAATATCTGAGCAGCCCCCTTAGGATGCTTCCTCCTTTAAACACCAAAGTGACACCCAGGAATTTCTCTGAGGGGCTACCCCAAAGTCAAGCTCCATCCCCTGCTCTTCTCACCAGCTGGTGAAGGGCTGGACAACCATGCCCCTTCCTATCACCTGGCGGGCCCAAACTTAAGACTTAAGGGCCCAAACAGCTTGAAACCAAGCCTGTGAATTCCTTGCCCAATCTTTAGAAAGTTACTCTAGCAGACGTGAAATTTTCATCTCATAATATCTCTCTAGGAATTTATTCTACCAATAGAGAGTCATTCTAATGGAAATATATGACCCACCCTTTCCACCGAAACTGGTCACTGAGTCAGGGATAAGCGCCTGAGTCAAGAGAGGGTTCCCCACCCTGCCCCTGGGAGGAGGGAGCAAGAGCTTTTCATCCGTCTCTCTGCAAGGGCCGCAGCCACGATGTGTCCGACTCAGGCTGCATCCCTGCCACGTGGGACGGCCGGTCGGAAATAAGGGAAAATGAAGCTGACAGGCAGAGAACTGGAGAGAGAGTGTCTCGCCCAGGACTGCAGGGGAAGCTGTGTGCACAGGGGACAGCCGGGTCTCTTAGGCCATGTGAGTCTTCTGCATCCCCCAATGACTCTCTCTCTTCCCAGCTCGGCCAGATGCCCAGCTCACGTGGAGGCAGTGGCGTCAGACTTTATTAGCACATCTGCTCGCTGCCCCCAGCACCCACACAGGCATCCACCCTGTCGACGTTGGCACCTGGCTCAACCTTCTCCTCCGGCATTGCTGGTCATCACTCTTGGATGACATCTTCAGCATCCTGGTCTCCACGTCTTTCTCCCATCTATTCCAACGACGTTTCCTTCCACTCCACCCAGCCACACACACCCCGGCCCCAGCCAAGACCTCCTCACCTGCTCTGACTCCCGAGCACTTGCTCTTGGAGTGCTGCCTCCTGCCCTCCCAGCTCATGAGCTCTGTCCCCTACCAACCACGCTTGTCCCACCTCGTCCATGTCGCCAGTCCCTGTGTCCCACCGCTCTTCACCGCCCTCGTCATGTCATCTCTTTCCTAACTTCCCAGCCTAAATACCACAGGCCGGGACAGAAACCACTCCCTGGCAGATGTTCTTTGCTCCTTCACCCCTCCCAGATTCTCCCAGACAAATCCCGAACTAGGATAACCCCGACTATCCTGTAGACATAAGGTGCCTACTGCTCTCTCCGCCTCCCCCCATTCCCCAGGCCCCTACCCCTTTCTCTCTTCTCCAGTCTACTATTTCACACCAAGGACTACTTTCTCTGTCTACTCACCAACATGCATCTATTTAGAAATGACCACCAGAGTCCCAAAGTCTATACTGCGCTTTAGTTCAAGACCTTGGGAGGATTGTTTTCATCGAAAACTTTAGGAGGAAATCAGATTGGCCCATGTCTCTACATGACATCTGAGCTTCCCTTGGGCGGATGCTCACCTTGGCCAGTTTAGATGCATCTGCAAGATGGAAGGAGCATCTCCCAGGGAACGGAAGGGCCGTGGAGGGACCCCCAAACAACACGTCTACACCTCTAGGATATACTGTGGGCCAGAGCTGCTTGTGGGTTGCTTAGCAACGAGAAATAGTTCTGAACCACACACGAGAGAATAGTGGTTTGGGGAAAGAATGTGTCAATAAATGAGGGGGAGTATATCGCCTTGAACTCCGGTCCACACTTCCCTCTCCCCAGCCTACACCAGCTCAAGAGGCAGGAGACGGGAGTGGGTGTCCCTTGTTCCTCTGTCATCCCGTCCCTTGCCCAGGCATTTCCTCTGTCCATGCCTGAGCAGAGGCTCAGCCTGAGGTAAGAACCACAGTGGTTTCTGCAGAGCTCACAGCATGTTAATCACGCCTGTCAGGCTCCCGGGGAAGGAGAGGTTGGCTGTCCTGACAATCTGCATTAACATGGGTGGATAGTGTTTGATTATACCTCCACAACTGCGGTTTCCATTTGCATCTTTCCTCAGAGGCTACAGGACGTGCTATCTCTGCCCTGCCCATCCTGCACTCTCATCTTCACGGCAGGCATGCCACTGAGCTCACTGACCACACAAACTTCAGACTGCAAGGAGGCGCCGGCAGGCCAAGTGGGACCCGGCTGCCCTTGGGTGCGTGGGTTTTTACAACAGACTTGTCCTATAAAAATGGGCTGGATTCATGTTCATCTGGGGTCAGTTTCCAGGACACCTCTCAAAGCCACAGAAGCTCAGACTATTCCAAGGGCGCAGAAACTGAAGCCATTGGCAGTGAAAAGGCAAAAGGAAGATACCCTTCCTTCATCGAAAAGTCATCCACTGGTCACGATACCAGTTGCAGAATTCGGCAAATATTTACAGATAACCAACCAAGCGCCGTGCAGCATGTTAAGAACGCTGGCTACAGTGGTGAGCACAGAAGACATCCTTATGGTACTTAGGGTCCTAACAGTGACATCCAGGTCTCGGTGACCGGTGCATTGCCGTTCCCAAGATGAAGCCCTTATGTGGTGCTCAGGAAATCTCTACGGGATGCCTGACAGCTGTTTCTTGATTTTGCCTCCCTCGTCTGTGACCAAAAATTGCCAACCTCAACCCAGAAGGTTCAAAGAGCTTATAGCAAGAAGTAGGACTGCAAATAACTTGATACATTTGATAAAGCCTAACGTTACTAAAAACAGTGAAAACAATTAACTTCGGAGGATCCTGGGCCACTACCAAACATGAACCACCTAAAATCCTTACCTGAATTGACTTAAAAACTCCACATAGCACCCAGCTCTCGCCCACAAAGCCGAGAGACAACAGGACGTGCTGGAGGAAAGTGTGGAAGTCTGATCGTTTTGGTGTGAGTCCTGACTCCACCGCTTTTTAGCTAAGTGGCTTCACCAGATTACAGACCCTCCCTAAGCCTCAGTGTGCTCCTATGTAAAATGGGAACAAACAGTACATCTTGCACAGGTTTGTCTCAGGATAAAACTGCGATAACACCTATGAAGCCAACAGCATAGCGTCTGGCAGGTATTAAGTGCCAGCTATTAAATGACCAGGAATTATATGGTAGGGTCTTTTACATTATTATTATTATTATTTCTTCCCAATTTGGGCTTACCAAAGACGCTGACGTGGAATTCACAGATGGAACGGCCGTTGATGAGACATCGGCGGAAACGCAAACTCTCTCACCCCAGGGATTCCCCGGGGTGAACAGCACAGGGAGCAGAGATGCCGCCACTGCTCCTGACCAGGAGCCTGGCAGCTTCCTGCCCCCTCGGAAGGGCCTCGTTGGTACACCATCCCCCAGAAGTGACCGGCCTGTGTCTGCAGGAGAGTGGCGGCCCTGACACACCCAGAGAGGCAGTGTCGGTGGGTTGTGAAATGTGTTTAATCATCAAATGAGATGCTGACAACACCAAGCCATGAAAACTTAGAACCGAGCAAAAACAAAACAAAACAAAAAACCAACATGAGCTTTGAAGCCACAAACAAAACTGAGTTAAACAGAAACGCGTTCTCTGCGCTCAGTTCTGTGCAGACGCTTTTAAAGAACAAAATTCATTTAGCTGAAATTAATAGAATAAACTCGATGCGGGTCAGTAGGGGATTATGGAAGCGTGTGAAAAAGATGCTCCAGGAGAGCCAAGGCAGCCCGCCCGCCCGCTGACGTGCCGCGGGTGATAGATCTCCTCCGAAAATAGCGTCTGCGCGAAAGATGAGAGGAAACGATCGCCTATTAATTTGGTTTTTAAGTCCAGATGAAGAGCCTTGGAAATAGCCAAAGAGCCAAAAATACTGAGTAACTCCACATTCAGAAGGACTGTTTCTTCTCTCTATATATAGCAATTCAGAAATAGACAGCTCGGGTTCTGCGCCTACAGGACTGAAGCATGATTATGCCCATCGACTGGAGAAAAAAAAGTGTATAATAAATCCTCCCATGTTGTCAGTGTGCTTAAACGTCACCACCACCTCTGCAAACGTGCTAAACAAATGTGACCTTTCCCATCACCCTGATGTATTCACTACGCGTGCGCCGCTTTGGGACGATTTTCATTCATCCGACAAATATTCATTGAGTTACTACTACAGCTCAGAAGTTGCGTTTGATTTGGGGGATACAGTTATAAGGTCTTTCCTTAGGCAACGTATAGTCGAATAGGGGCATTGGCAGACAAAATAATCAATCAATTAATTGATTACAGATATGCTAAGTGTTGAGAAGGAACTCAGCATGGGGAGGCAATTTCCCCCCCCCCCAAGGAAAAAGAAAATTCAAACTCGAGTCTCTATGTTAAATACAACTTTACAAGTTAAAAAAAAAAAAAAAGTGAAGGAAAAACATGCAGGATACCAAACATGGAATTCACAAATGGCATGGTTGTTGATGAGAAAACTGTTTAGAGTATGTTTTAAAATAACTGCAATGTTGGGTCATGGATGAGGGAATTAAATACCTGTTTTCTGAGCAAGAGAGCAAGCTCCTAGTGAAGGCAAGAACTGCTTCTTTCAGGTATTATGTGCTCGTGGCTGTTAGTGTAAAATATACTAACAGAAAAGGCTTTCGAAGAAGGAAAGCCATTTCACCAGTGATTTGAGATCCTGCATTACCATTCGAGCAGCCACTTTTAATTAGGGTAGTTCCTGTATTCCCATGGTCAACACCATCCTTAAAACAGGTATAACGTTTACTTAACTTTATTGACCTGCATTTATCTTTCTAACCAGAAGAGAAAATGCTCGTTTCTTTTTCAAAGCATTCACCATATTTTCATGCTCTCTTCATTTTGTTTCCAAGAGTCAAAGGGAGTTTCTCTCCATTGCATTGAAAAGGAAGAACAGAGAACGAGAGAAGGCAGATTTTAGCCATTTCTCATTGGCTTTCGACTTTTTTCTCAAGAGGATGAGCTCCAAACGACAAAGAGGAGAACAGACATCATCAAATGAGAAGTGAAGTGCACGGTGTGAAAACATAGTGAGAGAAGTCACGGCCCGTGCCGTAAATAAATCACAAACGCATGTGACACTGGAATTTGATCAACCGCCCGTTTGAGATACATCCACCTAGTGTTTGACTACCACAGGCCACATGGCAACCAGCTCCTACTTAGATTAAGGTGAATAATCTAGACCCAGATCAATTGTGCCCCAGGTATCATAAAATCTTGAAAACATTATGATTTCAGAATTTGATACGGTGACAATAGGTAACAGAAGAGAAGGCAAAACACTTGGGAGGAATGGGTAAATGCCCCCATATCTATAAAGGAGGTTGGGGTGGATTCTTTAGCACAATGAAGGGCTAAATATGATGCCAAAAACATCTGCTATACCACAGATTGCTAAAGTGTGGCATGAAGTCACGCTGAAAGAGTAAAGGTGATCCTTAGGAGGTAACACGGGTTCACCAGGGAAAAATGACGGCAAGCACATTCCCTTCTGTTCCTTTAAGGTCCTAGACTGCTGGACTGACTAATGCTGTTGACGCGTCTATGGCGATGTTAAGGCACCTGTGAAAAGATGAGGAACGTGGGCGAAAATTTAGGCTCGCAGCTGATTCATCCCTTTACCCAAAGAATGTTAATAACTGGGACAGCTGTCTAGCGCACCTGCCTACCTTCCAACATGATTCACAAGCTCCTTGGAAGTGGGTCTTCTGTTTGTCATTTGTCACTTAATCTCCCGGGATGCCTTGCACATAGTATAACTTAGTAAATGCCAAATGAAGGATCGTCAGGCACAAATTGTTGGAAGAGGAGAATTCATTGGAAGAATGTGTGTGGACGTTCGCTGAAAACTACATAATACTTCTACAGAGACAACAGGCTATTAGAGGGCCAAGGCAGAGTCTCTGTCCGGTGGGACATTTTTATCAACAGTGGAAAGGACGACCTGAGGGACGTGTTTATCAAATTTATAGATGGCGCAGACCCATGGTGAGCTTGCAAGCGGAGTGACAGAGTCATGATTGGAAATTATATTTATAGACTGCGAGAATAGACTGGATTCTATTTCCGTAGTCGCTTCCTAAGTGCCAGGCACTATGCTACGTGCATTACACGCATCAGCTAATGAAGTTACACCACGTGTCGAGGTGCAGTTCACAGAGCAGGGCCTTCAGCCTAAGGCAAAACTGTGGCGGGGGGGGTCTAGATGCAGGGAGGCCGAGGAGCCATTGCGGCCACAGTAAAGAGGAAGATGAGGAAGAAACCCAAGCCAGGAAGAAAGCCTTGGCCATTGCAGATGTGGGGGAAATAATGTCCCCCTCAAAGATGTCTGGCCCCAATCCCCAGAATCAGTGACTGTGCTACCCTCTATAGCCAAAAGGGTTTTGCAGATGTCATTAAATCAAGGATGTTGCGATGGGCAGAGTATCCCGGGTTATCCAGGTGGGTCTAGTGTTATCACAGGTGGAAGAGGTCAGAGACAGAGAGAAAGGAGGCGTGGGGTGACGGACCAGAGGCTAGAGTGGTGCACTTTGAAGACTGAGGACGGGACCATGAGCCGAGGGAAGTGGTGGACCCTAGAAACCGGAAAACACAAGAAAGCGGACTCTTCCCAGGAGCCTCCAGAAGACATTCAGCCCCGCTGGCACCTTGATTTTTGTCCCTACGAGACTCCTTTCAGACTTCCGATCTCCAGAACCGTAAGATGACAGATTCACATTGTTTTTGGCCACTGCGTTCATGGTACTGCGTCACTGCTACAGGGCACGGGAAATTCCGAGAGCAGCGAGTCTCACGTGCGCACAGCCCTGCAGCCGTGACTGCGTCCCGGGAGAAGGGTGACGGACTGTTGCCTGGGGCAGGCTGGGGGACACAGGACCGAGGTTGTACGGTGTCAGAAGTAATCACTGAAAACAGTGACTTCGTTTTTAAAAGACCAGTAGGTTGTCCATCCAACAAAAACTGATGCTGAAAGCAAAAATAGATCTTCCCTACTTCTCAGCACCGACTCCTGCCTTCCTCTCTGACCCCCCATCTGCGCTGCCAGGATATGCCGTCAGCCATGTCTACACAACACCTGACTGCTTTTCACCGCATCGCCTCCCACCTGAACCATTGCAACGGCTCCCGGCGGGGCTCGTGGCTCCTCCTCTGAACCCCTCTGTTCTCTAAACACACACTGGAAGGACTGCACCGCACAGGGGAGGCCGTGTCGTGATCTCAGAAAATGTGGCTCTTATTGAAATATTTGAGACATGAGCTTCAGGTAAAATAATGATAGTGATAAAATTACAGCAGATATATTAAATAATAACTATACCTCAAGCATGTTTCTGAGCACTTTCATATAGTAACTCCTGAAATCATCCCAACAATTCTATAAATCATCAGTATGAACCTCACTTTACAGATGAGGAAACTGAGGCACAATGACTTGTTCCAAGTCATGCAGCTGCTAGAGGGAAGACCAGAGATTCAAATCCTTGTGACGGTCACCTTCCCATCACAGTCAGACGAAATGCACAAGGCTTTGTCCTATCTGCCAAGACCTCACACCATTTCTCAGCCCTCATTGACCCCAGCCTCATCTCCCTGCTCACCTCTTATCAATCCCTGTTTTTTATACCCCCGGGACCCCTGGTCAATCTGCCTGCAGATGTCTCTCACACCTGCGCACTCAGAAGATGCATACAAGATACCTGGTCTGCCTGCTGAGAGCAACACTTGGTGTTTCCCAGGATTGGATGCTGGCTGGACTGTGACTACATGCCACCAAAATAATCATTTTTCCTTCCACTTCTTCCCAGGCTTGTGAGAAGTCTTACCTTTCTCTCCGTATTTGCTCTGTGAGCCGGCCCAGCACCCACCCGTCTCACCCATGCTAGAAGCAGGTGTCGTCATTCTTGACTCTTGGCACTGTGTCCCCATGCACAGGGTCTTCCATTCTCCCTCCTAACTTTATTCAATCCACCTGCTTCCCTCACAAACCCAGTGCCCCTATCTTGGTCCAGTCACCCGTGTTTCCACACCTAGACATTGCAGTGCCTCCCTCACTGGTCTCTGTGCCTTTGATCTTGCATCCATCAACTCCTTATCCACCCTGCACCCGCAGTGGCCTTTCCAAAATGCTAACAGAACCCTGCTGGCAAGCCCTTGGTCATTCTCTTCCTTTTGCCGAGTGAAGTCTAAACTTCCAGGACAGCCCTTGTGACCGTCCCTCCACCTACCTGTCTTATAACGCCTGGCCTCACTCTCCACAAGTCAGCAGAACCTGCAGCTCCCCAGGCCAGCACGCTGCCCCTGCATCCACTCCTCTGCACGCGCCACTCCTGCGGCCTGTCTCGCCCTCACGCTTCCCTCCCAGGTCTGCTCTGACTGAGTCTGCCTGGAGAACTCCCTTTTCCTTCCTCAAAGCTCTTTGCAAGCATCAACTTCTCCATAAAGCATCCCCAAGCTTTCCCGCTAGGACGGCTTTAACCTCTCCCTCCTCTCTTTGTACAAATTCTGATTTTTGACGTTTGTACATCACAGCATGTTGTCACAGCCTGTTCACGACTATCTTTCCTGATAGAGTCTGAGCTCCTGAAGGGTAGAGACCGAGACTCGCTCTTGTTTATGTTCCCTGGTGTCCAGCACAGTGCTGAGAGCCTTGACCAGCACACAGTAGGCGTTAAAATAACACGGAAGGATGAACAGATCCATGAAGTAATGAATGAAGAGTCATCGGGATTGCTCTTGAGAAAATACCAGGGCCTATGGCATCTACAGAGAAGCAGATATTGAGTGACTATGGGAAATGGCTTCCCGACAACTGCCATCATTCTTCCATGGAAGGCGCTGGCCCCGCGGTCACCATAGAGCCCGCATCAGCAGGGGCGTGCCGCGGACCCGGCACCGTGTGCGCAAGGCCGACTCCGCAATCTGCACCGTCACCTTGACCTTTTCTCCCACCTTCCCCCAAAGCTGTCTCTGCAGACACATTTCAAACATTTGGAACTTGCTCGATGATAATTAAAATCCAGCACCAATCACAGTTGGCAATCCAGAGGCAGCGACGACATTTCATAGCTAATAACTGGATAAGCTCCTTAATCCCCCCAGCACAAGCGCGCCTGCCAGCGCCCGGGGAGGGGCACGTCTCCTCTTCCAGGGGACAGCGTGGAGCAGGTGCGCTGCACCGAGCGGGTGCCTCGCGACAAGTCTGTGCATGCGGCGTGTCCACAAGCCCAACCGCATTCCAAACGCACTGTACTCTAAAAATAGGCTCTACTGCACTTCCTACGTGGTATTCTGATAAAGCTAATAAATCTCCGGTAAAATAAGCAATCATGGCCTCATTTGTGTGTTGAATTAATTTAGGCTTCGGATTGCCAATATGACTGGAAAACAGAAGATCCTGTATTATACAGCATAAGAATGATTATATCAAGGAACTACATATACTTGCATGTATATTTTGTTTATGTGGCTCAATGAAGATCTTCTCATGGCAGATTTCAGGACGTGAGCTGCTTCCAGTTAACAGTAACAGTAATAATGATGATGACGATTATAATAATATTAGCACATGTATTGTACAGTGTGTTAAATGCTCTACATAAATTGATTCCTAGAATTACCACAACAACCCTATCAAGTGCCAGAATTTCCCCCACTTTATGGATGAGGAAACTGAGGCACAGAGAGTGTAAGTAACTTGCTTAATAATAAAATATGCCTCTATTATACAGAAGAAGGAATTATTATGTCTAGGAACTATATATCTATATATATATATATGCAGCTCAGTAAATATTGTTCTCACTGCAGATTTCAGAATATGAGCTTCCAGGTCATAATAATGATAATGAAAGTGGTGATAGCAAATGTATCAAATGCTAACTATGCATCAGACACGTTTCTAAGCACTTTCATGCATTAACTCCTGCAATGCCCACATCAATCCTATAAGTGATCAGTATTACCCCATTCTACAGATGAGAAAACTGAGTCTTTGTCAGTCACACCCCTAGTAGAGGATGAGCCAGGGGTATGAACTCCTGGCCACCCAGCTTCAGAGTCTGTGCCTTTAATCATTATATCGTACTGGTAACATAATTATTTGCAAAAATTAATTTTTACTTGGCAGCTGCACACGCTCCTCAGCATTTTTATTATTTGCACTAAGGTGTTAAGGAGACGCTGAGACCAGTCAGCAGGAGTCAAGAACGTCACATCTACACATCAGCCTCTTTACGTTTCCTGTTCCTGCTCCACGCCAGTGGGCTGCTAGTGGCCTGTCTAAATTCTCACCACAACTTTAATCGCCTAAAATACTCCGAATGAGGCTGTGTTCGGCGTTCAGAACTCCTCCTCCGCACCGCCGCTCATACTTCAACTACGTGTGAAACGTTTCCTGCAGACCGGAGTCTGTCTGGAGTTCTCGGTGACAAGGAGAATAATGCAAATGTAAGATGACGATGATAATGAAGAAATACTCTGGTCGGCTTTTATCACCTGGGATCCGCAGGAAGGCTGCCAAGAGGGCTGAAGCACATTCCATCAGCAGAGGGACATTCATCACTGCAGCCAGACATTCACTTTATAAGATTTAATATGGAAATACTATACTTAAAAAGATTTATATAAAAGTCTCTTTTCCCATTGTTATCAGGTTTCCGTGTCATTCTACAGCATATCGACTCTTCCCTAGCTTGCAATATCAGCGGGCTAATCTATAATAACTAGACTATCTGGAGTTCACCCCGTCGTCTGCATTGGAATCAAAGAAACTCAATTATTCAGTGAGAGAAAAAAAAAAAACAACCCTGAAAAGCCAAACCAGTGATGGAGAGTGGGTGTCAGGGTGTCAACGGAAGGACTTTGGGGATCATTGCATGACACCCCCATGCTCAAGAAGTGTAGACCACTGAGAGATAGAGCATGTTATTGGCAGAACCAGGGAAACACATGGCAGGAGTTTGCAGTGGTCACGGCAGGTCTAACCTATTTCCCTTTGCTTGTTTTCCCGGAGAGGACCAGGAGTATTTGGAATTTCAGAACAGTTATTTCAAATTGATTCTCAGTCTCAATGTGTGTGTAGGGGTCTCTCTGCCTGTCTGTCTGAGGTGTGTGAGTGGGGGCAGGGGGGTCTCTCTTTCAAAACCCGCCCAGTCTTTCTCTGACTTTTCTACTCTCTGTTTTCCTCCCTCCCTCTTAGTTTCTCTTCTCTCTCTTCCCTCCTCCCTCCCCTTCACCTCTCTCTCTTTCTCTTCATCCCCTCACCTCCTTTTGTGCCCACCTTCCTCCGTGTGCCTTTGCACAGAGAGGGAGAAGCAGAGAGACAGAGGGGAACAGCTAGCCACAAGACAAACTAAAACGCCAACAGGTTTCTGAAATCCAGCACGAGGAAGTGCACGCAGTGCACCTGGCGGTGGCCAGGGGCTGGGGGAGGGGAAATGGGGAGTGGCTGCTTAGTGGGTACTAAGCTTTCTTCGGAAATGCCAGTGTACTAAATACCACGAAATTATACACTTGAAAAAATATTATATTATCTGAATGTTGCCTCTATAAAAAAGTAAAACGAGTAACGGTGATTAACCTCTTTATCCCTGAAGAAAAAGAATTTGAAGCTCTTTCTGAAATAGAAGCAAACTTTGCAAACTCTATTAAAATGTGTGTGTGTGTGAACTAGATCTATAGAATAAATCGGATGAGACAAATCCGCCCAACAGAAAGGGCTGCAAAGTCCATCAAACCAGTTTTAAAACAAATTAAGATTTCCTTAACAAAGCAATAATACAAATAAATCACATACAGTAGATGAAAAATTCACTGTTCTACGGTAGGAGCATGAAGTTATGGGTCACAGTTTCTCTCTAACAGTCCAGACACTGCCCCAAAAGACTGACCCCTGGACACGAGTCACCGCATGGCCTAAACCCAAGCCCACCCAAACAGTGAAGGGCAGGTGGGGGAACGCAGAAGGTAAATTTAAAACTACAGGCAATTCTCAGTGTAACTGGAATATTCAGGAGAGGGTGTGCATTCAGTCAAGAGTATTTAAACGAGAAGACAATGATTTTAGAGTATTCCTCCTCCAGCTTAGCCTCTGACGCTTAACATAAGAGCCGAATGCTACCCTCTCCGAACCTCACATTCTTGAGCGTATGCTACCCCTTTATGCATTTAGAAAGACGTCTTTGTCTAACCTGCTAACCCCAAAAAGAGATCCAGGACAAAAATTCTTGGCTCAGCTGTCTACTCAGATTTCAGCTTCATGCTTTACAAAATAATATTTTTTTAGAAAACACAAAGTCATTTTATCCTCATTATCAAAGTCATACACGTTTCCTGTGGAAAGCTGAAATGATATTTCACAACACAGAGGGAAAATACTGAGTTCATCCACCATTTCAATGTCCAAGCAATAATACTTAATATTGTAGAGTGCTTCTTTCTTGTATTCTATTTCGTATATTGACTTAGATGCAAATAAACATAAATATTTACAAATAGCCTTTTGAAAACAAAATTTGGAGCTTCCAGCAAATAGTGTTGTGCAGCTTGTTTCCGTGCAATGGCATCTCTGGAACATTCTTCCATCTCACTGAACGTTGTCCTAAGGCATTATTTCTAATGGCTGCAAGGTCGTTTCATCTCAGAAGAAGAGGAATTATAATTCGTCTTTCCAAATTTCTATGGTTGAACGTTTAGGCGGTTTATTGCTTAACACTGTAAACAATGCTGCGGTGAACATCCTTGTAGATAAATCTCTGCGCAGAGTTATAACCCTCCCCCCACACTGACACCCACACCTGCTCTGAAGCTATGTTGGGGTTTCTCAACGTTGGCACTGTGAACATTTGAAGCTGGATCATTCTTCGTGCTGGGGACACTGTCTTCTGCACTGTAGGGTGTTGAGCAGCACCCCGGCTTGCACCCCTCAGATGCCAGGTGCCTCCCTCCCCGACTTTGGACATTTAGAAATGTTTCTGTACACAGCTAGGTGTCCCCTACGGGGCACGAGATCACCGCCTGCTGAGAACCACTGGGATACAGTAACAGAAACACCAGGGTGAATGAGTTATAGCTTCCACACATCTCTGACACTTGTCCTCCGAGTTGCCAGCCAGCTCAGACTGCCTCCTTGATGTCTGCCTCTTACACAGACAACGGGCCCAAATCCAGGCCCGTTTCCCAGCCCTTGCCGCCCACACTCCCCACTCTCTGTGTGTTACTAACACGAAGCGTAGATCTCGTATTCTAGATCCGTACTGGGCCTCCTTTCTGAATTCCCTCTGGACCCGTGGCCTTCCTAGACCCTCAGTGCTGTGTCTTAGCTGAACCCTCACCCCACGGCTGCGCCGTCCCCGTGCATGCCGGCCTCCGCCAGGCCACCACCTTGCCTCAGGGCCATCCTGCCACAGTGTCTTGTTCTCGGCCTTTATCTCGTCCGTGTGGCTGGAAGGCGGACTCCTTGCAGGGATAACGGCAAGATGTATCATCAGACTCTGGAAAAGTTTCTCGGCAGCCTTCAGAAGGAACAACGGAGTGTCGGTCAGATGCATACGACGAATGTTTGTATTGTCACCTGAGAAAGCTGGGGATTGAGAGAAGAGAGGTGAACAGCAGCAACCTGAGACAGGAACAACTGAGATGGAAAGAGAGCTCTCGTCCTCAACAGCAGAAGAGGGACCGGCGGCATCTCTTGGGACTTGGGCTGGGCTTTGTGATGAGGCGAGAGGTCGTGTAGCAAAAGACAGCGCTGACTTGGTTTATAGAGTGAAACTCCAGCACCGAGACAAGCCAGGGCTGAGATAAATCTACCTATCAGAAAGAGATACGGAGAAGTCCCTTTGTGATCATCGTGTGTTGATAAGTTTACCCCAAATGACGTTTCGTCACCTACGGCACCCATGTTTCCTTCCGTACCGGTGGCATTCCTGGTGACTCGGGGAGGCGGACGCAAACAGAATGCGATATCATTTCCACATTATGCAAAATATATTTGAGCCACCTCCATGCTCATGACCATAATGAATGTGTCAACGTTTGCTGAAAATCTTGTTAAGAAGTACATTTCCTTCCTTCTAAGAAGCATTCCCCTGACAACAAAATTCTGATTCAAAATTCATAACCTCCTTAAAAGTAGAACTTCCTTGAATAAAATCGTGTGGTCCTCAGATGTGCAAACATTTTTTTTTTTTTTTGTATTCACATAATACGCTTTTCTCGTTCAACATGATTTGTCAGATTTTCCTTTTTAAAATCGAATCAACAGCCAACAAAGGACCCAAGGCTCCTTCTCCCAGAGAGAGCAGCTCCAGATGGAAGAGCAGAGATGCGGGCCGCCCTCCATGCCCTCCCGGAGGAGAGGATGCAATCCGAACCAACGCCTGGGATTCCGAAAATTGGATCAACAAGCCTCTGGGTTTCTCTTGTTTATACCACCGTTCATTTATCTGCAAGCTCGCTGACATCCAGCCTTCATTTGATTGACTTACAAATTGGAGTATAAATTATGTTTTCTATTGCCTAGCAATTAGCCATTAAGGAATAGGACGATCACAATACAAAGACAGAAGACGTCCCTGTTGCAACAAGGGGCCTTTGGAAGAGAGAGTCCTTCAATCCTCTGGCTTTCAGGCTTAACGTGAGTGCCCTTGAACGCAGGGCTCGCCTTTTAAAATGACAACGCTATTTACTCCTTGCACTATCTCAGCTCCATCCCGCATGTAAAGCACTCGGAGAGTGCCAAATAAGTCTTCTTCATTCGCCCATCTTCTCCTCTTCAACCGTGCCTCTCTGAGAATCATTTCTCTGGTCTCTGCAGTAATATTGGTTTGAAGGCCGCCAGTTGTGCAAGTGGTTGGCAATGAAATAATTAGCAGCAAAAGGTAGGAACTTCCATAGGAGCAAACCCCAATACACTAAAAATGAGAAACGTGATGAGCAGAGGCTGTCGGTGGCATTATCTGTAATAAGGCCCATCCTTCAACTTGCAAGCGCATCTTCCAAGCTCACTCTTTTATCCCGAGGTGGCTTTTCTCCCCTCTTTAATGTTGAAAAATTTCCAGCTTAACATCTCATCAAAAGATTGCATTTCCTTTGTTCCTCCTTGATTTGGAAACACTAATTCTTTAATTTCTGTATTCTTTTTGTAACGATGATACATGTTCATCACAGAGAATGTTGAACTTGTAAAAAAATTAAAGAAATAGGGAAAAAAATCAAAACTTCCTCATACTCTAACCACCCAGAGGAAATTGCTATTACAAACTTTGCCGTGTTTCCGATCTTTGCTACTACGCGTTTTTAACATATATGAGGCATTACTGTACATAAAATTTTGATGAAGGCACATTTTTGTTAGACTGATGAAGAGGAAGGGAAAGAATTCTGGTTTTCATCGACCGCAGAGCTCAAGCCAATGGGAGGAAAGGACACTGAGACTTTATGTGGCTAATCTGAAATGAAGATTAAAATCATTGTTAGCTGCAAAACAAGGAAATTAAGTGATTGTCACAAACAACCTGAAACAGCTCAGTGGGATCCATTAAGATTTTTAACAGCTCAGTGAAATCTAACATCTACCTGACAGCCCTGAAGGGAAGGGGTGGGGGGAGGTTTGCATCATTTCTTGGACTCCCTGTGCATTAAACAAGCAAACTTTTTACTGATTGATGGTCCAGGAAAGCTGAACTGACCTACACCTTCAATTAACTCAGTTTGAGATCATGCCCATATCCCGCACAGCTTGTCTTCATAATCGAAGATAATAAGAGTTTTAAAAGCTCAACAAGGCAGGGATGGTGGCGTGTGTACCGTGTGTAAAATATAGAACTTGGCTGGGACGCGTCATGTGGTCTACAAAGACCGAGAAGGGTGGGCCGCCTGTAGCTCGCCCAGATGTACAGGTGGGCTCTTTGCAACCAAACCACGCAGGGAAGCATCTCGCTGAATGTTTTCTGAAATGAAATTGGCATGGGGCCCACCCTACGCTTCTATTCTCCTCTGGCTCCCTTGCTGGGGAATGTGGTTCCAGAAATTTGGTAGAAATGTAGCTGAAGTAATTTTTTGCTTCTTTTCCTACCTTATTTCTTCCCTGGCACTTACTTTCCTCATCTCGCCATTCTGTCACTGTGTGCTGAGTGCCACCTTTTAGAGGCACACGTGGTGATAAGAAACACACGAGGAACATCACCAAGCCCCACCCCCCAACTCTGTTTGAAGAGCCCACACATTCCGGCAGAGGACACTGAGGTGGGAACAGGTGGTTTTAACACACAGAGGCAGAAAGGAGCGATTGGGTACTTGCAAGACCAAAGAATATATCTGGGAAGTAGTAAAAAAAAAAAAACTCATGGAGTGATTCCAAAAAGAAGGTGCATCTGAGTCAGATCCTATAACAAAAGTCAAAGTCTGTGTCAAATTTTAGAAAATTGAAAGTTTGGAGAAAATGTTTAGAAAACTTAAGAAAAACCACTTTGGCCTGAAGAAAAATGACTGGGTCATTGCAAAGGTAACCCCAGAGACGGGTGGAAGGCTCCCCAGAGAAATGGTCCCAGTCGAGAGTTTGCAGATGGTCTTTGGTTCAGAGAGAAGAAGTTTCTAGGCCCAGACTCCTCCTCCAAAATTACTTTCCTTCTTGTCCCCAGAAACTGCAATACAAGGGTTCTTCCACACGGAGGACCTTCCTGATGTTCAGGTAATATTAATAGCTGAGGACAAAGCCCCAAGGAGAGAAAAGCTTATGAAGCTTTCAGAAAGACAATTGTCCAAAATGGTAGATAATGTGAATTCCGAGTCCCTCTCGGCTAACGTCATAATGAGCGCCATTCCTCATCCCGCGTTATCACAACCAGACTTGAAGATACCGTCTCGAAAAGAGCAGCTCTTATTATATCCCCTTAGTCCTGGAAGTTTCCTTAAGAGAGAGAGATTCTTTCTCCATGACGATAATGAGAACGGTTTAGTAAAGTGATGTATTTCCAGATTCAGCCTCTCGTTAGCTAACACGGGTTTGTTGTGCAGTCTCCCTAAGCCTCAGTTACCTCATCTGTGAAATGGGGCAAGTACAAGTGCCTCCCACATGAGGTTAAATGGCATAAACCATGATAATGCCTGGTGAGTCCATAGCAAATGTAAGTTATCGTTCATACTTAGTCACGGGAGTAATTAGTGAGAGGGAACCCCCTGGTCTCAGTATAATTTAACCTGTGTCCTTTATTTGATCTTGATCATTGATTCATTCATTCATTCACCTGGCAAGTACTTTCTAAGCACCTCCTACGGATCAGATACAACCAATAAAACCTTCTAAAGGGGAAAATACACACCTTTTCTTACAAGAAGTTTTATTTTATGCACATGTATCACTAAACAAATGAAAGCAGCAAGAAAAGAGATCAAAAGTTCGTTCTCTTCATTGAACAGTTAAATAAACAAATTTATATTTGGCTAACCGACACTCTTATTTGATCAAGTATAAAGATAGAATCAGCAGAGAGGCCAGGTGGGAAGGAAAAGAGAGGGTGAAAATTCAACTATGACTTTGGAGTAAGAAGGAGAAGAATTTGTAGAAATTTAAGGGGAGGAACGGCAACATAAATGATCGTCACCAAACATGCACAGAGGCATGCTGTCAGTAATGGTATCCCAAGAAAAATGGCAAACACACTTCCTGGGAACCCATCGTTACTCCCTCAGTCATGGCAATACTGAAAATTCGGGGAAATCAATTTGGTTCCTGAATCAGTTATTACCAGCATTGCTACCTGTTCATTTCATACCTGTATATTATAAGTTGTTTCATAATAACGGCAATGCTGGGCATAAAATCTTGGCACAGGCAGGGACAAGTGACAATGCTGAGAGTTTCAAAGGCAGCAGTAATTTGGGGGTGTGGATGGTATATTCTGACTTAGGTTTTTTTTTTTAAAGCACACAGTCCTTGGGGTTCGTACCTGGTACATCAAATTTATAACCACTCTTTTAAAAGAAGCCTTTGTACAACTCCTTCTTATCTGTTTCTGAGTTTTCTCCTCTTTTCCTCATTTTAGCACAATTTTGTTTTGTAACAAAAAGGAAAAGGGGAAGGAAGAAAAAGAACAAAACAAGGAGAAGGGGGAGTTGGGGGAGGGGAGGAAATTAGAGTGATGGAAGCAAATAGTTTCTCTGACTATTATCTTGGGCATTTTCCCATGGAGAATCAACTAGCTTCAAAACCAGTTTAAGACTGCATACTTCGATAATCAGAGGTTTGAGGGCTCTAAACTGTTGGGTGATCTTACTGGCTCTCTAACGTCCAGTGCTTGTCAGGGTTGTGTTGTGATGTGGGGAAGACTGAGAAAATAAATCCACCTAACGGAAAATTACAGAGGAGCTGTGCTTCCTCTGCCTAAGCGAGGAGGATCTCAAACAATTCAGTTTCGAGGACGTCGCTGCACCGTGTTCTAAAAAGTAGATACGGCTTTTGTTTTCTCGTTACGAGATGATAAATATTCATGCAGGTGAATTACCGCTTGCTAATGGCCCAATATTTGGCACACCTGTTGTGGCTCATCTCTGAAACAGCAGCGACAGTTTAGGATGACAACGCTGGCAGGTGTTAACAATGGGATATTGTGACAAGCACAAGGAAACAACAAATTCCGAGTTCCTGATTAAACCAAGGTCCCCAAAGCTAGCCCGTCTTACCTGGCACTCATCTGCAAAAATGTTTCTCATTTTTTCACACCGAAAAGGACTGGGAAGCCCCTACATTAGCTGTCAGAACAGTCACTCGCGTTCCTGCATTCGCGTATCTCACAGATATTCTGGGATTGTAGGGATTACAGATTTGAGCTCCAGAGGCCGACTCTCCTGTTTCAAAGACTTGCTCTTCCTAGCTGCGTGGGCGTGGACCAGGGTCTTTTGTGCTGTTATGAAATGGGGTGACGCTGGTATCACCCTTCATAGCAGGGTTTCTCAACCTCAACATCGGTGGCATTTGGGGCTGGGTCATTCTTTGCTGTGGGGGAGCGGCCCTGTGCGTGGTAGGAAGTCTGACCTCTACCCATCAGATGCCAGCAGCACTCCCTACCTCCCTCCGGCTGTGACAACCACAAATGTTTCCAGCCGGACATTGCCAAATGTCCCCTACGAGCAAAATCGACCCTGGTTGAGAACCCCTGCGCAGGAGAGTGGTTTGGAAGAGAGAATGCCTTACATTTATAGTGCCAGGCACAGTGTCGGGCTCAGTGGGCATGCGCTCTGCACAGCGATTTTCATTTGCCCGACACTGTGCTAGATATCTGGGTGGATGCACAGATATCTGGGTGGATGCACACACGTTTGAATCAAATAAGACTCCTTCCCTGAAGGAACTTACACAGTATTTTCTTCTTTGCATTTGTCACTCCCAGAAAGTGTCTCGTTCGCTTATTTCCTTGTTAAATAGTATCTGCCTCCCTCCCGACAGCACATCAGACAGATGAGGAGTGGAAGTCACTCACCACGGCCACTGCCGTGGCGGCCACGCCTGGGGCAGAGTGGAGACCACGGCACGTGCTCAGGAAACATCTGTGTGCACAGATGTGACATATTCCGGGCACATAATCCCAGAGAAGGGGACTGGGAAGCTGTACACATAAATAGAGTACCTATGTATACATACACAAGTACCTTAGGTGATTCATCAATTCAGGCAAACATCAGAATCGATGCCTTAATCAGCCTCTCCGTGGGTTTTGTCAGCAGAAGCTTCACAAAATGTAAACGAGGTCACCTTCCCTACTCTGGAAGCCTCCAGCAGTCTCCCACTGTGCTCGGACCTGTGCTTGACCTCTTGGGGTGCTTTACCCTCCAGCCCCTTCCCGCAGTATTCCGGGTGTTCTCTGCACTCGATGAGCTCTCACACTTGCCACTCTGGCACCGAACATTCCCTCTGCATGGAATTCCCTTCTCCTCTGTGTCCACCTATATATAGGACATATGCCCATCCTCCAAGACATTCCCCAGCCACTTCCCTGGGGAGTGGCCCATTCCCCCCGCCTTTGTCTCCTAGACTCTTTTAGTCCTTACTTGTTGTCATAGCTCTCCCCTCACAGAACAACACAAACCAAAAAGCAGCAGCATCTAGCATGGGTGTGTAGAGGAGAGTTGTAGATGAGATTAAAAATTAGTTGATTATTAGTTGATTAATGAGCAAAACATAAACCTCTATGTGGGTCCTGTTCTTCAAGTAGCCACATCAAAAGATTCTAGATTTTTTTTTTCAACAAAGTTGCTCTCATTCAAAACGTGCATTATTTAGAATCCTTTCACAACCATTTTTTTTCTTTCTTTCTTTTTTTTTTTTTGCCCATTATCTGTTTCTTGTAAGAGTGAAAACTCTCATCTTCAAAGCACAGGTTTGATATTTGCAAACAGCCATTCGGAATGATAGCCAACTACAAATTGTATCGTCCTGAACGCTCTTCAGGAAAAATACATTTCACTGGTAATAATAGGTTATTCTTTGCCCTAGCAAATTGTCATTATCAGAACTAATAACAGTTTGACCAAGAATGTCCCAAGTTCTTTTTACCTATTGTTCATGAACTTAGTTAGTGAACTTTATTTTTCCCCACGGGGAACTCAAGGGTCAATTCTAAGTGATAACAAATTCTTCCTAACACAGTTTGTTGTTATTTTCTCAATAATTTGAATGTCACAGTATCTGAGGGAAGGGTTTTCAGTGATGGCTTTTCTTCCAAAATTATCAGTTTTTGGAATTTCCATTTGTGACGGTACCATGTAAACCATCCAAACAGAGACCAAACAGACGTCAACCCCACCCTCCAGTAACTCAGGAACTCCAGCAAGACAGGTATGTAAGCGTGCTGGGCTCGCGCTTCCAGGCTCTTGCTCAGTGAATCAGGTCACTAGATGGTCCTGAGACATCTAATAAGTGCTTCGCAGGTCCATTAGCAGCCATGAAACCAGTAGTACCATTTGTGACCAGCATTTTCTTCTAAAAAGAAATAAAATGCAGCACATCAAAGTGGATGGGAAACATTTGCTTCATCACTGTAGGTTTATGCTGACTCCCAACGTAAAATGTAATTTTTATTATGGGGCACAGTAAAAAAAACAAAAGGATTTCAAAGATATTGGTGAGAGTTTCCATTTGAAAATCCAGTAAACAGAGTAGAAAGATAACTTTTATAGGATGGTAATTTAAAGGCATATAAGGAATCAGGAACAATGTGAACCGAACAAACAGGCATCTGCCATCGACCAGAGAAAAACGTCTTTTTAAAAGGTAGACATGGCGGAATGAAGTCCAAGTTGACCAGAGGAAATCCAACAGTGCATTATTTTATCATAAACAGTCCGTGAAAGCCATCTCTTACAGCTCCCAATATGCATGTTCATGCTTTTTGGGGGATTTAGCCTCTTCAGTAAGATTCAAGTCTTTAACTTGTAGAATATGGAAATTACCCAGTATTTGACTATTGTAACAGGGCCACTTTTTGATTATTTTATTAAGAAAAGATTTTAATCACATCCTCTGAAAATCGGTCACTCTTCAAGGCCCTCATACAACCAACTGCTTAGTTTATGCATAGTAACATAAGAATTTTCAATAATAAAAGCTGAGAGCATACAGTAGGCTAAACTCATCCAAGGTAAGAGAATGGAGAATAATTTTCATTTTCTCATTTTTAACTCATAAATAGCATCCCTTATCCATTATTTATCTATTTTTAATTTTAATTAATAGTTCTGGTCATAAATGCCTAATTTCTATGGCCATAGAAAAAGCAGTCTGCATGTAGCTAATAGGACATTTTAATATTTATGAAGTTCAAAGTTTTCTATAAATAAATTCAGACATTATCACCAGACCTAAAATTATGTTAGAAGACAGATTGAATAATTAATAGCAAAGGCATGTGTTCATTGAGAATACACACAATATGCGTAATAAACATATACATTGCTACTTTGATCAAGCGACTCACAACTCCTTTCTCAGGGTCATCTCTGGTCATATGGTTATCAGAAATAATAAAAAAAAAAAACAACTACTTTTCCTGGACTCCAGGATTATTGTTATTATTAATATCCATTTTTAAACCTAAGACAGCACAGTCTGCATACTACTTGGACACTATCATCACCTACTTCCTCCTTTCATCCTAGCAGCATCCCTGATTTGTTGTTGAAGTAGTTATTAAGCTAAGGAGGGGTATAGCAGGTTGGCCAAAGCACAGTGGAGTCTGAGTCTCTGGGTTCAAGTCCTCATTTCCCCAAGCATGCATTTGCTGTGTGGACTCTGTGCACACTGCTTTGCTTCTCTGTTAGTTTGGGTGTCCCCGGGCAGCATGGCATGGATCCTGTTACTTCCAGCCTGCTGCACAGAGAAGAAAGCCACCTCTAGCAAGAGAAAGATGAGAGGCACAGAACTGCAGGTTGGTGGCTGGGGCACACTACAGTGGGGAGAGCGAGGAGACATGGGTGGGTGACGTGGCTCATGGTGTGGGTCTGTGGACATCTTCAGGAGGGGAGCTGGTCACCAGAAAAACCAATCACATGATTAGAGCATTGGAACTTTAGGCCAGCCCGATCTCTGGGGAGGGAAGGGGAAGTAGAGATTGAATGCAACTACACGAACAAGGGTTTAATTAGCTTTGCCTTCATAATGAGACTCCAATAAAAACTCTGGACATCGAGGCTCAGTGCAGTGGCCTCGTTGGTAAATACACCAATGTGCAGGGGAGTGGGTGTCCTGAGTCCACAGGGACAGAGGCTGCTGCACCGGGGCCCTCCCAGACCTTGCCCCACGCATCCTTCTTTAAATCGTATCCTTTATAATAAAACGGTAGTCATATGCATAGCACTTTCCTGAGTTCTGTGAATCATTCTTGCACACTACTGAAACTGAAGTGGGGGACATAGGAAGTCCCACATTTTTAACCAGCCAGGAGGAAATGCACATGGCTTGGAGACGCCTACATTTGTGGCTGGCATCTGAAGTGGGGTCAGTCTTGTGAAGGGCTTTGCCCATAACTTGCAAGTTCTGTGCTAACTCCGGGTAGTCAGCGTTAGAACTGAACTGAATTGCAGGACACCCAGTTGGTACTGTGGAACTGGTTTCAGAGCAGGAGGACAATGGTGGCATCTCCTATGACCAGCGTGAGCCACAGTTTCCTCTTCTGTCTACATGAGAATGATAATAATCGTGGTAACTACATCCTGGGTTATTGTGGGGATGTTCAGATAATACATGTTAAGTCCTTCGCTGGCCCATAAGTGCTCAGTAAATTAGCCTTTTTTATCCCCTTCGTGAGATGAGAACACTGAAACTCGGAGAGACTAAGTGGCTTATGCAAAATGATGCGGAACGCGGGTGCTCACTCCCATGGAGGGTTTGTTTCCACCCCTACAGTCTGCTTTTCCTATCTACACAGCCTGTTTCTCTGGTTCTCATTGCATTTTCTGACAAAATGCACTAGAAGTTAATAGAAATTCCTTTTGAATAGACACATATGATTCAACACGCATCCCCCAGGGGCAGCGGCATTGGTGTGCTTCTGCACGCTTTCTTCTTAATGGCAGTCTTCACACAGGGCCTCAAATAGATAAAACCTTGGGTCAGAGTTTTGCCAGGACACCCCAAGGGGACAACTGGCTTTGGATTATTTATTTTCTTGTACCTGTAAAAGCACATTCATATGCACCAACACACGCACACATGCAGCCTCATGATACTTAAAACTCTAAAACTGCAGGAAAGGAAAAAGAAAGTTGCCAAATCTGTGATCCCAAAACAAACCCCAGGAATGTGAGATGGTTCCATAACAGAGGCATTTTCCCACAAGCAAGGCTTGCGTTCTCCCTCGCACCTCATAGAGGACAAATCGAAATGGAAAGACAGGTGAAGCCGGCAGCCTCTGGCAGTGGCTGATTTTAGATGCTTCGCGGGTGCTCATGCCTTGTTTTTCTGAACAGGATCAAATCCTAAGATTTTAAACCCAAACCCTCCAAGAGCACAGCCGCGAGACTCTCAAGGACAAAATGATTATCTCAGATCTCCAGAAACTGAGTGGTGTACGAAACAGCTATGGGAAGGGAAGAGTCACTTGTGGATTTTGATTTTTCTCTCTGCTTCCAAAGAATATAAATTTCTTGCTGGCTTAAGACAGTGGTTTTGTAGAAGGATAAATTTGAGCTGAAATCTTTTCCTCCCTCCTCTAAAACGATCGTTTGGGGACCATATTATTTTGTTCATTCTGGTTCTTTCCTTTTTAAAAATTGCACAGGACATTTTAAGTCATGTGTCTTAGCTCAAAAAAACCACAATTTTCAATTGATGTATATTACCAAACAGTATACCATGGAATAGACTCGTTTAACTAATACTCAAACACATCTTAAGTTTTAAATAGAAAGTCAATTTCATGGGTTCTCCAGTTTCAAAGTGTTTGCTAAAGTTATATTTGTTATAAAACATCAGTGTTTAAAATAGTTCACGGGGAGATGCCTGCACACTCGGCATTTATTCGAATCACAAATACTTATGGGGTGTCAAACACATCCCAGGCTATTAGTATGCATTGGTGAGATCCCTTACCTTCAGAAAGATTACAGAGAGTGGAGGAGAAATACCACCACAAGGAAATGAAAATATAGACATACATGTGATGATTAATTGTGAGAAGAGCTACAAAGAAACATAAAGGTTGTGATCACAGAGAACATCAGCAGGCGAGGTTGTGTTTAGCAGTAAATCAAATTAAGATGCAAACGCAAAGCCTTGTCATTTCCCGCAGTTCACCTGCCTTTTTATTTGACTGGTGAATTCAGTTTCCCCAACACTATGTCCTTTGCCACAAGAACTTGCTAAAGCCATAACAAATAAACGTCGCAGACATAATATCACATTACGACGTCTGAGAAGGGAGGCTGGAGAAGAGAAATGAGCCTTGATGAATAAGAGCACTCTACAATTCACACGACCTTACTCCAACTGTGTTCATTCCATCACAAAAAACCCTGAAAAGTTAAAGTGTCTGCTTCTCATCATGGGATGGGAGAGCAAAATGCCCAGGCAGGTAAAGGTGAGCTGGGGCGCACCTGCTAAATAAAGAACCAGAACTTATCTTGATGGAAATTTCTGAACATTAAAAAATACTAACAATTAGGTCCCAGCTAGTAAATGAAATAATAAAAATAGCCCACTAGGTAATTAGAGTTGTCCGTGGATTTCTCAAGACCAACATCTTTGAAGAGTCCCTGTTACGTTTTATTAAACTCAGACAATATTGCTTTCTAGAATGAAGTGATTTTCTTTCAGGGATTATCTTGGTCTTCTCGGGCTGCTTCCACAAAATACCATAGACAGGGTGGCTTATAAACAAAAGAAGTTTATTTCTCACATTTGTGTAGGCTGGGAAGTCCAAGATCAAGGAGCCGGCAGATTTGACGTCTAGTGAGGGTTTGTTCCTCGGAGATGGCACCTTCTGGGTCCCCACGTGGTGGAAAGGGTGAACAAGCTCCTTCCGTCCTCTTTTATAAATGCACGAGTCCCTTTCTGGAGGGTTCTGCCCCCTAAAGGCTCCTTCTCCCAATACTGTTGCATTAGGGATTGGGTTTCGACATGAATTTTGGGGGAACACAAACGTTCAGAACATAGCACGCATCTACTCATAAAAGCAGGTGTCCACATTCTCTGTGTGAGGATTGGTGTCATAGTCTTTTATTTCTTTTGTGTCCCCTGATAGCCCCTGCTGGGATGAGATTCATATTTTGATGGGGTATTTTTCCCTCCTAGCACTTGCACTTTCCCTCCCAGCAATTGCAATCCATTCAAGGTATTTTTGTTTAATGCAAGTCCCTCCTGGGAGCTGTAAGTCAAAACTGTGCTGGTGCATTTACGGCTCTATTCCCATTTCCTAGGATGGAATGTAGGGTGCGCTCTGTGTCTGTGTGTGTGTGTGCATGCCTAGACATAGATCTACACAAAGATAAATATATACATATAGGTGTAGGTAAGGATACATATACACACACACATAGACATACACAGACAGACAGCTTAGATATAGCTCTTGACAATAGATATACAAAAAGGAAAAAGGAATGTACATATATTAGACATAGGTATAGACTAGACAAAGGTATAGGGACAGATATAAAGGTATAGATAAGGACTTAGATATGTAAATACAGACAGATGTATAGACATGTAGGCATACAGACAGATATAGACACAGATTATGTAGACAGTTGCTGGGCAAGTGGATGACTGACCACTACACTCATGTATTGATCTCAATTATTCCCTATTGCTGATGTTCAATCATAAAACCATTCTTTTCTGAAAGACTCATTTTCCAAACCTTTCTTAAAACAGTTCATTTCATTTGGACCTCAGTACCCCTGTAAGTAAGCTTAGGAAGTTGGGCAGGCATTATAATCCGCATTTTAAAGGTGGGAAGCAGAGGTTTTGTTTTGCACACATCCACACAGTTAGTAGGGATGAGCCACCATATAAACACGCAAGTGTTAATTTTAATCTATAGATCTATTCTCTTTTTCTAACATCAATTGGTCCATTTAAGTTTTCAGGCCTGAATGTATCCTAACCTCACAGAGACTCCACACGGCCTTTCAAAAACCCGTTACGACAATGCACACTTGAAATGATGGGGGTCCCAGCGTCACCCCTTCACAGCATCATTTTCAGACTTATTCACGAACTGGCTTAGGATAGGAACAGGATAAGCTCTTCAAAATTCCATTACTGCGGAGGTGTCAAGTATCAACAGTGTGCTTTGAAAGCGAAGAAAAAAAAAATATCTCAATTTCCAAAAACAGTGTCACAAATGGAGAAAAGAGAAGAAGCTGGTTTCCAAATGACCAAATAACTCTAAAAGCATTATATATATTCCCTTCCTACAGTAAAGTATTAAAAATGTTCCCATTTTTAATAAATATAAATAATAAAATAAAAATAAATAATAAATAAATAAATAATAAATAATATAAAATAAATATATAATAAATATAATAAATAATATATAATAATAAATAATAATATATTAATATATAATAATATATAATAATAATAAATATAATAAATATATAATAAATAAATAATATAAAATAAATAAATAAATAATAAATAAATTAAAAAAATAAATAATAAATGGGAACATTTTTAATAGCAAATAACTCTGCAGCACTAATGACTTCCATATTTGTCTAAGTGTTGTGTTCTTTTGGCAGACTGTGACACTGCATACAGGCTTCTGCGCGTGGAGACAGAAGCCACTACAGGTTGATTACAGGAAGGGGCCGCTGCAGTGAACGGCCACCAGTCCCCAGGTGACAGAGGCTGCATTAGAATTAATGAGTGTTGCCTCTGTAAAGAAAATCTTGGGTCCTTGGAGAAAAGCTGCAAGGACTGAGCGTTCTCTTGCACTAAAAAGCATAGGATTGAGTGTTGCCCTCTTGCAAAACACATCACAAAAGTTGAGACATGCATCCTTGCTGAGCCCTGCGTGCTCCACGGGGACAGGACACATGGGACACATTGGCCGCTAACAAGAAGCGACAGGTTCTGAGGCCCTGGCGGCCCTGGGTCTTCACCTTCCTGCACATAGTATGTGCACATCCAAAGCATGAATACCTTTGCACATACGTGATGCATCGTCCTCATGCACTTTCGATTTTAATCTGTGGGAAGTAGGTTAAACCGTTGCATTTTGCAATGAAAGCAGCTGGCCTCCTCAACATTTTATATGAGGTTTATTGGTCATTATTAAATAAATATATCCCTGTACCTGCTCCTTGGAGCAATGATAAGAGGAGTCCATATGTCAAGTGGCCAGTTCCCAAATCAGTGACTCTGGCTGTGTTGCGGGGTTAGTCTGCCATTTAGAGAGGTGCACCCCTTGGATCCTAGCATTCAACATTATCACTATTCACTTTCGTTTTTATTTTTCCTTCCCTTTACTACTGCAGAAGACCAGCACGCCTGTCCCCCTATGTCAGATGGGGCCATGTGATCAGTTCTGACCAAGCAGCTTCGCTTTCAGGCCAAGATGCAAACTAGGACTGCTGTTCACCAAGCAAAGGGGAGGAAAAGGTTCAAGAACTAATAACCCACTCTGGTGTGAATTGTTACAGACAGGAGAATGCACACACATAACATTTACCAGCTCTCTTTTGGAGCCAAGTTACTTTAGGAGAAACCTGCATTTGTAACTGAACTGTCTTTGACTACCTGGGCTGCAGCACAAACTACTAGAGTTTTCCTTCCGTATCCACAGGAATTGGTTCCAGGACCCCCCCTCCCCACCGATATGAAAATCCATGCATGTTCAAGTCCTTATATAAAATGGTGTAGTATTTGCATATAACCTACATACATCCTCCCGTACACTTGAAATCATCTCTAGATTACTTACAATACCTAACACAATGCAAATGCATATAAATAGTATGTCATTAAATAGGAAATGTCTGATTTCAAATCAAAAGTGTACTTTATTGTATCTCAAACAAGCAGCAATAGAATTCATCAAAGTATGTGCCTAAACTATCGACACAGTTTTGCTATCTTAATGGTAAAGCGTTGTTATACCATATTGTTCAGGGAATACTGACAAGAAAAAAAGTCTAACGTACAGTACAGACACAATATTTTTAAAAATATTTTCAATCCACAGTTAGTTGAATCCATGGATACAGAACCCATGGATACAGAGCGCTGATGGTGTAGACTAGGTAGGTTAAACAACAGAATTTTAACTTCTCCTAGCTTTGGAGGCTGGAAGTTTGACATCAGGGTGCCAACATAGTTGGGATCTGGTGAGGGGTCTCTTTCTGGCGTACAGACAGTCTCCTTCTCACTGTGTCTCTCTCCCTCCTTTTATAAGGCCATCAATCCTAGTAGATTATGAACTTATTTAACGTGAATTACCTCTTCAAAGCCTTGCCTCCAAATAGCGTCGCATTTGTGGTCAGGGCTTCAGCAGGTGCGCTTTGGAGGGACGTGCCTGAGTCAACTGCAGGACCCCAGAGCTCTAGGCCTCCCATCCCTACAGCGTCCTCCCCAGACACACCGGAGAGTCCAATAACTAGAAATCTATTCGGCCCATCAGAAATGTCTCTGATAAGATTAGAGGGAGATTAGCTAAAGCAAGACACAATTTATCGAGTTGAGTTCATAACACCTGAGTGACAGGTTTGGCTTTGACAGCTGGAGTAAACTGACGCAGTGCCTCTCAAATTTAAACGCCTACAAATGACCTGAGTCTCTTGTTAAAATGCAGATTTTGAATAGGAGCCTGCAAGTTTGTATTTCTAACCATCTCCCGGGTGATACTTTTGCAACTACAGTAGTAACGTCCTCAGTCCTTTTCGTGACCCCAGCACTGAAGCTTTTAACATGACAGACTGTCGCAACCCCTGCGCCTCTAACCCGTGAATTAAACAAATAAATCATCAAACAAACAAATAAGCAGACAAAATTGAGAAGGCAGGGGTTGAACACTGAAAAATATAATGTATTAATCCACCAAAAATACGTGTCTGCTGAAGCTTTGATTAGTGTTTGTATTTCACTCATTGATTCAATCACAATTATAGCTTGGTTACACTTAAATTCTTCCAGAATGGATATACAAGCAGAACTGGCTACAACCTGAGTGGAAGGCAGAGAGACCCAGGAGAGAGGCAATAATATTAGATATTTAAAATATGCATCGAGCTACCAATGATTTTAATATAATATATCCTTCAAACTGTGTTTTCTAAGTGCACGGGCTCGAGTCATCATCAAGGTGTGTGTGTGCGTGCATGTAGGTGTTGTGCGGACGACGGGTGGGCAAAGCAGAGGGCGGCAACGCAATGCAAGCCTGTAAGTCAAGGACAAGACTGAACATTCCTAAGCAGAAAGCAGTACTTTGCTTTCATTTGGGTACCATTTGGAGAAAAAGACTATATTTATTATTTCAACCACCCTTCAGTAGGTATGGATTGAATTCCAACGAAAGTGCATTTAAAAATAAAAAATAAAATCAAAGGGAAAATAAGAGCAAATCTGTCTTTGGGGAAAAAAGACGAAACTAAATATCCACATTCATTTTATTTTCTCCTAACTTAATAAAAACAAAGGACGAGATTCTAGTTGTCTATGAATGAGCCCTTCCGATGGGAGGGTTTCTAAGTTGATTCTGCACAGCAGGTGGGATAAATGCCAGAGTCCTTCCTAAATGCTCAGCTTAGCTCTTGGTACAGGGCAGGAACTCAGGGAAAATTTGAAGAGTGACTGCGTGAATGTAGAATGCATTGCATGCTTTTCAGGAGAGGACTCAGAAGCAGATGCTATTTTCAGGGTCTTCTCCTCGGCCACCTTAACCTTTGACCCCTCTCCCTTGCCCCAACATTAGACAAGGGCAGAAAGGATGGGGCCAGTGGCACATTTTTATAGAGTCAGCTGGTCTAATTATTTGCAAATCCAAATAAAAGATCATTTCATGCTCTTCAAATTAGCATAGGTTTTAAAACAATCACAAACAGACATTAGGGAGGTTTCCATATGGTTTCACAGGTTTGAATTATGTCTATGAACTGGTAGGAAAGTTTATATTATGAGGAAGAAATTTTCCTTTTCATCCATATTTATTTATTTATTCATTTATATCAGTGTCCACTTGTGTATCTACATTTTATTCAATAGGTTCTAATCTGCTGCTATCATTTTTATTTTGATGCTCCAATTGTTCCAGATTTGGCCACTGCAAGCCACTTAAAGCTGATGCCTGTGTCTTTTTGACATGCCCCCATCATTCTTCAAGTGTTTCCTGACTTGATGGCAAAAGAAAGAGATGTTCTAGGTTCATCTTGTACTTTCCTTGCCCCAGTTATGAAATTGGCCTTTTCTCCTGTTAGTTTTGGTTCCTTTTAGTGATGAATGGCAATTAGACACCAACACCTTGGAGCTAGGTGTACTCATTGCTTTTCAAGTCAAAGTGTTTCTAGGTCTTCTATATGTCTATAATTACCTATACACATTAAAAAGACTAAATAGTCTTTATTTAGTCTTTTTACTGATATCACTGATTTAAACCCAACACCTTCAGGTGCTATAGATGTTGATTTTTGTTTTTATCGTTACTATTCCCTTTCCTTTACTTATATTGGATTTAATTCTCTTCTCTTTTTATAGTTTCTTAAAGGGGAAACTTGGATTATCCAAAATCACTCTTTAACATTCCAAACAATAAACTTATAGCATCTGTACCTATACCTTCCCTCTGTCCTTTGGCTGCATCCCATAAATTTTGATATGTTATCATTCAGTTCAAAATATATTCTAATTTCTTTTGTGATATTTGTTTGAATCCAAGACTCATTTTGAAGTATGCTATTTAATTTCCAAAATTTTGGTGCTTTTCTAGATATATTATTATTATTGACTCCTTAATTTTATTATCATTATTGCCAGAAAATATGCTTGATAATATTTTAAAAATTGAAATGCACTAAGATTTGTTTTATGCCCAAGATGTGGTCTATTTTGAAGGAATATTTCATGTGCACTTGAAAATTCTGTGCATTCTTTAGTTGTTGGGTATATTGTTCTATGAATGTCATTAGATCAAGTTGGTAGATAATGTTGTTCAAATTATCTACATCCTTACTGATTTTTTTTTTCTGTTCAGTCAGTTTTTACCACATTTATTTGAAGCTCTCTTAGGCATAAACATTTATGATTGTTATGTCTTCCTAACGACTGGATATTTTTCATTATAAAATGCCTCTTTCATTCCTGACAATACCACTTCTAGTCTTGAAGTACACTTTTTTGATATTTATAGCAACTCTGAATTTTTCTGGGTTTGCTATGTTTAGTACTTATATTGTTTTAAGTTTGTTTATTTCAACTTATTTGAGTTTTTGTATTTTGTATTTAAAGTGGGTCTCTCGTACACAGCACATGGCTGGTTTTCTAAAAGAATTCAAATCTGTCAATATCGTTCTGAGTGTTTAGTCCATTTACATTTAGTGTATTTATTGATAGAGTGAGCTTAGGTTTATCATTTGTCCTCTATTTTCTATTTGTACTTTCTTGTTGTTTTGCTGTCATTTCTCTATTCCTCCTTTTCAGTCTTGTCTTAACTGATATTTGTATTATTCTGTTTTAGTTCCTTCACTATCTTTTTGATGATACATCTTGACGTTTCTTTTAATGGTTGTTCTAGGAATTAAATATGCATCCTTAACAAAACGAAACCTACTTTGCATTAATACTGTGCTACCTCATATTAAGTGTAAGAAACTTTCAACAGTATGGTTTTGTTTAACACTCTAATCCTTTGTATCTACGTATGTTATAAACTACAAAAAACATTGATATCATCTTCCTTTAAATAGTCATATGTAGAAATATTTCCAGATTACAATAAAAGAATTACAGCCTTTTATAGTATCCACATATTTACCATATTGAATATTCTTCATTCTTCTCCTTAAATACAAGTTTCACTAATTGTCATCTCCTTTCAGCCTGAAGATCTTCCATAAAAATACAGGTCTTATAAAACAGGTTTAATGATGGTAAAATCTGTTTTTTTTTTGTCTGAAAATGCCTTTATATTAGCTTCTATGAAGGATATTTTTGAAGGATATAGAATTTTGGGCTGGCAGATTTCTTTCTTTTTTGATCATTTAAAGATGTCATTCCATTGTCTTCTTGCTTCCATTGTTTCTGATGAGATGCTGACCATCATTAGTATTGTCACGCCCTCTGTATGTATCCTTTTTTTTTCTGCGTATTTTCAAGATTTTATATCTTTCGTGTTTATCACTGTGACTATGATGTAGAAATTAAAATCACACTAGGTGTGGTTTTCTTTGTATTTACCCTGCTTGAAGTTTCCTGAGCTTCTTGAATGTATGTATTTCACCAAATGTGGGGAAATTTCAATTATTATTTATACACCATCTTGTTGTTCCTCTTCCTGGGACTCCAATTATCTATAGGCTATACTGCTTGATATTGTCCCACAGGTCCCTTGTCTTCTGTTAATAATTAAATCATTTTCTCTGCTCTTCAGATTGAATAATTTATATTAATCTATATGAAATTCACTGACCTGTTGTGCTGTTTCCACTCTGAAACTAAGCCCATCTGGTGAAGCTGTCATTTCAAATATTTTATTTTTAATTCTAAAACTTTTATTTTTATATGACTATTCATTCCTTTAAAGTACTATTTAAATTGATACCAGGTGTTTTAGAGTCCTTATCTGTTAATTACAACATCTTGGTCATGTCAGGGTTAACTGTTTTTTTTTTTTTTCCTTCATTATTACAGGATATGTTTTTCTGTTTCTTCACATTTCCAATAATTTTTATTTAAAACATCATGGTGGATGATGTATTACAGAGACTAGATTTTGTTGACTTAGAAGAGTGTTGATTTTTATGATAGCAAGAAGTTAACTTGGCTGGATTCAAACTCCCACTCCGCATCTCTGCTCTGTGTAGCACCTCCAATGTCAGTTCTTTCAGCCTTGTGGCCCTTTCTCTCCAGGGGCTTCCCTGGAGTCTCTCTTGTTTACACACTTCAGAGATCAACCAAAAATCCAGGCAGATCTTACAGGCAAATCCAGAGCTCCCTCCCTGTTCTATTTATGCATCCCACATCATCACTTTCTTTTTATTTTTTTATTTCAGAATATTATAGGGATACAAATGTTCAGGTTACATATATTGCCTTTGCCCCGCCCGAGTCAGAGCTACAAGCGTGCCCGTCTCTCATATAGCACCGCACCCATTAGGTGTGAATATATCCGTCCCCTCTTCTCCCCTCTCCCACCTGCCCGACAGCCGATGAATGTTACTACCATATGTGCACATAAGCATCGATCAATTAGTACCAAAGCAGATGGAAAACCATACTATGCTCACGGATCGGCAGAATCAACGTTGTTAAAATGTCTGTACTACCCAAAGTGATCTACAGATTCACTTTCTAACCACTCTGGACATCCTCACTTGCATCCTTGCATTTCTTAAACCCAGTAAGACTGTAGCCTTCCTCTTCATTTTCATCTGCCTTGCACCGCATGGACTAGGGTATACTTTTAGGGTAAATACCAAATGCGTCACTTTCACCAAACTGTAGTTCCTCTCTCTTAAGGGTTAACTCCTCTTCAATTTCTGCCTATTTATGGTTGCTGTAAAGTACCATCAAATAGAAGGTAACTTTAAAATATTTTATTTAGAATTTATAATTGTTATTATGAGAGAATTAGTCCAAAACATGCTACTCTGTTATTGCCATAATAGTAAAGCGGTTAGTGCTATTTTTAAAAGTTTTATTGAGATATAATGACCATATAAGGTATATATATATATTTAAAGCACATAATTTGATATGTATTTTTGTATTTATATCAATAGGCATACACACATGGGCATACATACATGAAATTTTCACCATAATCAAGATGATGAACAGATCTGTCACTAGCAAAAATGCTAGTGCACTTTAAAAAATAATTTGATATTTTACATAAAGAACATTGCAACATTTGTTTCCCTCAACATAATAATCTAAACTCTATGAATTTGTAGTAAGGTAATACATTTGTATATGGTTATATGTTTTCCACACAAAAATATCTATTACTGAGTTCGTTATAAAAATAAAAGACTGTAAGGAACCTAAATATCTAAAAAAGTAAGAAAGAGGCCAAGACAATCATGCCACAGACACAAGGTAGAAAGTTATGGAACCATTAAAAGCATGTTTTAAAATAATTTGGAATAACATGACCATACTATATTATTAAAATTCATGGATAAAAGGCTAAAAAGAAACATAACATAGATTTGACAGAGTCTTCATTTGACTTGGGTGACTTTGGGTGAACTCTGAAATTCTACTTTGTTGGCATTTTCTACCATGCCTATGATAAAAATGCATTAGTTTAATAGAAAATTTTATTTTCTTTGGGAAAAAAAATCTTGTCTTCATTCCAATTCTTCTCTAATCCTTAGAAAATAATTCATTTCCATATGCCATCTGGATATCGACATATCCTTGAGAGATTTTTTCTGTTATAGTTCAATGATCGGAGTCTTTTGAGTCAGAATCCCAAGGTCGGAATATTGCCTCTACCCTTTAAACAGACCAAATGGCCATTGACTGGTCATTTCTTTTCCCTGATTTTCATTTTCTCTATCTGTACAACAAGGGCAATAATAATATTTATTTGAGGAAAGACCAAGTGTAACAAGAGTGAAAGTGGTTTTAAATAGCAACATACTCACAAGTGCTAGTTACGTTGCCAGGGATAAATACTTGTGGGATTTTTAAACAGATAGCTTCTCATTCTTAACCTGGTCCTTTCACCAAGGACATATGTGTCATTGGGCTTCTTTGGGGATCGTGGCTGAACCATTTTGGTTTATAAGCATTTGGCTAATGACCTAAGCACAGAGGATTGGCAGAGGAATTTTTTTTTTTTTTTTTAGATACCCAGTTGTTTATCCAGGGAAGTTACTTTGAAATCTGTCCTAACTGAACATGTTCTCCTGTTATTCTTGCTCTTTTCCTTTGCATAATTTCTCATCCTTTCAGAATCACACAAAAAAAAAAGCAATTTTCCCACTGCTATTTTTGGGGTGAATTTAAGGTTCTTTGCAAGAAGAAATAATCTTTCTTCCCCCACTCCCACCAGCAGCCAAGCGCCTGTAATTCAGCTCAGTAAGTTCTCTTTTATTCACACGCATCGATTATTCCTTCAAAAACAAAATAATTTCCACTCAAAGCCTTTCATCTGTTGATCTCAGCACTTCAGAAACTAATTAATCTCCACAATATGCCTGGATCAGCATTATCCCTTTTGTTTTCAGATGAGCAAACAAACGCTATGAAATTAAGCAGATTGCTCAAGGTCAAACAACACGTCGGCATCTGAGCCCGATTTGAACTCAGAATCCCACAGTTCCACGTTCAAGGCGCGGAACACGAGTGCCCTGCTCAGAGCGTTTGAGACGCACGGTCATGGGTGTCTGCCTCACACGCTGCTGTGCGTGTTGCTAAGATGGAGTGACAATTCAGTGCGGTCTTCCAAACGGTTTCCAAAGTGAAACCGCTTTCCAAGGTTCTTGCTGGAAACCTTAACAGGCTACCTCTCCCACTTGTTTTCCTCTTTCCTTGCACAGGGAGATCATAATTCCCAGTTTGTCTGGGACGGTTATGAACAATCCTGTTATGCTGGTACCTTACAGTTTTTGAAATGATCCCTCTTTCAGTGGTATTCCAGCTTAAATGATGAATCCACTGGTCCCCCGTAAAACCCCCACACCTCTAATGCAACGTGACGAGGTAGGTAAACTGTGGCCATTCCCTTCCCCAAACCCGAAGCTCTGGCAAGAGGACAGTGCTGTGTGTTGAAAGACACGGTGAGCAGAGACTATGAGAGGTAAGAAGAAAGTGGGAGAGGACGGAAGGGATTGAATAGAGGGAGGTTGGCAGGAGCAGTGAATTCTGAGAGAGGGGAGATCCCCCAAGATTAAAAGGGAACAGAGAAACTGGGATGGGTGTGCGGCTTTCAGTGGGTCTTTAAGGATTTGAAAACACATGGAACGTCCAAGCATTAACAAAGATTTCTCATGCAAGGTGTGGCACAGAATTAGCAGAGTGGTCCCTTTTCAAACGGACTGGGAAAGTTTGAGGAGTAAGTATCCCAGTAATGCCCACAACATCCCAAAGACCAGCAGTCCTTCCCTATATCCGAGCATCCATAAACCCTACTGATGAATGTCTAGATCCTATATTAGAGGGTGACAGTGTCCATTCCATTCTCCATAAGCATTGTTGTGACTGAGTCTCTTAAAACCCTGGCAACAGGACGTTCAGAGTCATTTAATTTGATTTAGAAAAATGAAATAATGTGGCATTTCTGCATCTACATATGGAAGGATAAAATTCATACCAACTCCATTAGTCAAAAAGCAAACTGCGTTTGGCTGCAAAACATACTCATAGTGAAAGCCTCGCAAACACACATTTCAAAGAAAAACGTAAGTGAGAAAGAGTGCTCAGTTTACTCTCGTGTACCTGCTCGGTTGTTTTCCTGGTCTACACTCCACATCCCTTAAAGACATAAGTCAGGAATCACAAGCCTGATTTAGTGAGCACCTTGAAGCAAGCAATTATGAAAGCCTCCAGACCACTGTGCGTCCATGGCAGAAGAAAATGGGTCACATGGTTTATCTCCCATCTGGTGTTTCATCCTATAAAAAATATGCCCCGTGACGTGTAACTTCAATTGTGCATATATTTACTAAAGTGTAAACGATTAATTTATTATCCAATTTTCTTGTCAATTTGAGGGATGCTTTTTAATCTGTGCAAAGGAAGGCGGGAATTTAGCCTACACTCTAGTTCTCAAGGTCCCAATCTGGAGTGCCCCCAAGTATTTATGGAATATCACCCACCCTGAATCACTGTCTGCATCCCATTAGGGGAGTCTGTTATCCTAGGAAATGCTTCCTCCGCGTTGGGAGTAGAGCAAAGAGATGTTAACAAACTCCATCAGGACCACAGGGTTTGACTTTACAGAGAGCACAGATTACGAAGACATTTAGCTTTAACTTTGCTTTTTTTCCCTCTATACAAATGGAAATAGTAATTATTATTTCAGGAGTACAAATAGATAATCTGGAATTTGTTACCTCTTGGTTTGTTCATAAAATTGTACTGCGATTAGTAAATTATAGGATGTGATGTATTTAAGGTACTCTATGGTCCAGAAAAGAAACACTTATATAGAAACACTGTGTAAATATTCTTCTTCCTACACATGCTTCTTTGAGATTCAATAAAAACAAAATAAGACTCAGTGTCGTCTTGTAAGTTAAAACAGTTGCAAACATCTTAAACACGTAGAGGTAGCTAGTAAAAGACTACCTCGGCCCATGAATTCAAAAAACAGTCTTTTCAAAGACAACAAGTTAGAGGTCTTCCACCTTATCTCCCCACCCAGGACACAGGACAGAGTCAACATGGGCATAATTTTCCTCGCCAACAGTGTGAATTACTGAAGAAGGATTATCTCCCATGGCTTCTTCTTATTACAGACCAGGAACTTGGGCTCCTTCTTCACTGAGAAAAATCTTACTTATTCTTCAAAAGCTTTTACAGCCCCTGAGCAACCTTCCCTGACTTTTTCTGAAAGAATTATTCACTCTCTCCTCGGTGCTGCCAAAACATTTTGTACACGCATTTATTAGAGCGCATTGTAATGAGCGCAATATATATGTTTGTTTTCCCTCACTGCAGTGTGAGCTCTCCAAGACAGCAGGGGTATTTTATTTGTTATTAAAAAATCCAGGAATTGTACTTCATCTTTCTCCTTCCTCCCCACCCCCCGCCCAACCATCTGGTCCATAAATAAGTTCTGCCGAAACATACCGGCCCACAGGACTTTGTTTCCACGTCTATCACCTTCGTATCAAGGCATTATAACCTCTCTCCGGGACAATGAACTTTTTTTCCTTCCATGTTTGCCCTCCTGCAAGCCACCTGTCCATAGCAGACAGAGTGATCTTTTGAAAGTGTAAATGAAGTCAGGATGCTCCCCTGCTTAAAACTTGCAGTGGCTTTCTACGAAGCCTAGAATAAAACCCAAACTTCTTGCAAGGCTTGCAAGGCCAACTGCAGTGGTTCTCAGCTGAGGATACATTTTGTCACATTTGGAGGGGACATTTGGCAGTATCTGGACACATTATTGCTGTCACAACTGGGGGAGTGCAGTGTACTGGTGTCTAGTGAATGGTCACCGGGGATGCCACTAAACGTCCCACCATGGACAGGACAGCCTCCCACTGCAGAGCGGTACCCAGCTTCAAATGTCAACAGTGCCAAGGCTGAGAAACCTGCCCCCATGAGACACCTCCCAACTACTCACCTCCCAACCTCATCTCATGCTGCTGTTCTCCCCTGTCATCCACGGAAACCCAACCACACTGGCACCTTCTTGGTTCCAGAAGCACTCCAGGCCTGTTACTACCTCAGGACCTTTGCACTCACTGTTCCGTCTGCTCTGAACCTCCCCTTGGTATTTATATGTGCCCCCTCCTTATTATGCAGATTTCGGCTTAAGGGTTATCTCTTTATAAAAGTCACCTTTTACCCCTTAAGTTTAAGGACCCACCAGCCACTCACTGTCATGCAAAGTGATTTGAATTCATAGCTTATTTAAATCATGATTTAAATCCTAACCCTCTGATATGTTCCTTGCATGTTTATATTTGTTTGTTTTGCCTCTCCCTAAATTATAATTTCCAGAAGGGCAGAGGTCATCTCTGTTTTGTTCTCTATTTTATTCCCAGAAACTAAAACAGTGCCTGGCATCTTTAAGTCATTCAATACATTTCTTAAAAAATATTAATGCGTGCGTTAACAAATAATTGGCTCAAAGTAAAACAGTAGGCACCAGCACGGCCCCTCGGTTCAGGACTATGACCACAACTCCACTCAAGTTCAGGATTTGGGGACGAGGATAGATTTTGACTTTCTATCTGTGAGCTAGAAAATAATTAGAATGGCACCTCTAAGAAATAAATGGAAAGATTTGGGTTTATGGATATGTAAATGCATCCGATGCACACGCATAAATAGAAACACTAATGTATGCCCGCGTAAAGTGCCAACAATAACTGCAAACCTTCTAATTAATGGATTAGCATCCACTTAGAGAACAGCAGTGCAGACACTGCTTTCAGCTGGGGCTTCTCTCAGGCATCCCTCGATTCTCAGCCATGAAAAAAGATGGAGCTCCAGCCGAGAGCCATTGAGCCCAAACACACTCTACCTGGCCTTCCCGATGGCTTACAAGTCATCTGCGGCCCGACATTTCACCGGCCTTGTTGCATTTCTGCTGGAAATGTTGAGACAGTGACTCAGACGGCATAAGTAGCCCTAAGAGGTACAATCCCATGATCCCAAAGCCTGGGACGGCAGCATCAATTCTTATTCCAAGCCTTACCAGTCCACGGCCTGATTTCTCCTGGGTGCACCCTCGTGTCTTCGCGTCCTTGAGCCTCTGGCCTAAGTTCGTTTGTTTGGCGGCTATAACCTGAGCTGAATTTCTGAGCAGGATGGATGGCCGTCATTGGTTAGTAGCAAGAGAAACCTATCTCCTGTTTACTTTTGCCAAACAATTTCAGATGCTTGTTGATCTACCACCCTCCTACCACAGCCCAGGTAGAGGAATCCAAGATCAAAACATCGCAGGTTCTTAGAAGAGTAATTGCACCAAGCGGGCCTTCATTTTGCAGTTACGAGAATCAAACTACTGAGGGAATGGGAGCGAAGAAAACTAATATTTCAAAACCCAGGCGCCTGCTTTCGTGACGATGCACTTAATGATCTCATTTTCTTGAGCACTATCAAGGAAAAGAAAAATAAGACGTGGTTGGACGATTGAAAAGTCTTTTAAACAACAGACAAAAGACATCAGTGATAACCCGGTGATGGGCAGACTACCGTGACGACACCTGTGCTCCGTGTCTGCGGAGTCCTGTGCACCTCTGCACGTGTTGCTTTATCATCCTTTCCTTCCTCCTGCCAATGCCCACAGGAACGGAAAAACGCTAAGAGTGAGGAAAACAATCCCCCGTCTCAACTCCTGCAGTGTGCATATTCTGAGGGTCCTCTCGTGATCTGAAAGGACTAATAGCCACCTCTGCAACAGTCTGAACCCTTCTGGTGGCAAGTGACAAAAAATGCAAAGCCAAGCTGGTGTAAAAGAACAAAAAAAGGGGAGGGGGAATTTACTACTAATAGTTGAGGTAGTTAAACAGCTTAAGGCTATATCTAGGGATTCAGGCTTGGCTGGATCCAGGAGCAGTGTCAGTGGCCAACATCTTCCCAACCCTTCTACCCTCCGCACCTGCCCGCCGTGGTGACTAGCATTCTACCCTCTGCTTCTATGAGTTCAACTGTTTCAGATTCCACGTGCAAGGAGCTGACGTAGGATTTGTTTCTGTGTCTGGCTTATCTTCCGTAACACGATGTCTTCCAGGTTCATCCATGTTGCTGCAAATGACAGGATTTCTTCCCTTTTGAAGGCTGAATAGTATTCCATCATGTACATGTGCCACAGGATAAATATGTACAGTTTTTATTTGTAAATTTAAAAAATAAATCTTTAGAATCGCCATTAAAGGATGCCATTGAGCCTTGGTTTCATCTCTCCCTCATTTCTGCCCTCCTCCTTGCTCTGCAGGAGTGTGTATGTTTCATTTTCAGGCTCCTCCTGGTGCCAAAAGGGCTGCAAGAAGCTTCAGAACTACATCCTTCCCAAGTTCAAGTAAGTTTTCAAAATCCTACAGACTTCTTGCCACTGGTTCTGGCAGGTCCACACGCTCAGCTTTCAACAGCTTTCATGGCAACCGGGGTACACACTGCTCTGACTAGCCTGGTGTAAGTCACACGCCCCCTCCCTGCAGGCTGAGACAGAGGCAGCTCTACCCCCAAAGTCACAAGGACAGAATGGTGAGCAGTGATCCCTGGAAGAAAACCGGGCACGTCTCTATGATAGACGTAGGAGGATGGATTCGGGGCTGCAGAACTGGCAGGTGCCGACTCACCGCCCTCACAGCAAACATGACTTACTCTCAGGGAAAACAGAATCCCAAGCGAGGTTAAAAATATAATAATCGGGCAGCCTAAAACAGCTGAGCGGTGCTGGATCTTCCTTTGTTTCACATGACCTTGAGCTGGTGGCTGTTTTACGAGCCCGTAAGCAGATTTATCATCCCAAATATCCTGAATTTAAGTTGATGCTAATGGCTTTCTTTTTTACACCTCCCTCTTTCGAAAAGGAATTTTCCTCATCAAGTCCTTTTTATACCCGGGGTGGATCTTCCCCGGCAAGCGAGGCTTGCATCTCCCCATCCACAGCATGTAAAGAGAAGTCAAGTTGCGTGGTGACAGCAATATTCCAGCAAGCACGAGAACAAGCACGGAGTGTTCTGAGTGGATTCCAAAATAGCACTGGGGAAGAATGCAGCTCAACTCCTCCATTGCAAACCAAGGCTGTGGGTCCTTGCGGGAGGTGCATGGCGTGATACAGGCTCTTACTGAAAGCCAATGTTTGAACTTACAAGAATTCTCAGGGCCCACTCTTCATCCTTCAGGGTCACTAACCCTAAAAAGCACAGATTTCGGGTGGTCACCAACGAACCTTGACTCCACCAACCCTTCAATCACTTCCTTTTGCACTTCCAGTGAAGTCCAAGTTCCTCTCCAGCACCTGTCCCCCATCGCACGGCCCCCATATACTTCCTGAGCTGCTGCTTTGTGCAATCCACCACCACCCTAACCTCTCGCTTTACTTGTCAACCATAGAGATGCTTTATTCCACAGCTCCTCAAACAATCCGACATCTTTCCAGCTCTCTGCCTGACAATCCGGTATCTTTCCAGCTCTCTGCCCGTCTCACTTTCCACGCGACCCTTCCTCGCACCTCTATCTGACCCCTCAGTCTCCTCAAGCACAGCTCTGTAGACTTTCCTATTCAAATATCAGCTCCCTGGGGAACCCTTGTGCACTTCCCTACATAAATGATTCCATCTCCCTCAAATACTCATTCAACAGCTAGTGGCTGCATTCCTACTAAGTGTCAGACACTGTTTTGGCGACTGGAGATATTGAAAGAACTTCTTGTTTCTGTCTTTGTGACGCCTTAGTGTCTTACACAGACATCTTGCAACCTACAACTGCTTTATTCGTTTGTCCACTTATTGGTGGTGGTTGTTTTCCTTCCCTTCCCACTGAATGTGAGCTCCATCAGCACAGGAATCATGTTTGGTGTGTTGTCACCATTAGGACTGAGTGGATGTAATTTTTAGTTAAATGAACGGAGAAGGACTCAGACTCACTCACAGCAATATACAACAAGAATAGTACGAAATAATGTCAGTGGTTAAGGAAAGAATGTACAAATTACTTCCGTGGGTATTGGTTTGCTCAACCAAAATGCCCTGCCCGAATTAAGCTGCAGTAACTTTGACCTACGACCGTGAGGACAAAGACAGCAGTGTGAATCTTCAACGTGTGTTCTTAAATGGGATTCCCGCGAGGAGCTGTGGGAGGCCGTCCCATACAAAGATCGCATCAGCATTCTCTTCCCCAAACTAGTATCTCAGCCACCTGGTACTAGAGCCTGATATTTTACAGCAAGGGAATCATTTTCTTAGCTTGTTGCTAATTACACGTTGAAGACTTGTGATACATGAGTCAGCGTGCTAAGCACTTTCTGTGCATGATCTCGCCAAGTTCTTACAACAGTGTCATGAGGAAGATTTATGATTATCCTCATTTTAAAGATGGGGAAACCAAGGCAAGAGAGGTTAAGTAACATATCACAGCACAGCTGGTATGTGGCAGAGGCAGGATTTGAACTCAGGCCCATTTCCTTAACCACCACACATACTGCCCTTTCTCATCTCTGCTATCGAAATGCAGAAAAGCTTGGCTTAACCAGCAACACTGACTCGATCTTGTCCACACTGTGAGCATCTTCGCATGGCCATACCCATGCTACAGTGGAACACCACCAATCGGTAAGCACTGTAGAGTGAATGCGAGTTTGAAAACCTTTGGAAGAGCAAGTTTTTGCAAGGGGAAAGGAAGAGAATTTGTAGACGTTAAACAGAAAGGGGGTGCTGCCCGAAGGGAGTGAGAAAGACGTATTTGGACATGGCTATCGTTTACTTGGAAATGGTGCAGGCTCTGGGTGTGAGCTCATGAAGAGCGGCTGTCTGGTACCCGCCCCTGTAGACTAGTTCTAAGGGAAACGCCCATTTTGGTTAGAAAACAAGTAACCCAGGTCATGGGCCGTACAAGAGCTCCACGGTGTCATGTGGAAACCGTGGGCTGTATCGGATCACAGGAACGGCAAAGCCGGCTGCCTCGGTCTTTAATTAAAATGCCACATCCAGGCACTCTGAGGTCGAGGCACTTATAAACTTGTTCACACACTCACAGAGAGGCCTGGAGGATGAAATTCTTCATTTGTTCCTTCAAAGCAATAATTCTGGGATTGCACAGCCAGATGAATGAGATGACCTCCAAAGCCCGTTTACCCTGAGATTCTATAATACGGCGTAGAAGTAATTGTGTAAGCTCCGTATTTTTCAACGCACGCTCTTGAGAAACCCTGCACAACGCGTGTTAGATATAAAAGAAATACATTGCAGCCTTCTAGAAGGAGAAAAATGGAAGACGGAATTAAAGTAAGAATGACATTGCTCCGTGCCACCCTGGCAAACCACCGCTCAATCGGAATGCATGGGGGGAGGGGGCAGGGAGAAATGCAATTTTACTGCAATATTTGTATATTATTTTTATCTTCCTCCACAAATAAGATGATGATTGGATTCAAATCACATTTCAAACAGGATTCATTGCTGAAATGTCAAAAATGAGGTAGCACTCAACTCTTGCAAAACCTTGAAATCTGTTCCATAAAAGGCAATTTCAGCATAAAGCATGGTTAACCTTGAATAGTTAGATTAATGATCCGGCACCTTTCAACTGAGCGCCGATGAATAAACAAAACTTTACAAGCAAATTTAGCAACATCTGAGGAGAAGAAAAGCAAAACCAATCAAGAGAGATGAATGGCAGTGAAACAGAAACATTTTGGGGTAGGACGAGGGTGATGGCAGTGAACGTACTGCAGAGAATGAAAAATCGTTTTTCTTCCCTTAAAATTCCCATGCCATAGAGGATCCGTTATGCTTTAAAACAAAACAAAACAACACAACAAAACCCAGATTCCACCTTCCCTTAGCAATTGCTGTATTTTGACAGTCGGTTTAAAATTTTGGTTGTGACCACTTAACTCCTCTTGTATGTTGTGTTGTTTTTCTAGAAGGGGCACGGAGCATTCTGTGACTTGGTCTTGACCTGACCAAATAAAAGAAGCAAGATGGAAAATCAAGCTGTATTATTGTACAGACAGTCTCCGGACAGAAAGACACAGTCGTGCTTTTGTGTCCCCAAGACCAGAGGGCGTCCTGGGTAGGGCATGTGACAAAGAAGAAAGTCAAATGACACCATGTTTAAAAGATTCAGCTTTAGTTTAGCTGCGGCCATCACGTCGCTCAGGTCTGAAATCGACTTCACCCAGGCGGCCATGAAAGCCTTCCTTTAAAAAGAATAAAAGCCAGACCTTCTTGCAAGATGAACCGAAACTGTGGGAGTGAAGCCCATACCGGGCCCTTCTTTTTGGAGAAAGCGAGAGAAGCTGCCAGCATGTGTCAACAAGGGACTGGGCAACCTCAACAAGCTTCTCAGGAGCCAGATGTCCAGTCTCCCGCTCGCCGGTGGGATTTCGCCGCCTCTGCAGCTGAGCCCCGCGCTGGCCACGGCGTAGCACTGACCTGCCAGGACTTAGACCTTCCCAGGCCAGGTGCATCTTCTCCTGCTTCCGGTAACACCGTTTATCCGTGCGCTTGGGAGCGCAGAGCATTTTCACATCCTTGAATAAAGCAAGGCCCTGAGAGCTGGTGCAACTGCCTCAAGGCCACACCATTCATTAGGCAGAGGATCGAGATCCACAGACACAAAATCTGTCCACTTTACTGCTAAACAGTCCTCATTGCCGTGCCCTTCCCACTCTGCAGGAGGAAGTGCACAAAAACGACGCATGCACCTTCCTTCTCTTCTTCCTCAACGTGAAGTGAGATTTCCCGTTGCTGCAGCCCCTGTGCTGTGTTTTATCACCGGGCTCAGCAAACTGTGCTTTCAGGCCACTGTCCCACGGCCTGCTTCTTGTGCAACCCACAGGCTCAGAGCGGCTCTTGCAATTTTGAATGCTTGGGGGAAAAAAATAATTGCAAGAATACTAGTCAATGAGACATAAAAATGATGTGAAATTCAAACGTCAGCACCCATAAATAAAGTTTTATTTGAACACAGCCACACCCATCTGTTTCTGTATCATCTAGGGCCACTTTCACGCTCCAAAGGCAGAGTTGAGCAGCAACAGAGATCTTGTGGCCCGCAAGCCTGGAACATTTCCTCTCCGCCCTTTAGAGAAAAAGCTTGCAGAGCCCTGCCCCAGGAGAGAGCAAAACACAGAGCAGTCGTGTTCTCTGCCCTCACCCCTCTCCTAAAGTTGTCACCACCAGGCCCCTTCCGGCCCCTTCCCTGCACCGAGACAGGCTCAAATGTCTCCCATCCCGTGAACCCTCCTTGATCTCGCATCCACATCTGTCTGCTCTTCTAAGACCTCTCCTTGCGTTCACAGCGAAGCTTGGTGGGACTGCCTGTCTTTCTCACCTTCCATTCGCTCCTCATGCCCGTCGCCCTCTGGCTTCTGCCCGCTCTCATGATTACAGCGTCACCAAGACATTTTCTTTTGGTGGCTAAATCCAGTGGCCCGTCTCCTCATCCCTGTGTGGCCGCACCTCTGTGAGCCATGTGACCCCAACGATCCTTCTGCTCCTGTAAGTGTTCTTTCCTTGGCAGGCGCCACTCAGCCCTGCCCTGGTTTTCCTCCCACCCCTCTGCTCACACCCAGTGTTTGTAGCGGGCTCTTTTCCCACCCTCCTATAAACTCTGAATGTCCCCGGCCTTCTCGTCTGAGTAGGGTGACCACAGAGCTTGCCGTGCAAACTGGGACACAGGAAAGGGAAAGGGAGTGAGGACGACTAGAAGTTATGCTGGAGCAACAGGGGCGATGCTGGCTTCCTGGGATGTGTGTGGCCACCCTAACTCTTGACCACTGTATCTTCTCGCTCAGCCTCTCTCCCAGGGCAGCACCGTCCGTTCTCACGGCTTCAGCACCACCACCGCTCCGGCGGCTTCCCCATCAGATACCTAGATGCGAATCTCCGCTGAGTCTCCTACAGCTGCGGTCCTCAGCCCCCTGGGCCGTGGCCGGGTACCAGTCTGTGGCCTGTTAGGAAACGGGCTGCCCATCCCCACCTGAGCTCTGCAATACCATCCTCCACCCCTAACCTCCACCCCCACCACCCAGCTCCGGTCCATGCAAAAATTGTCCTCCATGAAACGGATCCCTAGTGTCAAAAAGGTTGGGAACCGCTGTCCTACAGGAGCCGAAAACTCAGTATTTCCAAAATGCGCTCAGCATCTTTCTCCCCAAACCTATTCTGTGTTTTCGGCAAGTCACCTCCACGCATTCGAATACCCAGCCAACAAACCTGGGCGTTGCCCTCGCTCTGCCTCCGTCCTAACACACAGTCGCCAGTTCTGCCCATCCGCCATGGGAAGGGCCCCCTCTGCGCCTGGCGACGTCCTTCTTCCTTGCTTCTCTCCTTCCCAGGGCCGATGCTCTCTAAACAGGGTCAATGCCACCGATTCCACCCTTGTCCCCTTCCTTCCGCTCTGCCCGCCTTCTCACCTCCGCCTCTGAGCCCGTTCTGCACACTCTAGGAAGAGCAATACCCTAAAGACCCATTCTAGAGACATGTTCTATGTGTGATCATTACAGATCGCGATAATGGCAGTGAGGAAAATGAACAGGTTGCTGACATCATGCACGATGAGGGGGCTACTTACTTTAATCAGAGCGACCAAGGACAGCCCTTCTGCAGGGTGACATTTGGGCTGGGCTCTGAGCAGACCCATAAAGAAGTGCATTCCAGGACTGTGGAACAGCCTTTGCAAAGGCCCTGAGGCAGTGTGTAGCTTAGAAATGGGAGAGCGTTTTTCCATTCTTGAGATACTTCACTTAGTAGAATGGGCTCCAGCTGTATCCAGGAGCATACAAGAGGTGCTATATCACCATTATTTCTTAAAGCTGAATAGTACTCCATGGTATGGGGTGGGAGGAGGGAGGACGGGATGGGTATATACAAACATAATGAGTGAGATGTGCAACGTTTGGGGGATGGTCATGCTTGAGGCTCTGCCTCGACGGGGGGGGGCATGGACAATATATGTAACTGTAATATTTGTACCCCCATAATATGCTGAAATAAAAAAAAAAGAAAGAAATGGGAGAGCGTGTGCAAACTCCCACACCAGCCGATGGCCCAACTGGGAGACACCGTGTGCACTCTGACGCTCTTGCAGTGACAAGTTGGAACGGGACACCAAGACCAAAGTGGCGGACAGCAATTCCAGCCTTTCTCAACAAGCTGGGTGGGACTCACTTTAAATGTGCCCACAAGCACATGCAGAAAGATGCCTGTGGAGTCACCAGGAAGGCTGACGGCACCAGGGGTGCAGGGTCTGGGTCAGCATCTCCCCAGTGGGCCCGGGGGCACGGCACCCCAGCCTCCGCGCAGTGAAAGGTGAGCACGGAAGCGGGGCGCTGCCAGCTGTGCCCGGGCGCGCGGCAGATGGAGCTCAAGGGCTGCGGGGAGCCGAGGCGCGGACAGACATCTGCTGCTGGCTGCCTTCCTCCCGAACAATGGCAGCTCCGGTGGCCGCGCCTCCAGCCCCGTCTTGATAAATGAACCATCAGCGTGGACGGAGGCAGGGTGGACCCCTCTTTCTAAGCACCCACGGCCCACCAGGCGTGAGAGGGGACACGGAGGAAGAATACCTGACTACCTGCGTCTGTGTTTAAAGGATGAGGAAGCACCGGGATTAGTGGGAACACAAGGACACGCCTGGGAGCGGGAATCATCTCTGCACAGGGTTTTCCCGCCTCCACTGGAAGCAGAGAGGCCAAAGCTTCCGCATGCCGGGAATCCACGCCGGAGACGCCCCGTTCTATTACGTGTGGCCTGGCACTCCATTACCGCCTCTGTATGAAATTACATTCCTGATTAAAATTTTAGTGCCAAACATTTTATATGATTACAGACAGAAAGTCAAAATTTGCATTTAAATAGACATATTAAAAACACTCCACAGAGGGGAGGGCAGCAAAGCAATCCTGAGGAGTCTTTCAGGAGAGGGTGAGGCTCTCTTGGAGGGTTTTCCCATTTCTGTCGACCCAGAGCCTGACCCTTCCCCAGGGCTGCTGGCGTGGGTGTTGTTCTAGATTCTGCTCAGCCATGACTGCGCGATTCTCCTTAGCCAAGACCTGCCAGGGCCCGTGGCGCCACCGTCTGTTCCTTCGACGAGTGTGAGTTGCCCTGTGTTGGGTTAGCATCCCCTAGAAACCCATGACCCCCCCAGGACCTCAGAACACGAGGGTCTTTACAGATGCCATCAAGCTAAGACAAGGTCATCCTGGATTAGGGTGGGCCCTAAATCCAGTGACTGGTGTCTGCATAAGAAGAGGGAAATCTGGAGACACAGAGACCCCCAGGGAAGGCCAGGTGATGGCCCAGGAGAGATTAGAGGGATGCATCCATAAGCCAGGGGCTGCCAAAGATTCCCAACGACCGCCAGAGGCTGGAAGGAGGCGAGGAAGTATTCTTCCCGGGGTCCTTCGGAGGGAGCTTGGCCGTGCTCACACCCTGATTTCAGACTTTTAGCCTCCAGAACTTTGAAAACATAAATTTCCTATTGTTTTAATCCAGGTTTTTTATACTTCTTATTGTAGCCCTAGGAAACTAATATCGTGCTCATGAAACCATTACGCTGGGCTCCAATCCAAGGACCGGTGGCTTTACAAGAAGAGGGAAATTTGGACACTGAGATGCACAGAGAGGGGAGATGATGTGAGGAGACACCGAGGAAGACGAGGAGACACACAGAGGAGGTCGTGTGATGAATGACGCACGCAGAGACTGGAGTAACGTCTTTGGGAGCCGAGGGAATGCCGGCAGCCGCCAGAGATGGGAAAAGGCGAAGGACTCTCCCCTGGAGCCTTCAGAGACAACTACCTCTGGAACTGTTAGAGAATAAATTTCTGGGGTTTTGTTTTTGTTTTTGTTTTTTTAAGCCTCCTAGTTTGTGCTGCTTTGTTGGGGCAGCCATGGCAAGCACACACCTGCTCCCGAAGCTCCAGGTCCCACAGTGGGGAGCAAAAATGACAACGCCCCCGATCCCAGGGAGCCTGGAGTCTGGGTGGAGGGAGAAACCACTTGAAGAATCACAGATATTGATATAAAATTTCCCCTGGGATAAATGTGATATGGGAGGTCATCATAACAGGGGGACTCATGACAGAGGGGGCTTGGTTTGCTCGGAGAAGTCACAAGAGGCACTTGAGCTCGAATAGGAAGACAGAGTGGTAGGGAATAAAGGGGGGGGCAGGAGCTAGGGTGGCAGGGCGGCCGGAAGAGGAAGCCCCTGGCCCCAGCACAGGTGCGGCCGCTGCTCCCCAGAACCACAGAAGGGTGCCTGCTCGGTAACGTGCCCCGAGGCCCCGGCCAGGGAGGGGCTGTGTCCTCAGTGTTTGATGGACACCCTTTTTTGTGTTGAGATTCTGGAAACCTCTGGGTACTAGCAGTTCCAGCTCTGCCACAAACCAGAGCCGAGTGACCTTGGGTTAATCAACGGTCCTCAGCGAGCTGAGCCTCCGGGTTCCCATCTGGACGCTGAGGAGGCCGGGCTGGCCGTCTTCCGGGGGGAGGGGACTGTCCTGCTGTCTCGTGACCCTGCACATCACAGGAGCACAGGCAGGGAAGACACTGTGGTCTTTCCTCGAGTCGTTTCAAATGGGCCAAGAGAGAAACTGCACGGGCACTGGCATCTTTTCCCTGCCCAGAAACCATCGTCTGCCCAAAAATGTCAGAGAAAATACACTCCATTCTCTTCTTTTGGCTTTGCCGTGGGAGGAAAAATAACGACAGTCTAGAGCTGTACCCAACGCTCCCCATGTTTATTACCGGAGTGCACAGAACTGTCTACTTTGGCTTTAATTGTTAGAGAGAGAAATTAACACAGGAACGTGGGTTTTTCCTCCACGCAGGGGCAAAACAATGGCCAGTAAAAGACATCGGAGAATGTGAAGGCCACTTGTGAAGTTCAGAAAAGATACCCTATTTTCCTTCCAGAACTTCTGCATTTTGCACCGGAAAGCACCTCCTCCCCTACAGAACGGATTTCTGATCCTCCCCGTTCGCGCTCCCACTGGCCTGCGAAGGTTTTAAAGTTGGACCCGGCACGGTCTGGAGCCAGGAACGGAACAGGGGAGCGAGTAGGAACTCAATACGGCAGCGGCTCCCAGCCTTTGTTCTGCAGACTGTTTTCACACTTCCTCGGGCGGATGGATTTTTAAAACTGCCAGTTGCTAACAGGAATCCCACCTCTTCAGCCTGATAAGATAAATCTCGACAGGCTAAGAAATCTTTATTTCGCTCCGAAGTTATTTGTTCCCATCTCGTGTTCACAGATTAAGAATAAAAATTGATTTGGCTTCAAAGGCAGGCGTTTTATAATTCAGATTGCCTTCACCCCACCCCACCTACCTACGATTACTCAATAGCAGCCAGTGGCAACGACGGTTGCTTGTTTCTTATGTCTGGATGGGAAAATGTTACCTGGTTGCTTGGCAGGAGAGCACTTGGCCAGGATAATAAACTACCTGGGGAAAAGGCATTTGCAGCTAGACCGATGTCTCTTCCTGCTCTTGCATATATCACAGATCACTGCCTGCCTTCTACTCTAAGGTTCAGTTACGAAAATTTTGTCTAAAGACACTGGAATACACAACAGATCCATAAATGGGAGAAAAAGCAAAGAAAATATGTCCTGAAAATTAGGTTTCTTTTCCTTTCACAGTATCAGTGCAGGAAGAGTTTGCCTCTCACTTCGTTGGTATGCAAAAATAAAAAGAAATGGATAAAACAGGTATTTCAGAATATCGGCTTCTATTAACTCCTAAAATGAATTTTTTTGCCTGATCATAAAAGGGTCCCAAATTTTGCAGTGTTAGACGAAAGTTCCAAAGCAAAAGTTTGTTCCCTGATGTCGTGAAACAGCGGATAATTATGAGATTAAACAATGTTCATCCATTCTTGAAACACCTGCCAAGTAGATTACTTAAATAATCTCCGTATCTCTGTTACTTAAATAATCTCAGGGCAAATGTACATCCAGAGAGAATGAATCATGTTTATACTTGGTGTTGAAAAAACTAATAAAGTGGCTTTAGTTTCCTTGAAAACTAAATTTTGGGGAGATGTTATGTTGTTGTCAAATAGGGGAGATAATGTTTCGTTGTTGTTATTTGACTGAGTTACTGAAAAATTGAATATTAAGTTAAGTTTTTATGTGCTGCCCTGTGGTGGGTACAAAGAATTCAAATGTGAATCACCCAATCATGTTTCTGATGGTCATTTTCAGACAACCAACAGATGCTGAATGAGTGCCTACTATGTGCAAGACCAAATGGACCCACAATGATGTCTGAAACAGTACCTGCACTCAGTGAGCATGGAAGTATAACAAAAAAGGCATACATTGATAAATAAGACATGTAGACCACCTCCCACCCAATCATCCCCCAACCCAATGATCTTTCACCCAACCATATTTTCCTTCCATCCAACCAGGTTTTCACCCAACAATCCTATAGATTTATATTGAGCATCTAATCTGTACCAGGCATTTTCCTAGGCAATGGAGAGGTAATAATGACAAAAAATAAAAAATCTCTCTCCTAAAGGATCTCACAGCCTATTCAGACTGATAAAAAGATAACTAGTAATAATAAGTGATATCATATAGGGAAAATATTAACCCAGATAACACATCCTGTTGGGAGGAACACAATCCTCAGGGAAGATTAATGAATTCTTGGCTTTTAAAAGATAGTTATATATAAATGTGTATGTGCACATGCATGTATTTTTTGTCTTAGTTCTATCCACATTGTCCATTTAGAGAGGCTGGAAGCCATGATCACCCAGAACTTTGTGTCTAAATACCATTCTCCAATAAAAGGAACAAGGACTCCTTGGAGAAATGGCTTCCTCTAGGGCTGGGGCAAGAAAAGTTCATGATGAACCTGGAACATCTTGTGGTGCCAATAAATAAGGACATCATCCAAAAGTATGGGGTCATGTCAAAAGGACGTGGGAGCCAGCTTGAAAGGGTTCCCAGTGACTTAATCTGGGACAATTTGAGCATCAAAACAAATAATGGCAATAACTGATCGTAACCCACTGAGTAACACATGAGTATGTGACTCCACACTGACATAAATGATTAGACAGACACTTGTAGGAAGGGAAAGAGAATGTTGGCTCACAAATTTAAGTGTGATGGAGTTAGAAAGCCATACTCTGATAGCCATCACTGCAATAACTGACTCAGGCAAGAATCATCAATGAATAGTAAAACTAGCAAATGAAGGGTTGGTGACAAACAGGTATTTTTAAAGTCTACAATCACTCCACTCACCTGCAAACTACTCATTCATTGCAGTGGGAAAGTTGTTAGTGGAGATATCTGGGAGACATCACCTGCACCAAGGTGGTTAAAGTTAATATCGTTGATAATGGGGCAAGCCAACATCACATGCCTCTTGAAAGGATGGCCTGGGAAGCACAGGGCATCCTCACTCCTGGGGTATGCCTGGCAAAAATGCATTCCCCGACTCAGATCTTAAAATAGTAGCTGCAAACCCTCAATTGAGGGTCACCTACAAAATAACTGCCCTGGACTTTTAACAAATGTCAAGATCATGAAAGACAAAGCAAGACTGTGTTACTGCTACGGATTAAAGGACACTAAAGAGATTTGACAACTAAATGAAATGCGTGATGGATTGGGTCCTGGACTATGAAAAACATTGCCATCAAGATCAATACTGCGACAATCAATGAAATTGGAAAATAAACTGTGGATTCAATAAGAGGACTGCATCAATATGTCAACATTCTTGATTTTGATATTGTATCGTGGTTATATAACATAACGCTTGTTCTTAGGGGCAGCACACTGAAGTATTCAAGGTTAACAGGGTACTATGTCTGCAATTTACACTAAGATGGTCAAATAAAAATTATGTGTTTATGTCTAGAGAGAGTGAGTGGAAAATGAGTGGTACTGAAAAACTTCACATAAGATGTAGGCTTGGAGGGTAAGAAAGACTAACAAACAAAGGAGGGTAAAGGGACATGGTGGTGACAAGACACAGAGTTGTCCTACAAGCTGTCGAGGTCACGGAGGGACCCACTCTTTCCTAACAACTTCAAGTCTAAAGAGAGAAACTCATAGGAACTACAGTGTTTCCCCGAAAATAAGACCTACCTATAAAGTAAGCCCTAGCAGGATTTCTAAGCATTTGCGCGATATAAGCCCTACCGGGAAAATAAGACCTAGTGATGGGCGTGGCTGCGCAGCGCATCTGCACAACCCATGCATCTCGTTGCAGAGCGGTAAAGAAGACGAGCAGCCCTTCTCATCTGCCCCATGAGAGCTCTAGTGCTCGACATGAGAGATTGGGGCCAATGGTTCTAAAGGAAATAGAGTTGCAAGAAATTCAGGACGGAATTTGGGGTTTGGAGAGTGATGATGATGTTCCAGAAGAAGACGACTTAACTATATTTGAATAAATGTAGATTGTTTTACCGTACTTAAAAAAAATAACACATCCCCTGAAAATAAGCCCTAGGGTGTCTCCTTGAGGAAAAATAAATATAAGACCCTGTCTTATTTTCGAGGAAACACAGTAGAACTTGCACCTGAATTAACCACTCTTCCCCAAATGCTAGGGCTAAGGAATATCTCTACTGTCAGGTAAATACGTGGTACCTAAAAGAAATGTTCTCAGAACAACCCCTTTCTTATCTCAGAACCCTTTTCATTATTTTAACTAATTCCATCAATCTTTCCACTATCCCATCCAGCAAGTTCAGCAGAGCACATCAGAGAAATAATCCCATTCCTTAAAACTGGGTGGATTTGCAGTGAGCATATCAGTTTCGTTTCTAATAAATTAATATGAAATATTTAAGATACGTAAGCAGTATAATACGTGACACGACATACACCTGCTTCCTATACCCAGTTTAATAAATAAGATACTGCCAACAGATTAGAAGCCCGCAAGGTGACGATGCGGCGTGAGGACGCGAGCAGCGTGCAGCGCCCATGGGCGGCATGGGAGTGGCGAGGCGTTCCAGGAAGCGGTGTGTCCTAGCCTCACGGGCACGCCCGCCGGAGACTTGGAGCAAGTGCTCACTGTCCATGGTGCACGCACGGTGAGAAGCACCCACGGTGGGCTGCAGCGATGAGGTCCAAGAAGGCGAGCCGCTCTGATATCCCTGTGGGAGAGGACAAGGCAGGGGCACAGGGTCCCAGGGCCAGGAGACGCTGGTGTCGGCTCCACGTCACGCTGGCTCTGCAACCTGGAGCAGCGTGTCACTTCAGCTTCCCGTGACTCAGACCCTGATCTGTAAAATGGGGATCACGGTAGCACCTCCTCCCTAAGTTTGCCGTGAAGGTGACATAAAACTGTCTACACCAAGCGCTTACAGAGGGATCTGGCACACGGCAAGCAACTGCTGTTTATCCGTGCTATGACGTGAGCGTCAGCGGTCTTTGCCATGTCCACCCTCTTGAAGGGTGACACAGAGAAGTGCAGGTCATGGGACACTGTGCCTCGGAGAGCGAATCCATCTCACCTCCTTAAATTCTAGCTCATTTGGGGGTCGTTCATCACTGTCTCGTATCTCTCTACCACGAGAGGAATAGGAGACATCATGTTTGTAGTATTCTGGAAACATCGGGGGAATTTTTATGAAAATGTTCCCAATTCTAACAAAATATGAATGTAGAACAACAATCTTTATAGTTCAAAATCCAGAAGGTATGGTGAAGTTAGAACATCAGTCAAGAGGAAGGGAGAAAGACAGACAATTTCTGGAAGATTTTATATATATATACATGCATATATATGTGCACATGTATATACAGTTTTATACACACACACACACACACACACACACGGAGAATGGCCACCATTGGCTTCCAGAGACCATGTGAAAGTTGGACAAAGAGCCAAGAAAGTTAGGATATGAGTTCTATTTCTAAAATGTATTGCAGAAAAAAAATAAAATCCAGAGGAGGAAGAGAGAGTGAGAACAAGAGAGACAATTTATGGCAGCTGAAGTAGCAGCTGCAGCAACTACCTGACCATGTGCCTTCTGCACGCCAAGCCTTGAGGAAGGCACTAGAGATTGATACAATATAGATATCTTTTAATCCTCTCAACAACCCAGACAGCTAGAAATTAATTGCTTCCATTTTTCAGATGTGGAAACTGAGGTTAACGCTCTTGACCAGAGTTACTCAAGCTGGGAGGTGTCAGCTCCAGGATCTAACCTAGCTTTGAGTGACTCACAAACCCGCGTCCTTCCCACTGCACCACATCGCCTTCAAACATGCCTAGAAGACTTTGGCGGTGACGCAGTCTCATTCTCTGGTTCTCACTGCTAAAGGATACGGCACACGACACCACCGTCGTGGTGCCCCAGCCGCCCCGAGACAGAGACTTGACGGGCAGGAGAGGGACCTACGTGAAGAACGCCAACGTGTGTACGTGTGTGTATACATCCATCCATCTCTCCGCCCATCTATTTTAAGAAGAGAGAGCCCTGCCAGACAGATGTACAGCTCCTGTTCTGATAGCACTCCCAGGACTGTTAAAGAGGAAAGCTAATTTTACCAAAACCTTTTTCTTTTAAAGAGTGAATCCCATTTTGCACTCATCAGTTTCGACGTCCGTGCCTTTGCCAAGACTTCTCACCGTGAGACGCTGCAAGCAAAGGAGGGACCCTCCCATGCACACTGTCACACACCCATACTGACATATCTTGTCGTGGTTTTGAACGGAAGTGGGGTGCTCTGAACGGGGTGACAATCATAAAAGGAGTGTCCCAAATTAGGAGGGGAACTTCCTCCATCGTGCCCTTCCTTTGCCTTCCGCCTTTCTCCCAAGTCGACACACAAGGCGGAGGAAAACTAAATGTCGGCCTTTTCCACCCACAAGGAGCTTCCTAGATGTCCTATGATGCCATCTGTGGGGTCTGGATGTGCAACTCGGGGTGAGGAATGACACATAAGGATGTCTCCCTTTCAGTTATTAGACCAAACGTGTCACATTTGAAACTAAAGAACACAATGGACCACATAGACCCTCCATGTGAACATACGTCTCCAACGAAGGGAAAGTGCGTACACACATGCCTGCACACACATTTACACACGTATGCACGGACATTTGCATGCACACTGGGGGTGGGGAATGGCCAGATGAAAGGTACCACCCAGGGCCTGACAGAGAACAGAAGCTACATGGATTACTTTTGTAAAGTTTGAGTCAGAGTTATAAGTATGCCCATCACGGAGATAGTGTGCATTGTACCCATTAGGTGTGAATTTATCCACCCCCTCCACCCGCTCCCACCTGTTTGATTTCTGTTGAGTTTTACTTCCATATGTGCACATACGTGTTGATCAATTAGTTGCAATTTGCTGGTGAGTACATGTGGTGCTTGTTTTTCCATTCTCGTGATACTTCACTTAGAAGAATGGACTCCAGCTCCATCCAGGTTGTCATAAAAGGTCTTAGTTCACCATTTTTATGGCGAGTAGTACTCCTTGGTATACTTACACCACATTTTATTAATCCACTCATGTATTGATGGGCACTTGGGTTGATTCGACATCTTTGCAATTGTGAATTGTGATGCTATAAACATTCAAGTGAAAGTGTCTTTTTGAACCAAGTTTCTTTAACGTTAGAAGGAGAGAGGGAGGAAAGAGGGGAAGGGATGGAGGAGGGGAGGGAGAGAGAGAGAGAAAGGAAATAAGGGGAAAAGAGAGGGAAAAGGCAGGAGAGAATAGAAGAAAACTTTTCACCTTGGCAAACTGAAGAACCAGCTTTATAAACAGTAAGGGCTTTGCACCATTTGGAAAAAGCACCTTTGAATTTTGCCAGCATCTTCGGAGCACACAATTTGAAAAAGGCCCCGTTTTTCTTGGCTTGCAAAGGAGAGTTGGACTTCTCAGTACAGCAGGGAACAGACGCCTTGGCATAAGGATCCAAGTAGGGTAGGCAAAACCTTTCTTCCCCTTCCAGTGGCTTTGTGCCATTGTTCAAACACTAAATACAGGCTACTACTCCACTGACAATACGGAGAAGCCTTCTGGGGGAAATAAGCTTATTTGAACTCATTCGAGTCTCTCTAAATTTTTTTTATATTTGCTTTTTTTATTGTATGATATGATTACATACTTATATTCAGATACTTCACCTATGTAGACCTAGTTTCATTTAATAAAACATCTCTTTCATTTCCTAGGCCAAAAATATCACGGAATCAGACAGACTTCATTAAAAAGTAACAAGAGGGTCTGATTTTACATGGACACAATTATTAGTTCTGTCACTGGGTGTCAGCGCACAGAGCGATTGATTTCCATGTGAAATCCGTTTCTCCTGTTAGCCTTTTAGCTCAGCCCCACAGTGTGTTTCTTTTTAATCTTTGGAAACTTTAAAAATGGTATTTAGTTTCCGAACGGTCTGTTTTTGTTGCTGTTGACGTTCCCTTCAAAAACGTAACACTCATTCTTGCCAGAAACAAGCTCAATTTGACTCTACATAAAACAGCAAGGATGTAAAATTTAGGCTACCGCAAAGGACAAAGATTATTTAAACGAATAAATAAACCCACCCATTCCATCCTGGAAAATCTCTGACAGTTATTTCTGCCTCCGTTCTAGGTAGGCATCCTTAAGTCAACTTTCCGACGAAAGATTTAAGATTTTCATGCCTCCTCTGTTTAAAGATCTGAATTTATTTTTCCTTCAACCCTTTGTTTATGCCACTAAATCACACCTTGGGATAAAATGTCATTGAGTTGTATTGCAGATGCTTTGCCGAAGTTTACGACACAACCGGATGCCACATTATGAAAAAAAGATAAGTCTTCAAAAATAGGATGAAGTTGAGAGTTGCCACATTTTCAATAGTAGTGAAAAATGTTTTCGAAGCCAATTGAGCTATATAATGAGGCAGAGGCAACTTGAGATTCCTTTGACTTAAAAAAAACATGATTCTTCTCGTAGAGTTTCAAGTTTGTATTAGATGATTTCTTGCTGAGAGGAAAACTGTGCAAATGTGTCTTGAAGACCTGAATGATCGCGTCAGCGTCAGCTCAAGGGTGGCGGGGTGACAACCTTGTCCCCTTAGTCATGTGTCACACTTTCAGAAGGGGGATCGGGCAACATTCATGTGACAACTGCCTTACGCAGCCCCTGTCACCTCTTCTCGCCTTGACCTTCCTTCCTCAAGTTCCAGAGTGAAGGTCAATGGAGTCCCACTCCCAACGCGATGTTTGGCTACACGGCGAAATCCCATATAAAAAAAAACCACGCATTTCCCCGTAGGCCGCTGCACAGCATCACTAACAGGAACTTGTGATTACCCATGACCCACGCCGGACCATAACCAGTCACCTTCTGCTTAAAGCCATCAGTATTCTAGTATCAATCTACGAAGCCATTCGTTTTCTCTGCCCTCTACCTTAACCTAATCTAATTTGCAAGTTGTAACAGAAAGCTGCCGTCAGAGAGCATCAGGTAAACTTAATTTCATGCATCCTGGCACGCAAACGTGTGGGCTGGTGCCAAGGGATGACATACGAGCAGGTGGCCTCACGCTGGACAAATGTAGCATCTTGCCCAGGTCCACGAACCCCTGACCATGTATTATGTGTGTACATTCGAGGTTCTGAAAATCCCCAAAGTGTTTGCGAAGCCGATCTGAGCATCATGGCATTTGTAAGCTTTTTGCCTTTGGTTACAAGTTGCATCATGACAGATGAGGCAAAGGAGGGTGAGGAGTACTTGGAGGAAGGATGGGGCTTGGAAGCAGGAGAATTTCACAAATAGAAGTGATATAAATCTATGACATAAAGTTTTAGTAATTTAAATTGGGGAAGGGGCTGGACTTTTCTTTTTGTGGTCCAAAATAATACTGTCATGAAAAGGATTCTGCCTGTGCTTTTGGCGAAAGGTCATGTGTCACAATTGCCACTGAACTTGATTCCAAGTGATTCAAGAAGGGTTTGAGTCAGCACGCTGGCACGTCAGCTCCCTGAGGACAGGGGCTTGGCTCACTTTGTTCTCAGCGGTATCTTTGACTCGAGGAGCAGGTGTAGCACACAGACAGTTCTCGATAAGCATCGGTTAAATGAACAAGTGAAATAATGGGTGGGCCAATGAATGAACGAGATGGTTCTTTGATCCTGTATTCACTTTCCTTTCTTAGATCTCCTGCAGCCCACTGTGTCTCAATTTTGGCTGTGCACAAGAAATACTGGGGAAATTTTTAAAATGTAGTGAAGCTTGTGTCCCCATCCCAGAAATCTCCGTTCATTTAATCTTGGGGAGAGGGGGACAGTGAGAGGAGAGGACCCCAAGGGCTGGCATTTATAAAGCTCTCTAGGTGATGCTGATTAGCTGGTTTCCAGAATCATTGACCAGCAGCCCTGCCCCCCGCCTTGCACCAATCTTGTTCCTGGTGTCTGAGGTTCTCATCTGCATCCTTTCCACAAATATGCCCTCTTGAGAGGTGCTCACGTGTCAGAATCTTTGCTCTCTGTTCTTCTTCTCCTCAACACTGGGTCCCATTTCTTTTGAGCCTATTTCAGCGACATAAGCCGACAATATGACATCAGTTACCCTGCCCATATTAGATATCTGTAACAATATCAGAAGGTGACAAGGCACTGCTGAGAGGAGTGACTGAAGAATAAAATTTTAGACATGGGGAATGGATGGCGATGGCTCAGCTGGGTCATTTCAGGATCCCTTCAAATGCAAAGTCCATCTGCCCAAAGGATTGAAGGATAAAAAGACGTGGGCCAGGTGCAGTGGCTCATGCCTATGATCCTAGCATTTTGGGAGGCTGAGGCAGAAGGATCGCATGAGGCCAGGGGTTTGAGACCAGCCTGGGCAAGAGCCGAGACCCTGTCTCTATTAAAAATAGAAAAATTAGACAAGTGTGGTGGCACGGGCCTGGAGTCCCAGCTACTGGGGAGGCTGAGGTAGGAGGATGGCTTGAGCCCAGGAGTTTGAGGTTGCAGTGAG
>VBSM01002153.1:3673935-3695708 GCA_008086735.1 Cheirogaleus medius | reverse complement strand
AAAAAAAAAGGATGTGAAAGGACCCACTGAAGCAGAAGCTGGTGCTCAGGTCGAGTAAATTAAGGAAACTGGGATTCTCGAAAACCGCAGGCTACACGCCGCACAACTGCAGGGGGGGCCGTTCACGCTGCTGTCCACGTGAAGGCGTCAGTGGAGCTGTGAGGCATGTGGCCTTTCCCTGTGGCCATCTGAGAAAAACAAATGAGTAGCTTCTTAATACCCGAGCATGAATTTATTAAAACCTCTGATGGTCAAGTGCGTTTCTGTGAAGATTATTTGAAATACTCCTGGAATTGCACAATCTACTTTACAACATCTTTGTCAAGTAGTAGAAGGTGCATCCTTCGCCGAACCGCTACAACTGCATAACAACACTGGGCAGGACGCAGTGGCACTGCCGCTTCCATAAAACAGGAGAAGAAAGCGTTTCAAAATTGTCTAAATGTCAACCACAATAAAAACGTGAGGTGTAAGCTGTAAACGCATCCATCTATCACTCGGATTTTTTTTTTCCAAATATAGTGTGGACAATCTGCTTGAGAATGTTAAAATAATCTCAATAAATCTGATAAGAATGCTTGGCCCCAGGAGTGCAAACGTAATAGCATTAAATATATGGCCAATAGCAGTCCAAAGTTTCCTTGCCATGATTTTGACACATCACGTTCTCTCATAGGCAGTCTTTAGACAGGTCCCCATTGGAAGAAATTCTATGAAGAAATATTACACTATTATATAAAAGTACAAGAAAGGCTGGAGGTTTTTTTTTCCTTATTATTATCTTCATTACAAGGTACAGGCTAAAATCTATATGTCATATTTTTTAATTGAAAACAAGAACAGATGCATATTGGAAATAGCTCATAAAGCCATGGAAATGAACTAAATTGAATGCTACTCAGAGTTAATAATTCACATAATCACACACAGCACATTGAAAATAAGCAAAATTGTTCCCCGTGTTCCATAATCACTGCATTCTCTAATTAACAATGAAAAGGATGATGTTTTTGAAATCTTGGAGGACATAGATCACATCCCATTAATTTAATGATCTAATATCCCAATGTTAATTTTAAGCGCTGGATGAGGTTTTATAATTCATATAAATACTATTAAATGGTTTCAAGTGCGTTTTCTTGAATATCCACACACCTGTCCTTGGCCCAGATGATGGTTGGGTGGACCCAAGTGGTGGGTTGTCAAATCCTGGCTGGCTTACTGGCGCACCTGATCTGTTTGGGCTGAAAGGGAGTAGACGATGGAAGGCAGCAGGATTTACTTGCGGAAACAGCCAGCAATGGGAATAACAGGAAGATGTGATGGAAGGATGCTTTCTGCTTTAAATGATTTTCACTGCATCCACACTCCAGTGGCAAAGCAATAGTTAATAAAAGCATGCAGCTAACAAGAGACTTATTATTATTATTATTATTTTCGGCTTCTTTCATTCTGAGAATATCCCCTAGTCCTAAAACAAGTCACCGCAAATCCTCCTATCAAGTGGCTGAAAATCTCCATCTTCCCTGAGTAATGAAGACCACGAACAGTCAAAAGACCCCTCTCGGCAACAAGCTGAGCGTTTGCTATTAGTGACTAATTCCTCAGAGCCAGGCTGGGAGAAAACTCAAACCAAACCTTCTACCTTCTACAGACACCGGTGGAGCGTTTCAAACTCAATATGTCCCTCTGGCATTGAATCTTCTTCAAATAGCACTTTCTTCCTTCCATTCCCCTCTCCCCATAAAAACAGGGAGATAAAAGCTATTTTTAAGCACTCTTCTCTAGGTTGGTGAACAAACAGAATCGATAGAGTGCGGCCGCGGAGAGAGGCGCGCTGGAATCTGTAAGCCCCGCTCTGAATCCCGGCTCTGCCGCTCACTGGCCTTGCGAGCTTGGAACGTCACTCCACCTCTGCGGCGTGCGGGAACGTGAAATGAGTAATAGCCTCCACCTCCCGCTGTCGGGGGGATTAGACATAATCACCTTAAGCACTTTGCACGGAGTCTGGCACACAGTAATTGCTCAATAAATGGAAATCTATTCAAATTATTAATAATGAAAAAAAAATGAGGACGTCTCAGCTTGATCTTTATCTGGGGGATTAATTGGTGAATTATTAATCCAAACAAAGTTTAAGTCCTCTCGACGACAATTATGTTTAAGCTGGCAACTTCTGATCTTTTTCTAAGACAACATAAGGCTTGACAAAGGCTCGCCATCTCTTCACATCAGGAGAAGGTAAAATGTGCAATGTTACCGTTTAATATTAGTAGTTTAAAGAATACACAATTGATTCGGCAGCGGGTGGGGTGGTGGCTGACATTTATTGGAAAATTACAGGATGCCAGGAACGGTTAAAAGTCCCCCGCATGGGTGGGTGCATTTAATCTTCGCATAGTCTTATTAAGAAGCAGGTATTAGTTTGTCCGCTTGCTGTATTGTCAGCAGGCTGAGGTTCAAGGTTAAATCACTTCTCCAAAGCCACACAGCTGGGGGAGACTCTAGGCAGCCCAGGAGCCTACTCTTTCCCTTTATACTCTTAATAAGAACTTTTTAAAGACAAACCCCCAGATTGCTACCAAGCCACCCCTGGGATTTCCAAAGGTCCTTGGGATCCATCAATTTTAACCCAAATGTGTGTCCAGTACCCAGCACAGAATTCAGAAACAAGGAAGCAAGAGAGAGAGGGAGAGAGAGCGCTTTTGCAGACCACCTAAACCCAGCAGGAAAGCTAGAGCCTCTAAACAGCTCTCTCCAACCCCTAAACCCTGGGAATGGAGGTGCCCAGGTCAACAACACTGTCCTTACTCTCACGGATACGCAGGCTGGTTCAGAGGAGCCCGGGGAATGGTGCCAATTGAAAGGGGAAGAGGACGGGATTTCTGCCCACGCTCTGAGCTGAGTTAACCACCGACTTCTCAATCATCCGCTCGACCTCACCGCCCCTCACAGGCACCATTTCTCTTCTCTGTTTATTTGCTCAGGGACCCAGACTCTGGCGAGGAGGCTCATTTCTCCCCAGTGTGTTGAACAATAGCGTGCGAGGCAGCTAGATATTTTGCCCGTGGCAGCAGCTGAGTGGAAGCAAAGGAAAATAAAATCCATGAGCAGGGCGGGAGGGGAGGGACTGGGGAGCAGGAGAGCTGCTGCTGCTGCTGCTGCTGCTGCTGTCGGCCAAATGCCGCTCCAAGTCCAGGTCCCCAGGTGCAGAGCAGCAGAATCACAGTTTAGTCCTGGCCCAGGGCACCAGCATGGGGACTCCATTAGTGGACGGCTGGAGGAGCCATCGCCCGGGGCTTGTAGTTTCCTTTCATAGACTTCATTTTTTTTAGAATAGTTTTAGATTTACAGAAAAATTGCAGAAAGAATAGAGAGTTCCCACATACTCCACACCTAGTTTCCCTATTATTAACATCTTATATTAGAAGCGTGCATCTGTCAGATTAATGAACCAATACCGAGACATTATCCTTAACTAAAGTCTGCACTTGGAACGATCCCCTTGGTTTTCACCTAACGTCCTTTTCCTGTTCCAGAATTCCACCTAGGACACTCCAGTATCCTGCCTATAGTTGCCATGTCTCCATAGGCTCCTCTTGGCTGTGCCTGTTTCGCTATTTTCTATTAATTTCAAAGACCTTGACAATTACAAGAAGTACTACTTGGGTATTTTGCAGAATATTCCTTAATTAGCATTTTTCTGATGTTTTTCTCATGATCAGACTGGGATTCTAGGTTTTGGGAGAAAGACTACAGAGGTAAAGTGGTGTTTTCCTCCCAATATATCAAGGGTGCACACAATGAACACGACATGCTGGCTGACATGACCTGATCTCCCAGCAGAGAAAGCGTCTGTTGGATTCTTTCACTGTAAAATCTCTCCCCTTTCCAGACTTTACTCTCTGGAAGAAAGAGACGATGTGTGGCCAATGCTTAAAAAAGTAGAGTTATGCTCTACCCCATAGAGGGTGAAGTATGTACATAAATCACCTGGGATTCTTTTGCACGGGAGATTTGTTTCTGTCCCCCCATCGATTAATTTATCCACGCACTTATTACTATCAGTATACAGACTCATGGGTACTTATTGTATATTTCAGGTACAAGTATAAGTATAAGAAGCTATTGATTATCTTGTATGTTTCATGTGCTAGTCGTAGAACCAGCTGTTGCTCCAAGGGGTTATTGGAAAATGGTATTAGAAACCAAGATCTGGGTGCTGGGTGTGTTCAGTGCTACTGGGATGTCACGGCTCCTAAGTCCTCTCAGCTGTCAGAGGAAGGGAACATGTGTGCATACTAACCCGCGACTGTCCCATGGCTTTAGGGGGCATGATCTGGGCCTCCTGCAATGGATAATGTTATCTGAAGGGGATGGCAACATAAGGACTCTCACTTTATTTATTCATTCACTTGTTCTGTCAGCAAGTAATGAGTGCCTTCTAAGTGCCAGGCATTTTGCTAAACACGGAATAACTAAAGATGTACCAATGGGTTACAGAGACAAATGGTTTCAGAAGTTAGTAAGATTTGGAGAGGAGAAATACTCCAGACACAGGAACAGCGTGTGCAGAATCTCTGCAATGGAAGGAGGCAATATGCCTACAAGGGAGTGAAAGAAGACCAGTGTGGCCAGAATATGGGGAAGAGGCAGAGAAAGGAGAGGCAGGAGCTGGGAGAGGTGGGCGAGGGCCGGCAAGGTCCTATGGAGGAATGTGGTCCCGATCTTTTGAAAGAAGTTTGATCTTGAGCCTCCAAAGTGATTCAGATCAGAGTCATCAACCTGATCACACCTGCACGTTGGAACGACGGTTTCGCTGCCGTGCGGAGAAGACACTGGAGCAGACCCGGGGTGGAGACTGGGAGGCAGTGAGTGGTCAGAGAAGAAATGCAGGCAGGAGAAGACACGGTGAGGAGCAGGCAGGTCCTGGGGGAGACGGATGATGCACACAGAGTGGTGAAAGGCGGAATCTCTCCACCACATGTTCCAGAGACTATCTGTATATTTACCATTCTGGAAAAGGAGACGGAAGGTGAGAAGAAGCAGCAGGTGCCAGCAGTTCTTCACTGAAAGTAAAGAAAGCAGGGAGGACGTTGGAGCCCAGGAATGTGTCCTGTGGACAGAAGCCCTCTCGATCGATGTCCTTCACATCTTTATCAATATAAATTAAACTGTCACTGGTTGGTGTGAACTTTACAGAACCCAGCGTAGCAGAGTTTGGGGTCCAAATCCCCAAGAGACACGAGAGAGACAAAGAGCTAGGGACATAGGGGGTCATAAGCTATAAGCCCCTTTGAATTCAAAGGAGTCTTGGAGAAGTCTTGGAATCCCCACAAGCAACGGATTTGGGCTTCAGGACCAGTGCTGCCTAGCTGTCTAGAGCCCGCAAAGCCTCCTGAGGCCATCCCCAGCCTGTACCCCTCTCTATCGCTCTAAACCTAGCACCACGCCTGACACTCATAAGGGACCTTTAGTACTTTGTGGCTTATGGCAAAAATCAAAGAAATGCCCAGTTAGATTTGTCAGTGAACACAAAGGAAGTTAAAAAATAGGCATCTGCACTCGAATGTTTATGGCAGCACAATTCACAATTGCAAAAATGTGGAAACAACCCAAGTGCCCATCAATACATGAGTGGATTAATAAATTATATATATATATATATATATATATATATACACACACACACACCGTGGAGTTCTACTCAGCCACAAAAAGCGATGGTGATCTAGCACCTCTTGTACTATCCTGAATGGAGCTGCAGTCCATTCTACTAAGTGAAGTATCACAAGAATGGAAAAACAAGCACCACATGTACTCACCATCAAACTGGTACTAACTGATCAACACTTATGTGCACATATGGAAGTAACATTCATCAGGTGTCGGGCAGGTGGGTAGGGGGAAGGAAGGGATGGGTATGTTCACATCTAATGGGTGTGGGGCGCACTGTCTGGGGGATGGGCACGCTTGTAGCTCTGACTCGGTTGAGGCAAAGGCAATATATGTAACCTAAGCATTTGTACCCCTGTAATATTCTGAAATACAAAAGGAAGTGAAAATGTCAAAAAATAAAAAAATAAAATAAAATTGGACATACAGCCCCCAAAACAAAAACTGCTGTCTAGAAAGGCAAATGAGCTAATCCTCATCCAAAACACACAGACAAAAACAAATAAATAAATGGAAGACTCTCCTAGAGCTAAAGGGACTTATGTGAAGACCAGGTTCCCAGGCGTGGCTGAGATGCAGATGTGATTAAGACGCAGGCTGTGTGTCCCAGCATCAGTGCTCCCCACTATTGTTGGATGTCAGGGCAGAGGATCCTTTGGGAAAGTGGGGAGAAATACCGCTCCCAATTCGATAGGAGGCAAATCTACCTTTTCTCCCATTAAAAGCACTTCTGGCTCAGTGAGAAATCCTCTCAAAAGAAGAAGTTACTTAGGCAAAGCCGTCCTGAGAGAGCGGCAGGCCGACGCAGGCACTCTCGTTCACCTGACTCCCACAGAAACCTGGCCCATTGAAATAATTGTTTCTCATGCCCCAGAGCAAAGGAACCGCTCTCCCACTTTAAATCATCCCTTTTTCTCTTTAGCTCATGATTGGCTTTCCCCGTGATGCATGTTGTGTTTGTGAGCACGGAGGAAATTATATAAAAACAAATTGCTTTGCACTGTACCACGAATGTCTGGAAATACTAAATAGATGGGCAAACCGGCGTCCTGGCCACTTGCTGCTCCACGAGTTAATGGATGGGATTGAAAAGTTCTAGCTGTTTCAATATGATGAATGCCCTTCGTTTCCAACACACAGGAGATCTTTTTTTTTTTTTTAAGCATGGTATGAATTATTATTAAAAGTAATGAACGACTTTGCGTGGTAACCCAAAGCAAGGACAGGATAAATGGATGATTTTTGGAGTGTTTGTTTTTCACTCCTCCCACTCACAGCTCACGATTCCCTCCTTCGTTCCCTGGGCTACCAAAAAAAAAAAAAAAGACTTTGGAAATTTTTCAAACTGAAGTTCCATTGTAATGGACATTCACGACTGATCGTGGATGGGTGCAATCATTCAACATAAACACTGAATCCTGGTCATTTGTCACAAATGTATTGGATCATAGATGTGATCATTGTTTTAACAAATATATATGGAATGTCTGTTACAGGCCTAGTACCATTTTAGGGACAAGGGACTTAGCAATGAAGAAAACAAGGTCCCTGCCTAAATAATAGCACTTGTATCCTAATGGGAAAAAGCAAGTTAATATGTAACATGCTAAACAAGGGTAAGAGCTAAGGAAAAAATAAAGCAGGGAATCTAAGGCCTAGGGGTGCTGGGCCCTGAGATGGCTGGTTGCTTTTTATTGCATAAAGTGATTGGAGAAACCGCTATAAACTCTCAGTTGTACCTTCCCCATCTGTGATACCGCTAGCTCATTCTAATGCCTCTCCTCTCCCGACAGGCAGAGCAATGAAAGGAAAAACGGTGGGTTCTGGAAAATACAACCATGGACTCAAGTGCTGTTTCTGCAATATGTTAATTCTGTGCATTTGGACCCCTGACATCATCTCTCTGCCAGTGGTGGGATGGCCAAAATAATGCCTGCCCTACAGGTGTGTTGTGAAATAAATGAGGGCAGGTGTGCAAGGCACCCAGCATTTTGTACACTTCAGAAAAGGCTAATGTCTTTGTTTTGCCTCCTATTTCTGAACTAAATAACACTTACTCTATGAGAGCACAATTCAAACATATGTATATGTGTACACATAAAAATATTCTCTTGTAAAGATTACATACATTTCCGTGTAGGCTAACTTGCCTCTCCAACCAGAAAGAAGGCAGAGACTCTGTTACATCTTTCTTTTATGTCATAAAATTCCTGCTTCACAAGTTCTTGCCACATGCTATGGTTGAAAGGCAACAGGAAAAGGGTAAGGATGAGATGACATATCACAACTTTGTTTTGGTTGCTATCTGCCAGCCAAGTGCCCCCACATGTGTGGTCTTCATTTCACGCATCTCCTTGTGAGGACCAGGTGCTGGGAAACTAGCCATGTGCCCTGACGGAAGGCCTGGGCCTCCGAGCTCTTAGGCCCTGGTTCTCGCCTCTGTGCTTCCGCTTGCTAGCAACGGATTCTTGCTTACACGTATGATTAACACTCTTAAAGTTTCTGCTGAATTCAAAATAGAATTAACGCCACCTACCTCCTAACTAATAATGAGGATTAAATATGAGAAGACATGGAAAATGCCGAAGAACCCAGTAAGGACTTGTAAAATGGTGGTGGCCATCAACACAGAAGGGATTTAAAAACTCACCAAGAAAGGGTATTTCATAGATAGGCATAAATATGGAAATACAGATGTCACTTTTGAAATATAAGAACCACTTTCAATAAACAAACACTCCCTGCAAACAATTAAATCAAAACAAGTCCTCCCTATTGAGAAGTTGGGAGCTATAGTCTATCCGGACTGTGTCTTGTATGAATTCCACATTTAAGTTTCATCTATATGCTAAAAATAAATTTGGTATAATATCAATTGCATGATTCTTCATAAATCTAGGATTTTTTGGAATTTTAAAGAGTTTGAAAAGGATGCTTGAGTATATCAAGGTAATTAGCATTAAAAGCCTTGGCCATGCATGGTGGCTTATGCCTGTAATCCTAGCATTTTGGGAAGCTGAGGTAGGAAGAATCCTTAAGGCTGGGAGTTAAAGATCAGCCTGAGAAAGAGTGAGACTCCCCCACCTCACCCCTGATCTCTCTAAAAAAAAAAAAAAAAAAAATAGAAAAATTAGCCAGGTGTGGTGGAGCACACCTGTAGTCCCAGCTACTCGAGAGGCTGAGACAGAAGGATTGCTTGAGCCCAGGAGTTTGAGGCTGCAGTGAGCTATGATGAAGCCACTCCACTCAAGCCTGGGCAACAGAGTGAGACCCTGTCTCAAAAAACAAAAACAAAAACAAAAAAAGCAGTAAAAGTCTTTTTCCCATGTGTTTTGTCAACGAGGGACACACATAAATTCACCATGGAAATCTCAAGCAGTTAAGCTCAACACAGCCCTCCAGGACCTCCTTCACCGAAGACAAAAATTCCAGGTAAGAAAATAACATTTCCTTCCTTTCTCATCGCTGTGGACCTCTGAATTCTTTGGATCGGAGATCCCATTAATCATTCTCTTCTACAAAGTATCAGAAAATAGCGCGTAGAAATGGTGGCTATTGGCCCGGAGCTCATGTTACTTTTTCTCATGGGAGGTGCTGTGATTTTCTGCTTAGCTCTCGTTGTTAATGCCGGGTTTGCTCTCCGGAGGTGAAGGGGTGTTCTCAAGAGGACTGTACCTGCACTCTTTGCAACCTGCGGCTAGAGTATTAGGAACACTCGCATAATCCTAGCAAACTATGCAAAACAGTTTACCAACCGCTAATGCCATATGCCAAGAAGTGAGCTTTTCTCTAAGGGTTTCTTTTAAAGGATTTTTGAACAATGTGAGCCTTTAACTCATTCTCATTATTTTAATTCTATGGGGGTAGCTTTACCAACATCATACTTTACACTCATTAAAAGTTTCAGAGTGTATTATTTCATCAGTGCTCATATCTGCAAAGGGTTTTTATTATTATTATTATTATTTTTTATCCACTATCAAAAGTTTGAAGCACAGAACAGATGATAAACATGGCTTTGCCCAACCTTTATCTGACAAAACTTCCAAGAGGGGATGTGTCAGCATCCTTATCAGCCAAGTGAATTCCGCACTCACGTCCTTGGCAAGGTAAGAGATGACAAAAAGTTTTATCTGCTTTTAGTTCTGAAGGACACTTTCCTGCTGTTCTAAACCTGTCTAAAATTCAAGTCAAAATAAGGATGCTTTTGGTTCAGCCTCAGAGAGACAGAGGTTACTTCAGATACGAATTTGAAAGAGCTATCAACAACCCATCGCATCGCATCAGCTATTCCTGCCAACTGTTATTCTTTTCCACGAAGAAACCTGCTGTAAGATCCTCATAAAATCAGGAATCAAATCTCAAGATAAGAGTCTCTTTTCAAGTGCTTGACTTTCAAATACGAGCAAATCCGTCTCTGACCATGTCTACGCCCAGCAATGCACAACACAACCCAAATCCATTTTTTCTTGATCCCCCTCTCACCAAGTGTGTGGGGGGCTACCAAAGGGCAGAGCGCTCGCCTCTGCCAGAAGGGATGGTGGCTCTCCCTAGACCTAGGCTCTGTACGAGGTGCTTTTTGATGAAGTATTTTATTTAATCCTCCAAGAACCATATGATGGCATTGGTATCATCTCTCTTCTACGGATAAGACAACGGAACAAGGAGTTAAATAATTTGGTCAAGTTTACGCAGCTTCTAAATAATTTGGATCTGGAATTGGAACCTAGACGGTCTGAGCCCCGCATGCCCTATATTTCATCTCAAGGCTGTCTCATCTCCAACAGTGCTCAAAGCAAAGGAAAAAGACCTCAAACCACACAAAACTGTATTTTCAAGATATAACCTCCCTCAGAGCACTCCCAGCTCACTCTTTGTTCTTCCCCAGCTCCCAAACTTAGGAGAGCTAAAATGGATTGATTGGTACGAATGGGATGGGTTATCCACACCTGCTCTTCGGAGTGACCTGGTCATGCACGACTGCTTTCTTGCATTTGGAGTGGGCTAGGTTGGGATGCCAACTTGTCTTGTGTCAAGCTTCTGTCTGCCCTGCATAATCAAATGAGTTGTTAAGGTCACCGAAGAACTATCCGCTGTTGATTAATTCAACACTCACTCGTTCTTTCAACAAACAACTGCTGTTTAGTTAGAGGAATGGGTCACGCAATCGCTGGTAGACTCTGTCAATTTTGATGGCTCCACACACTGTCACTGTGTACTGTGAATATATTTTATGATATCATTTGTGTCAATTTCTTTGTGAACACAGGAATATAATATTTGCTGATATGCAGGGACATTTTGTTTCTCCTTGTTCTCAAGGTAAATTTCAGTCTCCTTCACCCAACCCTTCCTGTTTTGCCCAGCCAGCGTCTATGCATATGCAAGAAGCTTTCTTCCCGACACCCCCAGACCACCTCTGCTCCTCCGATTTATACCACACCATCAAAGCAGCTAACATCTTTCTCCTTCACAGCGCCTAATGCATCTGTAATTAACACACAATTATTCATTTAGTGTCTGTTTTCATGGGTAGACTATAAGCTACATAGGAAGAAAAGAAGATGCCTATTTGTTTGCAGCTATATGTTTAGAACTAAGGATGGTTATCAGCATATAGTAAGCTCTCAAACACCAGCAGATGATGATGATGATGATGATGATGACTGAGGATCAGAAGCATCCACTGTTCACTGTCCATGTTGACGTTACTATTCTACTGTCTTCGTCACAAAATTTTTCATTCCAGGAAACTCTTGACCAGGAAGTTAAAAGTCCAAATGAGTTTATTGCCCATTCAAGGAACTTCCTGAAAGACCCAACAAATCTTAAAGAGAAAGCATCAAATGACCATTTTGACCCCAAGACTCTTTCAACTCCTCATCCCAGGGTCCTTGCCTTGCTCTGTCCCCCAATCCTGAACAACAATACCACGATCTTGACCCAATCCAAACAGGAGACCGCGTGGAAAGACGCAGCTTATAACACACTTCCGAAGCTCAGTAAGTGTCCTGACCTTGTCCTCCTCCTGAGACACTGCTAAGATGCTGTTAAAATAGTGTTCTCCTGGGATCCAGGGAAGCAGCATGCTCAGCTTCATCTGACCAAGAAGTAGTTCCGGTGACATATGGGGGAGACAACGTTTGACATGATGAATTATCCACAACCACAATGCAGCCTCAATTAGGAAGTCACTTCAACTCTGTGCTCAAATATCACATCCTCAAATAGGCCTTCCTTGAGACACTGTCAATACACCATTAAAATAAAAACTTGAGAAAAGTTAAATCTAGCAGAGTTTAATGGAGCAAGGAATGATTCATGCATCAGGCAGCGCTCAGAACCAGAAGAGGTTCAGAGAGCTCTGCCCCTCAACATGGGTAGAAAGCATTTATGGTGAGAAAAAGGAACAGCTCAATCAGTTCATGAAACCGCCCTTTACACAAATCAATAACGGGGTACTAGGTGAGAACTGTGGTAAGGGCCTAGTGGAAAATAATGATAATAATTAGTCCCTGCCCCCCTTGTTTGCTTCTCTATAATTGCCACTCCGGAGCCACGCAGCTGGTGGTCATAAAGAGAAGTTAAGAAACTTCTCCCCATAACTGGTGTCCATAAAGATTCTTAGCTTTCTTCGTGGATAATATCACCGCTTTGAAACCTAGGGGTAGCTTCCAAGATATCTTCCAGGTCCCGCATTCCATGGCACGGCTGACCCGCCCAGACCAGCAGCCCAGACCGGAGAACTGACTCCACCGGTCTTGTCACCCCCACCCAAGAACTTGGTCAGCAAAGAAGACAATTTCCACACCCCTGTGGTTGCGCCCCAAACCCAGCCAATTAGCAGACTCAATTGCCTATGCTGCACTGTCTTTAAAAACTCTGCCTCACAAATTCTCGGAGAGGCAGATTTGAGAAATTTCTGCCATCGCCCCGCTTAGCGCTATGCCAAATAAAGACTCTTTCTCTGCTGCAAAACCTGCTGACTCGGTGTGCTGGCTGCTTCTTGTGCAGCAGGCAAACGAACCTGGCTGGGCAGCAGCATCGGCAGCTCAGCTTTGCCTTATTCGAACTCGCCTGGTCTGGTCAGTTGGCCACCTGTGATTGACCGCTGCTGTGATTGGCGATTTGTCACAAAAGCAAACTCCCAGCTAGTTTACATACTAAGTTAGGTTGCAATTCATTAAGAAAGGACTCAAGTACGGAGGTACCCTCAGGCCAAATTTAGTTTAATTTATCAACATTACCTAAAACAGTCCCTTCTAGCCACTTTTATCCCCTGACCCTGATTTCTTGTTCTTTGGAGCCCTTATTATTTGGCATTAGAATAAATATTCATTTGTTTTTGGCTGATAATCTGATTCCTCTTCCAGAATGTAAGTTTTATGAAGGCAGGGACTCCATTCCGTTGGCCTGTATATCCTCACACCGAGGACAATGTCTGCCACATATTTAGGACTCGGTCACTACCAAGGATGATGGAAGCTGCTTGTCCGGGGCTGCTTAGGAGAGAACAATGAGGGATACAAACAGAAGAAAGATTCACGTGTTGATTCCGTTCCTCATCATCTTTCAGACCCCGTCTCATTTTATCACTGCAACACCCGAAAGTCTGGCATATGCTGTTCTCACTTTACAAACAACAGACTTGAGGCTCAGGAAGATTGTGTAAGACCAGGCAGCACCTGCCATAGATGTAGGTCCCCCAGTGAATGGTTTCCATGCTTCATGTCACCTGGCCCTAGTATGCAACATGGAGACCAAGAATGACTGATTATTGGCCAGGCACGGTGGCTCATGCCTATAATCCTTGCACTCTGGGAGGCCAAGGTGGGTGGATCGCTTGAGGTCAGGAGTTCAAGACCAGCCTGAGCAAGAGTGCAACACCCCCATCTCTACAAAAAAATAGAAAAAATTAGCCAGACATGGTAGCAGGCACCTGCAGTCCCAGCTATTCAGGAGGCTGAGGCAGGAGGGTCTCTTGAGCCCAGGAGTTTGAGATTGTTGTGAGCTATGATGACGACACTGCACTAAACCCAGGGTGACAAAGTGAGGCTCTCTCTCAGAAAAAGAGAGAATGACTGATTATTTCCTTTCATAGCCATCCCAGGTGCCCCAGGAGAGGTTACTCTGCTAAGATTAGAATTAAAGTGATGTTTGTAACAGCCAGAGACTCCATGAAAACCTCAAGCAATTTGCATGAGAAGAAGCACCATTAATTCTCTAGAGGATTGTGACTCTTAAGAATGAAGACAAAGCCCAGGTTCAGAGTAATCCTCAATCCAAAGGGAATCTTACGCTTGGAAAACAGAGGATTAATCTCCTGAAATGACTGAGAAAGACGGCTGATTCGAACCAGAAGATGAGTCCTGCTTGAAAATGTAGCATTAGAAGTTTGACATGCACTCGTATGAATTAAATGAAATACCCGGCACTTCAAAAATCACTTTTTAAAAACTTCCTACATTTCACAGGCAGCCTGGACACATGAGTGCCTTGCTTTTTTGTGTGTTTATTTTTTGTTTTTGTTTTATTTTGTTTTTTTCAAAGATAAGGGAGAAAAGAAAGAGAGAACAGGAAACGCGTTCCACTTCAGGAGGGAACACAGGAGGCTGAGATATCTAGAAAATTATCTCAAATCTCCACTTCACTTCTTCACTGTTGAAAGAGCTTCACTGGAGACTTAACAACTGCTGAGCATAATTTAGGGGGAAAAAATCTACTAATGACCCTCCATTCACAAGGTTTTAGAAGGAGCAGTGGGTGGCATATTTAAATGATAATGAAATACCACCAGGGTAGGGGAAGGAACAGATTACCTAATAGGCAGAGTTTTCTCCATTAATAATGACTTTGAGAGTAAGAATGTCAGAAAATGAGAATAAGAATGAAAAGCCATTCCCCCCCCCCAATTTCTGATGAGATGATCTTTTGTGAAAAGAACTGAGTAGAAGAGGAGGATGAGACCTCAAGACAGACCAGGAGACTCATTTGCCCATCTGCTCACTTGAAAATGTCACTTCTCCTTCCTTTTGATAGATTTAAAAGGAAAATCTGTATCAGATAGAAATCACTGCCAAAGAGAGTTTTGCATCAAAAACTGTGGTCTCCTAATGGGAAGAGATGAACTTGGGGAGAATCACAAAGCTACACAAGTCTGTAAATGTTCTGTATTCAAAGCACCTGATTCCATCAGCTTTCTCATTAGAAACAAATGTCCCTGTCAGTGCACGCTAAAGCATGACTCTCACGCCCTATGAATACAGAATGTCAAGGTGATTAGCATAGAGGAGCCCTTGAGTGGCACATAACAGAAGCAACCTTGATAAGGTTCCTATCTCCAAATTTGAAGATATGCACAAGAGAGATTTATCAAGCACCAAACGCATTTCCCAGAAGCATTTGGAGGAATAAATGTTATATTTGGAAGAAATGGATAAGAATGCCCATTCTGAACCCCGGATCTGTACACCGAACCTCCTGTTGGACATCTGTTTGGATGCCTCTCAGCAAAAGCAACCTAAATTCATTATCTTCTCCACCCCAAAACCTCAGCCTTGCCCCTCATGATGTTCCTCATGCACACCCTCAAATCTGGAGATGGGGACTTGACCGAGGTTGTTTCTGTTATGCATCACTCATGGGCTCGTCTACTCTAATCATCTTGGCATTCTGTAGTCATCCAGTGTGAAAGGAATGCCATGGAAAAACATACAACTCCTCGTTTCCCCTTGTTTTTAATCTAATCTATCCAATTTATGTCAATTCTGCCTGTGGAATACAGCCCAGAATGCATTTACATGTGTCCGTCTTCGCTGCCGCAATCCTAGCCCAGACCACCACCACCTCTCACCTGGAGCTCTGCAACGGATTCCCAAAGATACCCCCTTACCCCTGCCTGGCCCCCAACCCCCCCCCACTGCAGCAGAGTGGTCCTTTAAAATGCACAGGGACCACCTGCAAAGAAGTGCTTTGATAATTTTCCAACTCCTCTTTGAATTTAGCATAAAATCCTTAATATGCCTGATAGTAGGCAGACCAAAGGCCCCTCAAAGGTGTCCACATCCTAATTCCTAGAGACTATGAATATTTTACATTACTTGGCAAAGGGAAATTATGATTGCAGATGGAATTAAGCTTGCAAATTGGTTGACCTTAAGATAAAGAGAGTATTCTGAATGCTGTAGGTGGGTTCAATGCAATCATAAGAATCCTCCACAGTGAAAGAAGAAGGTAAGAGTCCGTGTCAGTGTGATTTGATGTGAAAAGATGGAAGGGTCCATGAGCTGAGGAACGCAGGCCGCCTTTAAAAGACAAGAAAACAAGAAACATGTTCTCCCCCATACAGTGTTCGGGAAGGAACACTGCTTTCTTGACACCTTGGTTTTTATCTTAATCCAGAGAGACCCATTTTGGACTTTTGACCCGCAGAACTGCAAGACAGTACATTTGTGATGTTTCAGCTGTTAGTTTGAGATCATTTGTTTCGGCAGCGATAGAAAGCGAATACGTGCCCTGCAAGGGCATGACAAATGCTGCCCAACTCTGTGGCTCCCCTTTGTGCCACTCTGGGTCCACCCCTTGCCTTCTTTTCTTTGGGTTCCCCTAACGTTTGTGCTCCCCCGAGGTCCTCCAAGGTGCTGTTCTCTCTCCCTTGAAAATCCTTCTTTCCCTGGCTTGCTCCTGTGCATAAGTTGGTCATGGGTGGGCTGACTCTCTCCAAACCCTTCCTACATCCTCGCTGGGGATGGTCAGACACCCCCATTTCAGGATCCCATAGCGCCCCCCATACCATCTCTCACACTTGTTGGCACTTCCTCAAGCTCCGGGCGGTCGACTCTTGCTGGGTTGCTTGATGCTTCCTGGGTTTTAGTATCAAAGTCTCGCCTCCCAGAAAATGCCTCCATTATGGGACACCTGGGATGGCTGGTAACCCTATCGACTCTGCCTTCCTTGGGGACACAGTGCTTGGCAGTAATAGGTACTCAATAAAATATTAAATGCATGAATAAATGGGCTTTATTTTTTCACCACCGATTACGGCATGGGCACACATTTCTTGCCATATTCCTTTCCATTCCTGACCCTTCTGTCTAGTTGTCTAAGCCTGCCGCAGGCTACTATATCCCGAGGATCGCCCAGTCCTGGGATCGTGCCAGTCTTCCAGAGCTAACCCACAGGCCACCCTTCCCACTCGATCCTCTACCTTCTCCTGTGGTATGAGAGTGAGTTGTTAATCAATCATTCAATGAAGAAAACCTTTAGTGTGTATCTACCTCAAAAGAACACAGTAAATGCTTTTCGATAAATTTCTACAGGGTTTAAATTGTTCTGTGCTCTTAAAAATGAACATAAACAATAATCATGGTCACCAGGTTTGAATTGCTGGTTAACATGCACTCTTTGAAGAAGAATTAACATTTTTAAGTCTCTTGGGTGCTATTTCATGTCTTAGAAGAGGAATGAATTTGGAATTATATAGCCAGGTATCCTCTATTGGGGATTTCTAACCTTTAAAACTTTAAAAGGAAGCAAGGACTTAAATTTCATCCAGTAATCAAGTTTTTTTTTGTTTTTGTTTTTTTTTTAATTTTGTTCCCAGTGTTCAATTGTACAAGAATTCTTCTTTGCTTCAACTGTATCAGGCTGTGGTTTTCCAACTTTGATATTAATAAAAATCAAGTCATGTGCCTATTAGAAATTCTGATTGCTCAATATTAAAGACAATTGATCTCATGGAGACAGAGAGGAGAACGATGGTTACCAGAAGCTGGGGAGGGTGGCAGGAAAGGGGTGATAAAGTGGGGATGGTTAATGGGTACAAAAATATAGTTAGATAGAAAGACAGAATGAATAATATTTGATAGCACAACAAAGTGACTGTAGTCAACAATAAGTTATGGTATACTTTAAAAGAATTATTTAAAAAATTATTTAAAAATTAAAAAATATTTTAAAAAATTATTATTAAAAAATAATTATTAAAAAAAGAGTGGAATTGGAATGTTCCTAATGCAAAGAAATGATAAATGCCTGAGGTGATGGGCACCCAATTACCCTGATTTGATTAATTCACATTGTATGCCTGTATCAAAACATCACATGTACCCTATAAATATATATATAACTATGTGTACCCATAGTAATTAAAAATGAAAAATTTTAAAAAGAGATATCAGCCAAAAAAAAAAATATGATTTCTATCCAGGCATAGCCCAAGAGTTTTTGTTTTAGGACCTACTGACTGATTTTCTAGTAACTAGCTTTAGGGACTTCCATGGACAGGACCTCAATAAATTTTAAAATATGGTAAGTTGTTCAAAATAGTAACATGGTATAAAAGATAGGTAATCTTGGCATAATCCCTTTAAAAGCTTATAATTACAGATCAAAGGGAACAGGTGCACGTTTGTGTGTCGGAGGGGGAAGGCCTTACAGTGAGGGGGTGGAGGAAATAAAGTATTCATAAAATATTATATTTAATGGGAAATGAAGAAACCTTGTTATTTTCACCACTATGCAATATTAACCAGAGCAATGTAATAGTGAATATCGCTTTTGCCACATATCATGAATAAAAACTATCTGGACAAAACCATCCAGATAAAATTGTCTAAAGCATTGTCCACACATTATGAAGCACAAAAACCATGCTTTGAGAATCAAAATCTTTCTTTTTTGACCTTGTGATAGTGAGTTGGCATGAATTGGGATTGTAATTAGGGAACCCTGTTGGTATCCAAGAGATGTTGTCCCACAAGGGACATACAGGACGTCTTTGGAGGGAAACTCAAAAAAAGAGTGGGTTCCTCTCAATGTAGGGCACTCTTTCTGTGGTCTCTGCTACTGGTGCTCTGGTGCCTATTTTTTCTTAACAGAGATGATCTCATGAAGATGCATGGTGCCAAATGATTACCTGGTCCTTCCTAAGACATTTATGAGTGGAGAGAAAACAGAGAAAATAAGTGGTACTTGCTGTACCTCACAGCAAGTATCCTTGTAGCCTGTATGCCTGTCTCTCCAGGGCTGCATGTGAGGAAGTGTCATCCAGGTATGTAACGCTCTGTTTATAGACTGACTTCTGAATCACTCAGTCTCTGTCATTCGTATACCTCAAGCCCTTTGCCATTTTGACTCTCTCAGTCCACAGCATATATCCACATCCTCATTCTTTCATTTGCTCCAGTTTGGGTCATCCTGGTACAATTTTGGCTTTTCAGGAGAGTGACGGTGATCCATAGTCCCCATCCCCATGGGGAAGACAGGACACAGAAAGACGTGGTATCAGCACCTTGGCTCTAAATGCACCATTGAAGGAGACCATTAAACATCACAGTGACCTCCTTCTTTGGTATTTGGGGAATGGTAGGAAGGGGGACGAATGTGCCTGCCTCTGGGTAAATTTCTCGAGAAATGCACAAGTTCATATGGATAAATAAAAAGCATTTGCAGAATAGCCCCATGGAAAGAAATCATGGAGTAATACGAAGTGATCTAAACTTTTGGGTTTGAAAAAATCGGTCAGATTGAAAAATGCTTTTCTCAATGCAATTTTAAGTTCCTTTAGGAGAGGGATTGGATCGTAAACTGTCCTTAATCACAAAGGAAAACTGGAACAGCGATTTGCACGTAGTAGATTTTCAATAAGTGATATTTATTGAGTCTGATATAACTGACTAGGCTCTTTTTAAATGAACTAAAATCGTTTGTTATAGATCATTTGCACTCATGGGCTAAAGGATCTTTCATGTCTTCTTTGACCTTCCTCTGCAGCTATGTGTCTCGTCTTGCTCATAGTGCACCTTACAGGTGCACGGTGTGCCCTGCTGTGAAAACTGCCATCCCATCTATCATGTCATCCAGTTTTCCCCACCTGCTCTTTAGAGGATCTTACAGCTTTCAGAGACGAGGAGACTAAGGCCAAGGGAAGTTGGGAACTGCCAAAGTTCTCGCAGATAGCGTGTGATGAGACTGGAACTCGAACACCAGTTTTTGACTCAACACCCAGCCCTCCGTAGATTATGAATCCAGCCCTCTGTTGAGCACATCATGATGTATTGCCTCTTTAGGAGAAATGCCAAAGTTCAAATCCAGCCCTGACATTTAACTCCCTGCAGGTCTTTACTTCTTTGAGTCACTGTGGCCTTGTCATCAAATGGGACTAAGGACAGATAACAGTTCTTGAGCCTTCTGAGTTAAGGTATCTGCTTGTGGACCCATTTCCCAGATGAGAAAACCAAGATTCAGAGAAGTCAAGAAGCTGCCAACTGTGAGAGGCTGGCTTCAAGGCAGTTTACTGATTTTTTCTTATGTGTTCTCAATTTTTACTTCATTTTTTATTTTCATATTTACTACCTTTCTTATTAAGATCAGTAGGGTTGGTTAAGGAGATGTCAGTATCCCTAGGTATGTTTACCAACAGCACATTTCTACCACTTCCTCCGTCACCTGGCTCCCTCCTCGGATGAAGCATCTGTTTAGAGAGATGCAGGAAGCGTCCACAGCACACGGTGCCAGGACCTACCACCTGGGGCCCGATGCACTTTCAAAAATGAGAACAGTCGCTTCCAAGCCATCAGATCTTGTTTGAACTCAACTTTCCCTGAAACGAATGGGACCAAGTCTCCCAGGCTGCCTTGTGTGTTTAACACACATTACGACGTTAGTGAGATCCGCTGCAGAATCCAATGGCATAAATTGATTAAATCCCAGGAAAATAGTATGCCCTAAACAAAGCTGTAGGAAAAATTCCCTGCAATCAAACTGTCATGTTGAAAGGGGATTTGGTTAGAAATACTAATAGGCATCCCCAAAGGAACTGTAATATTACTCCAGAGACTCTAGGATGACACTGTTCTCTCTTGCTTGACAGTAATAGGAAACTAAGTCGTCTTACAATTTATTCACCAAACCTAGCAGATATAGTCTCCGGGAGCAAACGCATTTCCCTGTTTGAGCACAGGGGAAAATGCTCTCCTTACTTGGCAAACTTGCTGCCACTTCCCCTTCCTATATCCCTGGAAGACATTGCTAATCAATCACAGCACTTTCCTGCTGAGCTCGGATGAATTCTCCTCCACAAAACCACAGGGAGCCTTTGCTAATCAGAACTGGCAAGCAAGAAGAAATCTATTTGCCTTCCCTCTGTCTAGAGTCTTATTTCATGAAGCCTGGACATAAAACTCCCTCTGACCCAATCTAGACACGCAGATTTGAGAGTGCCTAAATCCACGGGATGTTGAATCTTATTTCTCAATATATAACCACCATTCTGGCATAGTCCATTGACTTTTAATAAAACTACTTTTCTGGAGTGGCTGACAAGTTCTCCTTATCTTCCTCAGCTCCACTAGCTAGTATTTTTCAACAGCCCTAAAGTAATACTTAAATTTCCTCTCCAACTTCTTATCCCCTTCTTTAATCAAGACAAATTTATTCAACTGTTAAAATCTTTCTCTAGAAAAATCCTTCTGACTCTACTCACTCTGTTTCTTACCCCCCAACACACACTCTAAAAACAACAATTTTAATACACTTCCATTGTTCTTTAGCCCTCAGGGTACTAAGTAGTTATGCCCTCCCAAGGATTAGCACAGGGTGGTTTTTCTTTTATTTCTTCAACTAATGAGGCAGTAGAAAATCATTTACTGATATGAAAAATCACTTGACTATTAATCTATAAATACAATGTACAAATGACAAGTAGCATCTTTTTACAGCTTTCTAAGCATTTATATATTTTAAAAACCAAGTTCTAATGCCTACGATATGCAACTTTAAACATATGGCACCCATTTTAAACTTAATCCCACACAAAAACAAGTCTGTACCCATTTCTGATTGCTTTTTAATTTAAATTTTTAAGAGTTTTCAGATGTGTGGAAACGACCAGACCATTTCAGAAAATGAACTCAGAAAAACCCAAGGACAACAAGCTAATGAAAAATTAGACAAGGGGTGTAAAAGACTGGGAGACAAAAGAGACATAACGATGATAAAGAGAGATTGAAAAAACACTGAATGAAAAAGCAGACACGAAATGGAGAAATCTTGGGACTCAAACAATAGAAGTATCAAATGCAAAAAAAAAAAAAAAC
>VBSM01002153.1:3658616-3673835 GCA_008086735.1 Cheirogaleus medius | reverse complement strand
TATTTGTACCCCCATAATATGCTGAAATAAAAAAAAAAATTAAAATTAAAAAAAAAAAAGATTTTATGATCTGCTAGAACGGCCCATGCTTTGTGCAAGGTGTAGCTAATATACTGATTGCACATGTTCTACAACTTATTTATAACTGATAGGCATAATCAAGAAAGGATTTATCTTTACCTGTTTTCCAAAACCTAGCTACCTTTCTGGTCCAGGGCATGGTTTATGCTGACTTACTCTTCTCTGAAGATCTAGAATATTCTATATAATTCACTAAAATCATAGACTCTGATAAACCAAATGGCTAGAAGGGGGTGTTATTCTGCACACAATTTCCTGCTCCCAGCACCAACAACGCAGCCCTGAGGGGCACTGACCAGGGTGCGTGTGTGTGAAGACGGAGTGAGGCTCCATGCTGTGAGATGAACATTTTATTAAGGAAAGCGCTAATGTTTGAAGAGGTTAAATCAATTAACCCCAGTCACAGAGCAGTCCTGTCTCCTACATGCAATGTTTGCCCTACTATCCCTAACAGTTTTGCCTGCTCGCGCGGCTTACAATTGCCACTCGACATCTCTAATACTTGCTCGAAGCATTCGTATGTTCTGAAATCTCGACTCCCGTGGCGAGTCTAAAGTCTTATTTATGTATTACTAGTATTTTACCCCCTTCCCTTTAGCTAAAATGACTCGCACGGCGACAGGTACACAATAAACACTCAGTAAATGGAGGTTGATTGAATTTAGTTCTTCCCGCCTTCTACGCTGGCATAAAAATCTCTGAATATTGCTTTCATTTTCATAGCCGTTCATTCAATTATTCTTCCTCAAACCTTAAATGGGGCAGGCCACCCCTCCTTCCGGGCATCCACATATTAGCAGTTTCTTCATCCGTCTGCCATTTACATCTAACGAAACTAATTATTTTCCTGCTCCCTCGCACCCCATTGGCGCTGCGCACGCCGCTGGGACGGCCCTATCTCCTGCAGGCATGGCTTGTATCTTTCCAGCAGCCTGTTGTAACGCGAGTGACAGAGCTATTAAGAATGTCAGCCTTCGGTGCACGAGAGACTCGTGTAAAACAAACGGTGCCATCCCAGGCTAAATGGGAGACAGCAGCAAACTCGGGAACCAACAGGGCCACCCTTCGAGACAACTTCGATACGGGGAGAAGAAATCATTTCTCCATTCCTGGAGTAACAACAACAAAAATACATAGAAAAATGAATAAATCAAATTAAAAAGAAAAGATGAAAACAAAAAACAATCTCATGATTGCTGCAAAACTTAGAAACTGACACTGCCAGAGAATTGAGCAAATGGTTGGATTTTATGCAACATTGAACAGGTAGATAGGCAGAGAGAGAGAGAGAGAGAGAGAGAGAGAGAGAGAGAGAGAGAGAGAGAGATCCTTCCATTTCTTTCCATCTCCTTAGCTCAACCCTATTCCAAGCCGATGTCATCCTTTCCTCCTAGACTATTTCTACAAACCTCTTAACTGTTCTTCCACTTGGCCTCTTCTTCAAGCCTTGTTCAACACAGTAGCCAGAGTAATTAAAAAAACAAAACACAAGGATAACTCTGTTCTTTACTTTTTCAGGTCTTTGAATAGCTGCCCATGGCACTTAGGATCACACTGAAATCTGTAGCTGGGTGGCTTCCTCCCCCATAACTACTCTTTTACCTCCATCACACGCCCCTTCCAGCACCCCGTCCCAAACACACCTTCTTTTAATTCCTCAAAAGCACCACACCACACGTCTGGCCCCCACCCCCAAAGACTTTCCCTAGAACATCTCAAGTTCAGTATCGCTTCCTTGACCACCTAAATTAAATGACCATACTCTGCATTTGCTGTTCTCACACGTTTACCTCACAGCACTTAACTGCAATGTTTAATTATACTTTTTCCCTATGATTATTTCTCTAATATATGTTTCCTCTGGAGAATGTAAGACCCCATGAGTCCAGGAAACATGCTTGTCTGGCGTCCTACTCCGGCTCGAGCACCTAGCACCATGCCTGGTAGAGAAGAGCATTGAATACAGCATTACAATTCAGTTCAGTATTTTTTGAATGAGTGAGTGAATGAATGAATGAATGAGTGAATGAATGAATTGTCCCAGTCACCTGCTTGATGCAGGGAGAGAGCAATTCCTGTAGGGAAGAGAAGAGGAAGAGGATCACAGGAACAGTGGGGTCCAGGGCTCATTCCTCACCCCCAACTGTCTCTCCGATCAAAACTCTCGCAGGGGAAACAGAGTGTTCGACCGAAATCACCAGTGACTTTCAGCCCAGCACTCCACGGGCTGCTATACCAGGCTTCTTAGGAGCCTTTGTGCAGGTATGGCCCCTTCAAAGTTCTTCAAAACATCATGTTTGCAGAGTCAGCCTCAAGAAAAGAGCTCGCAATCTGTGTCAGCCACCACCACGCAGCGGAAGGACCATGTGCTTTGAATAACAAGGCCTTTTTTTTTTTTTACCTTTAGACTGAAATCGTTATTCTTCCTTTACTTCCCCTCCTTACAACTCTTTATTAGAATATTTGAATATTAATAGTATTAAACTATATATACGCACGCCCGCATACATGTACACTATAGTGCAATGCATTCGTGTTTCTCATCTTTCTGTGTATGGAGAAGAAGAGAAAGAAGAAGGAAAGTTCTACAATGAAAGGCTATTTAAAAAAAATCATATACCCATCACCAACTCCATCTACTTTTTGAAGAGGTGGAGTTATAAATATAACCCAGACATTGTCTGAGGTCTCTTAGGCACCATACTCCTCAAATTCACATCCTCATGAGTACAATAGCCCTTGCCACTATGTCTGTGATGGCACTTGTAGTCCCATTGGCAGGACATTTAAATTGGCAGGAAAGAAAAATTTAGTAGAATGGCCAAGGGTGTGCACTCTAGAGTTGAGACGGCTGGAGTTCAAATTCAGCTCTACCTTCTGCACGCTGCCTGACATCGAGCAGCCCACACAGCCTCTTCAGTAGAACAGCGATAATTAGCTGGATCTGTCTCACCAAGTCATTATGAAGATGAAATGGGGCGATGCATGTAAAATGCTTAGCTCATGGCCTGGCCCAGGAGCAAATATCCGACATGTTATCTGTTACGTTGGGAATGACTAAGAGCAACACCTGTTTTCCATTTCACGGATGCAGGCGGGAATGAGCACTTCACATACCTTCCATAAATTCTTGACTCTCCAAACATGCTGAGGGTAAGAGTTGTGAAGGAAGGGGTTCACTTTGAAGGGGGGAAGGGTGAAAGGAGCAGAGGATGGGGGATTGTTTCACCACAAAGCAGACAACCTCAAATTTCACCTTAGAGCCAGACACTGATTCCCTGGGACACTTCCTTCACGTGATCAGTTTCCCACCCTCTTGCTGGGGAGATCCTTGTCTCTCATTTCCTCTCCTCTCTTCTTCCTCATCAAGAAGCACCACAAAGTCTCCTCTAACGAAAACAGCAGTTTCCACCACTCGGTCGGCCATTGCCGAAGCTCTGCTCTTGGGGTTCCACTCTCTATCCCAAAAGGCTTCCCCTAACAGACGTCCACTTTCCCCGGCAATGGAATTTTTATCTAATCTTCACAAGAAACCTATGGGTCACTACTCTCACCCTCATTCCAGAGGAGGAAAGCAGGGCTGAGAATGATGAAGTGACTTTCCCAAGTTTGCAGGGAGCCAAGTCTTGAATCCTCCCTCGTCTGTCTCAGAGCCAGTGCTTTTCCCACCAGGATGCTGCTTCCTTCATTGGAACCTAAATGAACTACTGGACGTGCCCCACTGGGTCTGTTGAGCGCCCACAGCCAAAAGAATCACAGCGTATTTGACCTCACAATGCACGACTTTATATATTTCCACCAACAGAATTTTCAGAAGCTGTTGTTGGTGTGTATGCCCCATGAAACCACAGTGAGAACACAGTGCGTGTAACCAAGTCCTCATACATGAATTTATGCATAGAATACAGACCCATGGGACTGGAGAACCACCAGACCCTTAATTTCCAGAATCTTCAAACCCCTGTCAAGAAATAACATGATATTCAGCCTAGATCAGCCAAAGTGAGAGGCTCCCGGATTGCACCTGTCTCAGAAATAACGTCCTGTGCTGGGATCCATGTATTCTGAAGCTTCTTTTTTCCTCGAACATTATGAGGTCACAGAGCAATGTGTTATTTTCTAACTGGGCTTCCCCTTCTCTTCTGTGGGTTCCTTGAAGGTAAAGATTCTATTTGACTCCAATTTCGAACACACTGCCTAGGTCCTCTGGAATAAAGTCTGAGTCATCGTCATGGGTAAATAAACAATAGGCAGTAAGAGTAGAAAGCCCAAAATACAATGAGCTGACACTATGTATATTAGCACCATCCATTTAAAAAATGAGTTAGCAATATGTATCCCAGGTCATAAAGATGCTTCCTTCCCTTGAATGAATAATTCCAGGAGTATATACCCTCAGGCACTCACTCCAAGAAAAGAAAAATCTATATGTCCTCAGTAATTAACTCTAGTGATACTGGTGTTAGGAAAAAGAGCAGAAACCTCCTAGATATTCTATGATATATAAAGGAATAAAACATCACCCTTGTCAATGGAAAAGAACCCAAACTCTGCAAAATAATTTAAAGAGATTTAAATTATTTAATCTGAGCCAAATATGTGTGACCATGGCCAAGGAAGCAATGTCTAAGGAGCCTCGAGCAAGTGGTCTCGCCATGGGTGGGTTACAGTTTGGTTTCATACACTTCAGACAGACAGGAATTACATGTAAAGGCATAAATCAATACATGGAAGGTATACATTGGTTTGGCCCAAAAAGGCAAGAAATCTCGAAGTGGGGCATTACAGGTTATAGGTGGGTTTAAAGATTTTTTTATTTGCTATTGGTTGAAGAAATGAAGCTTCGTTGAAAGGCTTGGAATGTTTTAAATTAAGATAAGAAAGTCTGTTCATCAGAGACAAGCCACCAGACATGTATAACAGACACATATCCAGCCTCAAGTGATCTGCTAAGTAAAGTGATGAGCTGCTGGCCTGCAGGTGTGGTTTAAGCTGGTCCTTCATAGCCTTAGGTCTGCTCATGAGTCACAAAGGACAACTCCAAGAAGAGATGGGGGCACAAAGAGGCATGTCTGACCTCCCTTCTCATGGCCAGCAACTCACCTTTAGGGTATTTCTGGGGTTCCCTTGGCCGGGAGGGGGTCCATTGAGTCAGCTGGAGTGGCTTAAGATTTTATTTTAATTCACACGCTGGCGATATATTGTGTAGCCCTTACAATTATGATTGTAGGGAATGAGAGAACCACATGGAAAAAAGGCGCAAGCTAAAATTTAAGGGAAGAAACCATAACACCCAATCACCAGCCCATGAAGAACACAGCTTTGGGCCACAAACATGGACAGGGATGGCAGGGAAATGTGGGGAAGGTATTAAAGTGGCTTCAGGACGGTGGTGCATGTTGGAGTGGACCTCGGTTCTTCCAGGTCTTTAGAGAGGTGTCTGTGTGGTAAGTTTTGAATGGGCACAAGGAAGGTCAGGGAGATTCGAGCCCTGCTCCGAAATGCAAGGTGGGTACGTAGAGCAGAGCCCCTAGGTGAGACAGCCCGGCTTTGCATGCAAGACATGGGGATCCTCCTTCCTGGAGCCAGACCCTCACCGGCTGTAGCGTGCAATTAAGCTCTCGGGCCATCTGCTCAGGGGTTGCAAAGGCAGCCGCGTGTCCTCCTGCCTGGACGCCGGGGAGGACACCGCTCACTAGTCAATCTGCTTGAAATTGCCTGCTATGATTAGTGTGTAATGACTCAGGTAGGTCACGGCCACGGACGTTCCTGTTATTAATGCATTAGCAGCTGCAGATGGGCATCGATTCTGCACAGAGTGCGGGTTTATGGACTCGGGTGGGAGAGTCTGCCCCTGCGAAGTGTAACTGGCCATTGCCGGAGGAGGAGACAACCCTGAGAGGGTGATGTCCCTCGAGAAGGGGGAGGAAGGCCCTGAGGAAGGCCAGCTGGCTTTGAGAAAAAGAATTCCTGGGCTGGGACAAAGAGAGAGAAAAATTTGCATATGTCAGGGATATTCCTCCGCCCTCTCCCACATCTGAGATAGAACTAATCGTATCCTTATATTCTGAGCCCTCTGTGTCATTGCTGGCCAATGACAGTTAATACGACTTGGATCATTTTATTTACTTTAAAATTCTGTCTTATAATCTTATCATAGGTTCAGGACCCCACGCCTGTCTGTTCACCATAAATATCCTCAGCAACCAGCAAGAATCCAACACCAAAGTTTTTCCATAGCTCTTTGTGAATGAATGAATGAATGAATGATGACACTACCAGGATAATATGTTGACTTACATATCAGTGTCATAGCAACCTGAGCTGCAATGTACCACACAAGGCAGTTTTTCAAGATAATTTATCCTTCTTAAACAGAGAGACTGAGGTCCAGTAGGATTTAACCAATGTGCCAATGCATGCGTACCCACATGCGTGTGCGCACACACACACACATGCACACAAGTCAGCTGGTAGGAGAGGAGATTCCTTCTCAGAATGTAAATGCTCTGAACAGCAGTCACAGTTATCTTTGTTACCATTTACTGAGTGCCAACTGTAAGCACACATGGAGGTGGGGTTGGTATTTTTCTGAAGCAAGAATCTAAATCACCTGAATTCAAATTAGCCACATTTTTTTTTTCCTTTAAGGTGCTACTAAAGTGTATTTATCGTAATGGGAGGCAGGTAATGATAACTTTCAAGTAAAGGAGTCTACACTATAGCACATTCAATGGACACATTTTCTTTGAATGAAATTGGATTTTTTTTCTTTTAAATAGAAGGTAAACTACCTAATTCCTGCCCCCATTTAATTAGGGCAGCTACACCGTAGTCATTAGAAAATGCAAATGGGTGATTTTCAGATCAGTGGGGAAGATACATACAGGCGTGCACAGAGACGGTACGATAGGAACAGGGGCTGCACAGGAAAATGCTGTACAAATACGATTACCAGAGATTGTTGCCTGAGTTGAATCTTGAAAGACAAGAGGAATTCTAGCCACGTGTTTTTAAAACAAGTTATTCTGGCTGTCTATGGACGGAGAACGTTTGTCCCTTTCCTTCGGCGCTTCTCAAAAGGTGGAAGAAATCTGTAGCTTCCTGCATTTGGAGAAACCAACTTCCTTCTTTCCATAACTTATGCACCAGCCATCTCAGCAAAATTCCTGTTGGTCCTTTGTAATTTCCACAGATTCCTACAGGAATCACCGGTAGGAATCAGGAATCAGGCGATTTCAGATCGACCAATATCTTCACAACACAACCCACATTCTAATGCTGAGCTGAGACAGCAAGTAGATCTGCTCTTTAGCTTCCATGGAGGGATTTATTCATAGCAGAAACACTGTCACAGTTTGCCTTAGGTCTTCCAACTGGGGACGGATGAATGATTGGGATGAAGACAAAGAATTCACCTCTCATGTGCTAAAGCCAACAGAAGAGGATGCGGCCAAGAACTGTTTCCATTCCCCCTGTTCTCTGATGCAACCCATGAGCATGGATCACACTCTATTATCAGTTTAGTGATACAGTAAAGAGAAAGCAAAATGTCTGTACTGCATTCATTGCAAATCTACCAAGTGCATCCTCTTGTCCAGGAGACAATGGGCTCATGGTTGTACACGGGTGGGGCAGGGAGGGGCCGCTGCTGTCTGGCTGAGATAATGATACTTAGCTTCAACCTTCCCTTCTATGGCATGGTTTCGATATTTCTTGTTTACTTCCTGAATCCCAAGTTGGAAGGGGCGCTAGTTCAAGGCCACTCTAGTTCAATTCCTCACCATTATTATTGCAATGAGGAAACTGAAGTCAGATTGGTTAGACGTGTTGTTCAGACCCACGTGGTCAGTCCATGGAGCCAGTACAGGAACTTGCCTCTCTTCATTTTTTCAGAAATTGAGCTAGATTGGGGGCCAGGCTGTGGGCATGCATGGATGACAGAAGAAAGGTTTCAAAGGGTCTCAAAGCACAAAGAGTGTGATCAATGCTCACAGCACTAATTCGTGCAATTCAATAAATAATTCAATCAAAACACATGCGTGCTTGTCACTTTTATGAGTGTTAGGGATACGGGCGAGACAGACACACACCACACCTTCATAACACCTCCAGTCCAGTGGGGAAGACAGATTGTACACAAGTAATAATGTTAATTAGGGTGCATGACGAGTGGGGTGCAACCCGGGCTTCCCTCTTCCTTACCCATCTACTGTCATACAAAACTTCCTATAGTTTCCATTCTTTTTTATTATTATTATTTTAGAATATTATGGGGGTACACATGTTCTGGCTACAAGAATTGCTTTTGTACAGTTTGAGTCAAAAGCACAAGTGTGCCCATCACCGGATGGTGTGCACTGGACCCGGTAGGGGTGATTTTACCCAGCCTCTCCTCCTCACTGCCAACGCCCATTCTTTCTTACCCTCCTCTGTCCTCAAAGTAAAGAATCAGCAGGAAGTACACGTCTTCTCTTATTTCTCTGCCTTTTCTCTCTCTCTCTCCCTCTCCTTGCATGCTCATATACTCATTCAACCCAAAGGGTGCCCTGAGCTCCTACTTCCAATCTTGCAGAGAGGAGGCAGGAAAAGAAGAGACAATTTGACAGAGCCCCACCAGGTAGCAGCTTGAGAGAGAGGGGAGATGCACACAGGGGATGTGTGAACAGCAAGAGTGAGCAGGGTGGTTGGCGGACAGTCAAGTGACAAAGCAAATGGGAGGTCAGTGAGCGTTATCAAGACGAGGCTACAACTTTTGTATCCTTCTAGACCATGGGACTCTAAATGCAGCAGGCATCAGACCCACCCTATGCCTGGCCATCAATTAAACTAATGCCCCGTGTCACCCCGACTCTTGTTCTCTCTCCCTCCTGTATTCCAGCTCATGCCTCCTGACCTTCTCCACTTCCAGCCCATCTGCTGATTTTTTAATTGGAGACAATTCTATCTCCCTGGAAGGCAAGCACTGTTCTTTCTCTTTCTGTTCACCCTCACACTGTTCCACTCTTGCCTGTCCCACAAAGCTCCAGCTTCTAAAGTATTATCATGGGGTCAACCTCCCCCCTTGAGAGGCTTGGTGTTTTCTTTATCCTATAAGGGGCAATTGAGGAATGAAGCACACAGAGAAGACTTCATTATCAGGAGGGCTTCACAGAGATCTACGCAGACATATCGACTAGAAGAATAGGGAAGGATATCCCAGCTGCTGAGATCAGGCATGACAAGTGCTCGGAGTTGGGAAATTAAACACGTGTAGACATCAAGAGATCAACTCACCTTGTTGGAAGAGAAGGTATTTAGAAATTCACGGAGAGAAGACAAAGTGTTAGATGAAGTGTCAGATAGGGACTAGCGTATTACACAACTAACCAGATGCTATTCATGTTTCAAGAATATTCGTCCTCCAATCTGTTGGGTGGAATCCAGGATGGCTTTGTTATGAAGACTACCTGGGAAGCATCCCCTGACTCTGAGTAAGGAGGACCTGCAGCAAGGTGTCAATAGAGGGGGCGAAAAGACGGCTCTTAGAAGACTCAGATCAAAACTTCACTCATCACTTAGCAGTGGGTGAAGAACAAGACAATGCCAAGGACTGAAGTGTGGGATTAAGGTACCGAGGTAGAGAGTGGTGTCCCTGGGGAAGTGGGTAGGTGAGGGTTGGTCTGATTTCAAGTGTTAGGCATTTGGAGTCAGAGCCACAGACAGAAGGGGAGACGTAGAGCAATTTGTGTTTCACGCGGCACTAGAATTCGGTGACGGATTTGGAGCTTGTTATTCTAGACCTATCAAAGTAGAAGTAGAAGCTTTGAAGAAGAACACTGAGTGAGCAAAAAACAGCCATCAGGAAGACCCAAACTGGTTTCCTGCCTAATGTTAATGTTATGTTTCTCCCACTTACACAACACTCTATCAGGAGGTGAGATGCTTTCACCTATCTGCTCATCCCTCCATCCCGCCATCCACCTGACCATCATTATACCCAGCAAGCACCGATGGTCTACTATGGGTCAGCAGTACAGTAGATACTGCAGATGTAAACAGAGGTGATACACTATTGAACAATCAGCACACATTAGACACCAGCCAGTTAGCACGGACATATGCCGTGGCATTGGAGTAATGTCCTGGGCGACCATTAACCCTTTAGTTCTGGACCAAGGGTCAGTGCGAGAGGACAGGGTGAGTGGGGCGGCGGGCCATGGAGGACACTTGGGGGTTTGGGGCGGCGGCAGTTTGTCAAGCAACCAGCGTCCTAACACCAGGTGAGTATCAGCCTGGGCACAAACAAAGGTGGACGATTCAGACCTGGCCTCTGTATTCATAAGGTCTCGAGTTCTTAAATTTAAATTAATTAAAAATAACTAGTATTTAAAATAAAAAACACTTAGTTTTCAGTTGCAATAGCCACACATCAAGTGCTCAGTGGCTCCATCTGGCTAGTGACTAACATACTGGACAGCACAGATAAAGAGTATTTTTATCTACTCTCTTAGCCAGGTAACTATGTAAGGAGATAAGTATGTTAATTAGCTTGACTGTGCTAATCATTTCACAAGGTACACGTATATCAACTTATCACACTGTATATCTTAAATCTATATGATTATTATTTGTCAACAACACCTCAATAAAGCTGGGGGAGGGGAATAAAATATTCCCATCATCGCCAAATGTTCTATTGGACAGTGCTGGACCAAAAAAAAAAAAAAAGACAAACGCTAAATTGATTTCTGCTCGATGATTGAATTATAGATGTGATATAGCATGCCATGAAACAGTAATCTGAACAGAGCCAGAGGTAAAGGAAGCCTTCTTTTGGAAGTTAAATTTACAAATTGCAGGAAACTCCTCTGAGGTTTATGCTCCACCTATGCCCCCGCTACCATGAGCTTTCTGGAGCTTTCCTTTCAGCACAGATCACAGAGGGACGCAGAGAGCTAGGAAATAGAAGTCGGCTCCTGTGAGCTCACTCTTTCTACCATGCACACTGACCAATCTGTGCAAAAAAGGGTCCCGGTGCAAATGGGACATTCTGGAAAAAATTAAACAATGAAAGGTAACCAAATTTGGAAGCAGGAAAATGGACATTGATTTTCTCAAGCCAGTGGACACATCACAACACCAGCTTAGGCACAGTGAGTGAAATCCAACAGGTAAGTCATTGCTCCTGCTAAAATCCCTGTAAGTGATGGGGCGGTCTCACAACCAGCGTGTGTCCCACGTGTTATGGGTGAAGAACACAAAGACCCAGGCATAAGGTTAACTTGGATGTCAGATTATCTGCCTTCCTGGTAACCAAGCAACCTCCCAGAACGCCATCTTCCTCCCAGTGGAAGGGACCTCTTGGCTCCAGAAGTTGAGTGAGGTTCACTCTACCAGAGAAGCTGCAGACACAAGGAAAGCACTGAAACCCACCAGGCACACACGGACCGGGCATCAGCCCTAATCTCCCCCCAATGAGACATTTTTCCATTTCTTCCTTTCTAAATTTTTTTAGAAAATTATCATATCTGCTTGCCGGTTTGGAGCAGAAAATTAATATTTTTTCCCCTCTCTCTCTTTAGACTGCAGTTATAGATACGGAAATACCATATCCATATACAAATTAACACGAGCTCCCTTGCAACACTGTACTAATTATCTCAGGGACCAGAGCCTCCCCTAGGTTAGAAGCCTCAGCCCCAGTGCAGAGTTGGAACATGAATTTCTTCCTGAGAAGCAGTAATTTGTATCATGTTGGGAAGCCAGAGGGGTGGGAGGGTCATGGACGATCTGAAAGCCTGTTCCGGAAACCCTCCTTCCCCCACCCCAGCACCACACAGCATCCAGGAGAAGGATGCTGCTCGAGACAGAGAAAGATCAATTAACAAGCATATTTAACTTTACACCAAATAGACTTGAACAGACTCCATGCCAAACGGCCCCCTCCTTCCTACCTAACAAAACCTCCCAGTTTTCAGGAAAGGCGCAGCCTGAACTTCAAAGGCATGAGAAGAGAAGATGTGGCATGTAGGGAATTAGAGATGGAATTTCCTTTATTATTAGGAACAAAAGCTGCGAGTCTAATCTCCTGTGTGATACAAGCGTTCGCTGATCAGGGTTACATGAAGTCATTCTGATGTAGCTGACAGCAAATACACCATCTTTTTAGTTCTTTCTCCCTCCGCCTCCTCCATCTCTCCATTCAGATATGCAAATTCTACCGCAATAAGGGGAGCCCTGCAGTCCCACTGAGAACAAAAGACTCCCCTTTGATCAGCCTCTTCCAGGCCTGGAGTCCCATGGCCTCCAATTCTACCTATTCTTTTATAACTCAGGCTGATATTTGATGTATCAAATTACACTCCAGCGCTCTCAGAAGTAGAACACACTAAGTAATTCTGAATTCCTATGAAGAAAGCTACATTTTGAAAAGATAAATAACATTCCTTGAAGTTAGCCTTTTAAAATTCTGATATTTGTTGTTAAATTATTACAGATGTATTCCTGAAACACACTGTTCACTGATAGAACTGTTTCAGAGAAGAGCTGATGTCAGAGACTTTATAGAGGTCCTACCCCAAATGCTAAGTGTATATATTTAAAAAAAAAAAAGAGAGAGAGAGTTGGGAAAATTGGACAAAATACTGCTAGCTTCACCAAAAATAAAGTCTTTGCATGCAACGAGAAAGGCAGACGGTGGAAAAGTGCTTACTTGCTGAAAACAAATGAAATTTCTAAAATGTATCCCAGCATCTTAACGTACAGAATTTCTTTTTGGAAGTAATATTTATATAGTAGTCACGTAGTCTGGCTCAAAAAGAGCAAAATGAATTGTTCTTAAATGCCTCAAGAAATACGTGCTCTCACAAACCGATCTGTGTTTGCTAGTTGTTTCCTTCTACTTTGCAGGGTCATGTGACTAGGAAAAGTGACGGTAACAGAATGTCTCCTGATGAGAAACCCTTAGGGAACAGAAGAAAGGCAAAACCACATTTTATTTTAACCCTCAGCTAATAATGGTGGGGTTAAATCACTGATAAGCTCTCACATTTCCCAGGATCTTTTTTTGGGGGTTTGGGGGTTAGTTGGGGAGCATGGTCCTACCTAGCAAGCCCTCTCCTTACCTCTGAATCCAACGCAGTGGTGCAGAAAAGATAGATGCAGCAAAGGCAGGCAGCAAAGTTTTTATGGGCACTTCAGGCTTGCAGAAAAGAGCTTTTCACAGAGAACACGATCAAAGAAATGGATGTATTTATGTAATGAATGCTCAAAACGGGTCACACTTACTGAATGCTGAGTCCGATCAAGGAAGCTGTAAGTTCCACTTGCATGAGTTCTTTGAGCAGTTTCCTAAGGAAGAAAAGAGGGAGAGGCTTTAGCACCAAGGAATGCATTCTTGAATTGTGTCTGCACCTTTTTTGTCATAATAACATTGGCTAAGCTCTAAAATAGGTTCCTACTGTGCAGTGAATATAACAGCATCGATAATGGTGATGATAATCATGAAAGTGATTAAGTCCTTCAATATATTTTCTCTAAATCCTTTCCCATCCCAGTAATGAAGGAGTTATCACCTTCTCTATTTCAAAAGAGGAAACTGAGGCCCAGACAGGCCATGCACTCGCACAAAGCGAGCACGTACACATTTAAGGCTGAATTTGAACTTGGGCAGTTAGACACCATGTTTAGAAACATACTGTTGTACTCTTCTCTTACACAGTGAGATCTTTGTCACAGGATGTGCTCAAAGCAAGCCTGGGGATTGGCATTTCAGAGATATTATTGTGGATTCGCCTCCTTGGAGTTAGGCTGGATGAAATAAAAGCTAAATTTCCTTTCAACTCTAAGACCACAGGATTTAGTAACACTCATTCACATGATAAAGTGATTATCATGGAAAGATGGAAGTGACTTCATTTTACAATGAATAGAATTGTGATATGAGGTATCCCACCAGTAATAAATTTTACAAACATGGCTATCATCGCCCAATCAGAAGGAGTAAGATTCATGTTCATCAATATTTAAATAAACGAAGTATCACCGGAACTGCGAATGGCCATTATCATCCCATATACTTCAGTGAGCTGAGGGAAAGGTCATCTCCAACCAGAAAAATCAAGATTTCCTAATAGACCTGAAAGACTTTCAGGTATCCCATATCCAAGGCGGTGACACCGAGCTGCTTCCTCTCTAGGGGGAAACTTAAGCTACGTAGCAGAGATGAGACTGGTTTGCAGCTTCTGCAATCCTGACCTGAGGCTCACTGAGTTACTCTGTAAAGTAGAGATATAATTTATACCCAGACTTAATGCAATTTGTAAGTTTTCAGAGCTAAATTCTAAACACTATTTTCAGCTATGTTTAGAAAATATGCACCATTTCTTAATGTGATAGATAGATGTAGATACATATAGATATATGTATATATGAAGATCACATATATATGAACTATATGTAGTATGGTATGTATATACATTATATGTGTCATCTTCATATTTGGTGAGTCCACTGGTGTTGATAAATTAGAACTTCTGAGACCTTCAAGTGGTTCTAAAATATGGAAAAGAAAGAAGACTGATAGAGAGAGACCCAAGAGTATGCATAGCTACGAAGTGGCGGAGATGGTGACAGTGTTCACCCTACAGTAACCTTTTGCGTTGTATTTCAATGTCTTCAACTTCTTTTAACTAATAAAAATGATCAGTCTCATGAACCAGTGTCAACAAAGACCAGTGATGCATCCATTTCCCATCCACCTGTCTACTCATCCACCTACTCATCTATGTATCTATCCACTCATCCATCCACCTATCCATCCACCCATCCATCCATCTATCCATCAACCCATCTACTCATCCACCCATCAATCCACCCATCCATCCATCTATCCATCAACCCATACATACATACAAACACACACCATCCACCCATCCACTTTTCCAATCATCTTTGGCTCTACTACCTTCTAACTTGGTTCCATGGCCTAGTCCCTTAACCTTTCTTTGTCTCAGTTTCCTCACTTTAAAATGGAAATATACATAGTACCTGCCTCAAAAGACTGAGGTGAATCTTAAAAGTTAACATTTGCATTGTGCCTGGCACAAAATCAGTGTTAGTTTAAGACTTTATTTATCAAGCTTTTTTTTTTTTTTT
>VBSM01002153.1:3585225-3646597 GCA_008086735.1 Cheirogaleus medius | reverse complement strand
GCCTCCCAGAGTGCTAGGATTACAGGCGTGAGCCACCGCGCCCGGCCCAAGTTTGGCTTTTTTCATACTCCACAAACAGGTGAGATCATGCAGTATTTGTCTTTCTGTGTCTAGTTTATTTCACCTAGCATAATGTTCTCCAAGTTCATCCATGTTGTCATCAATGACAAGATTTCCTTCTCCTTTAAAGCCGAACAGCACCCCATTGTGTATGTGTGTGTGAGGTGGGTGTTTCTCATGCCGTTTTTGTAGTGGAGGAATCTGGGCTGTGAGAGACTGGCTGCCTGAAGACCCCTGAGTTTTAGGAAGAGGAGCCATGCCTTTAACCCCTAAGTCCACGCTCTCAGCCACTGCAAATAAGTGAGTTGAGGCTTCAGCCAGTAGGCAATGAGCATCTCTGAGGGGAGGGAATGACTTGTTCTGACCTGTATTTTTAGGAGAACAGCTGGCCAAAGGGTAGAGAGTGCACTGGAAGGGAGAGAGAAGGAGTTGGAGGGTTGGGAAGTAACAGTGAAATGTACTCTCTGAAATCCCTTCATCTGGTGCTTATTTATACATCACCATTCTCTGGCTTTGTGACTTTGGGCAAGTTGCTTAACCTCTCTGAGCCTTGATTTTTATACCTGTAATATGGGAATCATGATAACACCACACATCTCAGCAGGTTATTTTAAGGATTAAATTAATTAATGTGTTTACAGGAACTAGATCTGCCTAGTGAACTGTAGGCACTTAAGGATGTTGGTTATTTTATCGCCTCCTGAGGAAGGTAAGCTGGAGAGAAAAAACAGGAACTGAGCCAGCGGATTCAGATGAGTCCTGGGGAAAGACTCATGCTTCAGGCATTTGCATCAACCTGTTGTTGGGATTCAGCCTGCTCCCTTCATTTTAAATCTACCACCACCCACACCATCACTCAGGGTTAACTTCCTTGCAAAGCAGTCTGTGGGTTGCAATCAGAAGATGCCCTTTGCCTGGGCACAAGGACACAGTAATGGGTACAAGGGCAGAGAAAGGAAGAGGGAACAGGTCACAGACCCTGAATTCTTTTCCATCCACTACCACCAGTGCCTTGATATGCCTACCAGGGCCCCCTATGGGTTCTTAAGCTCCCAATTACTGCGTGGGGAATGCCAGGTCATCTATGCACCAAAACAGATTGTCATTCCAAATTTTCTATCGACACCCAAAGGGTGACATGATACATTTAAATACTGGATTGCATTTGCGTCCAACACATATGTGAATTCGCCATAATCAGTTTAATTTCAAAAGCTAGCCTTTGGACAACACTCTCTTGGGATGGCCCGTCATTCTTGAACACCGCCTGGTAAATTACCACGAAGGGTGTTTTTACTTTTTCATAAGCACCGTTGCCAACCCAGAAGGAAGGTCTCGGGGAATCACATGCGTGTACAATGTTAACTGAACCCATTAGGATCTGCTTAGCTAAAGGCGAAGTTCAGACACTTTACAGCTGCATTCAGCTGAATGTGAAAAGAAATCAAGGCTCGCCAGCTGTTACGCTCTGATTATGGTGAAAACTTAAAAACAAAACAAGAATTTGCCAAATACATTGACAATTGTTTTCTACACGGGTAGGGATGCACTGTTTACCTGTGGTGCATAATAATGGGAGGCCCCTGGGGAGCCGTGAGCACTTCTGTGATGCCGGAGTAGAGCACATGAGTGTGACGGAAAGTGGGAACAGGCAACAGCCCTGTGTAACAGAGCCGTGTTCGCAGATGCTATCATCATTCTCATGTTACAGATGAGGAAACCCAGGTTCAGAGACATCTTATAAAATGCGCAAGGTCACAGTAATGTCAAGGCCACCAGTAAGAGGTGAGGCTGGGCGTTCAGCCACCATGAGACAGCAGATCCATGGGCGCTCTCCTGTGCTCACTTAACTACGGTCACTCGTGTGTGGCCGCCCTCCGGGCAGCTCTAATCACTAACATTTTATTGCCGGGCAGGGTGCTCAGTCTTCCTAAAATATCTGTCCTGCCCATAATTGTCACAGCAACCTATGAGTTGGAAACTGCTTTTATACCCATTTTCTAGATGAGTATAGTGAGGCTTCAAGGGAAAGGGTCATCTCCAGCCTTTTAGGATAAAGCCAGGATTCTGCTTCCAGGGTCAAACATTTCCTCTCTTTCTTCTTTGAACATCTAGCACTGAACGCGGCACCAAGGTGACAACCGGCGTTTTGGTGGACAGATGTGGGCTCCAAATGGCTAGAACTCTAGAAAGGATCTCTGTGAAGTCGGGGGCCTTCACAACCATGGCCTGGGCATCCATCAAGGCGCCCAAGAACTATCTGTGAAAAGAGCAGCTGCTTCTGCAGCTGAGTGGACGAGGACCCCGGGCTCCGGCTCCGGTTCCTTTACAGAAGAGGGAGAGGCTGCTGTGCCGGATGATGGTCTCCTAAACCTTTCCATGCCAGCCCTGCCCTCTGTGATAAGCACACAGAGATGTGTGAATAAAACGGCTATGTGACATCGGCCGTCCTGCTGGGTTAGCTGTGGCCCAGGGGACATTATCAGCACCAAGGATCATAATCCTTCACTCCCTATCTCTCCGCAAACAAAACTGACAACAGGCTCCCAGCGCTCTCTGGAGTAACCTTCGGGTTTGTGAGCAGCGGGCTCTACACATTTTTCCTCCAGAGCCACCGTGGCTGTCCCCTCCCCATTTCTGGCACCTTCAAGCACCCCACACTGGATCAGTAGCTTCACTCCGGTAATTGGACACTCGTGCAATGAGACCGCTTATTGATAAAGAGGGGGCCCGGCGGCTTTTCGGGACACACAAGGTGCCTGCTGGTGGCTGCAAAGCCCTCACTAGTGTGTTGGAGTTTGACACTTCACATTCACACCCGACTGCGGGCTGTGTGCTCAGAGGATAAAACCCGGCAGTAGCGCATGGATCCAGGGGCTGATGGGCTGAGCGTACAAACCTCCAGTATAAAGAGTCACTTAAGAAGTCAGTGGCACAAATGGAGTTGGAGGAGAGAGACAGAGCATGAGAAAGAGAGAGAGGTACAGAGGAGAAAGCAAGGAAAACACGCTGATTCCGCCTGAAAATCCCCAAGCTGAATCCAGCAAATTGATGGTGGTGGTGAGGAGTAGGAGGGGACCAAACTAACTAAACATGTATCCTTCCTATCAGCTTGTCTCCTTAAATGATAGGGAAGAATGTAAAAATACAGCATAATAGCACCGTCCTTCTCTTTAAATTCATTGTGTTGGTCCTCATTATTTTCCCCATCAGGTACTCAAAAGACGAGAGACATTTCTGGAAATACACATCTTAATGGAGTGACATCGAAAGGACAATCTGGCATTGATGTGCCAATTGCCAAAACACAATTTTTGAAACATGCATTAACCTAAGAGCCCCCCACGCCAGCCAGCTCCTTTTAACAGCCTCTACGGAATCTCGTGCAGGGCTTAGCACAAAGCGTGTGCTCAATAATTGCTGTCGGGTTAGACTTTCTAAGCAACCACATTCACACTTTGATTTGCCTGCTTCACAGACGTTCTGCGCTAAGCATGCTTGGTCTAAATCGGAGACCACAGGCTGGAAGTGAGAGCATCTAAATGACCCAGATGTATGAAATATTTGAACTACTTCCTGCTCAAAACAATGTATGAAAACGTTGCCAATATGTAAAAATAAACATTAAATATATATAATTCCAACTCTTCTTGATAAACCACAATATCCATCCATACTGGGACCGTATTTCTGTGTGGCCACGTCTGACGCTCCTAGAAGCTGGTGCTTCCTTTAGGAAGAGTCTGTTCTCCCCAGTCCTCACCTGTCTCTACCGCCTCTCGCCATTGCTCGCACACTGCTTAGCCCTGTGGGGGCATTTGGGGTTTTGATCTCTGGTTTACATATTTAGAGGGTAAGGCAAACATCATGCCTTTATTTTATTCACTGAAATGTTTTTCCTTTCTTCTTAGAGTAAAAAAAATCCACGCCATTCCTCCCTTTTCTTCCCTGGAATTCTGAGATGGTACAAACCCACGCAGGCACATTCGCACAAGAAGAGAATGAAAGGTTGACTTTGGTGATATTCTAGGCTAGGAAATTGACTTTTCCCTTCTTTCTTTTATTATAACTGCAGAAATATTCTCAAGGGGGGGGTGATAAATTTCATTTACTAGACTGGGCTTTGAAAACCAAACCTGTGATGGTCACAGCTTGCATATACTACCTTCGATGGCTCCCTACTGCCTAAGGGATGTTGGCAAATGCCTTCGAACTGCATCTATAGGACTAACAAGCTGACCTCGCCCTACCTTTCGGGGCTTTCTGTCCCTCTCCCATCTCATGCTGCCCACTACAATCCAGCTCTCATATCACCTACGTATTCTCTGGCATGTCTCTCTTCCTCTGGTATATGAGGTTCCACTCATCCTGTTGGCTAGAACTCCATTTCTGGACTCGCTGTATAGGAAAATTATACTCGTGCTTCAAGATCCAACTCAAGTACTTTTCCCCAGTAGAGTCCTCCCCAGCCCATGGGGGCTAAACTAGCCTCTTTCCCTGTGTTTCTACGGCCTTGCATTCACCTGTCTCCAGTAAGATACACTAAGAGTCAGTGAGTCTAGGGTAACTCATGGTCGTCTGTCTCATAGATATTTATTGCTGTCTGTCTCCAAACCTAGACTGAAAGCTTCTTGGAGGGAGGAAATTATTCAACGTTGCATCCCAAGAGCTTGTCAAAGCATGTGGCAGACAGGCAATGCATATTTAATGAATGAACTGACCACAGACTTCCCAAGTGGAAAGTGATGAGCAGAGACAGAAAGCGAGGGACGTTCAGGAAAGAGGGAAAGCTACAAATTTTGCTGGGGGCGGAGATCAAGGACAGTCGCATGGAAGATGTGAGTTTTCAGAGGCAGTCTGCGACGGTAGCTAAGAATGCAGACTTTAAAGCCAGAGTGTTTAGATTTAAACCCCAGATGCAATACTCCTAACTCTGTGATATGGTGCAAGTTATGTAACCCCTCCGGGTCTCAGTTTCCCCATCTATAAAATGATACTCTTATATTAATATTACCTATTAAATGGGGCACAATGAAAATTAAAGATTTTGCATTTATACAGCACATAGTACCTGTATATAAACATCAGTAATTACTATTTGATCTTGGCTATGAAGGGTAGGTATGATTTGGAGCTGAAGGGGGTAGAAATCCCCCCAGGTGGGGAAAAGAGCATAAACAGAGAAAGGAAATTGTAAGTGCCCAGAGGGAGCAATGCTCTGACCTGCGGTATGCCACTGTGTGTAGTGGAGGACAAGTTTGAAACAGGCTGAAGCCAGATATAAAAGGACTTTGAATGGCAGTCTAGAATTTTTTGAACTGCATTTTGTAAGAAGTAGAGAACTGAAGTGTTCAGGGATGTAGCTTCCAGGCTGAGTTTCACTTAACTATTTATTTCAGGCAACTCTTTTCATACTCAAATCTGGAGAACTACAAAGCTGGTGACAGGGACGTGTGCAGTCACCAGAAATAGGCGGTTCAGTGACTTTTGATGATGTGTGCAAATAAGACAATTCATCCGGAATGGGTGAAAATCAGTCCAACCACTGGAATTTTCTGGGCTGAAAAACAAAATGACTACTTGTGACCCCCTCCCAACCATCCTATTGTTCTCCTATAGACGTTATGGAAAACTCTACAAGACAAAGCAAGACTTACTGCCAATAAGAACGTGGATATTAATAGGCTGGCTTCAGTGTGCAACTATATCTGTTTGACATTGGATTTTATTGAAGAACTTTAATTTCTTAGTAAGCTCTCAAAGCTACCTCTTACCAGAGAAAAATTCACATGTAATTAGGTTTTTCTTTAAAAACAAAAACAAACAAACCGAGGAACTCTTTCCCCCCAATCAGAAGCCATTGGAGATATTTCCACTGAGCGGTTGTTCATGGGACTTCATTGGAAAAATCCAGTTTCTTTATCAACTGCACCTTCTCTAGTTTAATGTCAAAGTCCAAGGGCACATACACCAGGATTTGCTAACAAGGTCATAAAGAAAAAGACGTTCTTTATCCTGTACGATACAGACCTGAACTAAACACACACAAGTGTGTGCATGGACATGGTCACACACACACACACACACACACTCCAAGATGACGTCTATAATTGAAAGGTCATAAGGACAGAAGAAAGTAAGTACATTAAGGAAGAGCTCTAGAGGAGAAATAATCCCTGGAGTCTCCACCACCTTGTATGGTCTAATCCCAGCAAGAGAACACCTGACCCTCATCTAGAAGAATTTAGTTTCTTGTATATTTTAAAGTGAAAATAACAATATCCCTTTCTTGTAATTATACATTTTACAGAAGAATAAAAGCTATCACCACCTCCACAACAAACACCCCCAAGATGAACTGAGCACCTGCTTCAGGTACTATTATTAATTCATTTTCTGCGCTTATGTGTTCCATTCATTTTAGCTATAATAGGAAGGTACTATGTAGTTCTTTTCCTTTCCACATTCCACACATTATTCATCCTGACATCATCGCTGTTTCATAACAATCCATGTTGGATCTTATTACACATGTGACTAATTATCACTTTCAGGCAACCTGGCAGGATTTATGAAAAGGTGGTTTCTAAATGCAATGATCCAAGCTACACTCCCCCACCCCACCCCATCTAAAAACGCTATGGCCACAGTTTCCCACATTTCCAAACCCCTTCTTCTTATTTTGCTTAAAAGCATTAGGTCTCTCTTATGATCTCATTGCCTCTTCTCCTGCCCTTCTCTGTATTTGCCTTGTTAAGCTGTTATATTTCCATTTCATTCTCAACTATCAAAGGCATTCAGACTTCCCTGCTCTGCCTTCGCTTTCTGCATTGCTTCATGAAATCATTATTCTCTTATTGTGGGCTGATTCTCCATATTACTCATTCAATTTTCTCTCTTTTACCGATGGCCTTAAATCCTTACTACATTCAGAAGACATTTGCATTATTTTGTTCACTCAAATTGCCTGGGAAGGCATTTTTTTCCCCAGGACGTGTCTGTCTCTACCTTCCTGTTGTATAATTCGTATGATTCAATGCATCTTCTTGTACAGCAGCCAGCGATGTTTTGAGTCAAAATTAGTCTTATTTGTGGATTAGGCAGATGATGGACAGCTGGAAGACAGACCCTCTATTAAAAGGGCATCAGAGAACAGCACTCTAGCCATTTCCCATAAACAGCTACAATTACGTAACATAAGCATTGGCAGACCCACGAATGTCTCTCTGCCTCTTACTTCTGTGATTAAAACGGGAGCTGATTAGGATGGTGCCAGCTCACATCCAAGTGGAAAGGATTGACTTCCCCACTTCCTGTGGATTCTGCAAAAGGTGCACTGGTGTGGTTTTACTCCTGGCATCACCGATCACACGTAGAAGGCCAACATATTCCGTCAGTAGCCACCCTTCCCAACAAATCAATGAAGCAATACCTCTGTGACATCTGCCAAGAAAGACTCTACTGTTCAGAGATCGCTCGGTGGTATGATCTGGGGGAAAGACCATCTTCGTGACTAAGCAGATCAGTACCCTTCTTCGTGATTCTGAAAACACTCCCCCCACCCAAAAGTTATTCTATAACTTGTACATAAATCAAAGGCACAGTTTGTAAAAATGACAAAAGCTCATTCTGTTCAGACTCTGGGGACACATTCGATCGCTGCTTACTTTTCTCACGCTGCCGGGAGCTGAAGAGGTGGGTCTGTACCCTCGTGGAGGTGACAGAACCTTAATGAGAAACATTGCCTTGAAAATGAATGTCCAGGAACTGCGGATGGTTCCAGCAGACCTTAAAGCCCCAGGATCCCAATCTAACTGCTCCAAGGAGGTACTACCAAAAGCACACTCTGAAATTCAGCCCAGCACACAGAGGCATATAGAAGTGCCCAACTGCTATTTACTTACAGACCTAAAACCTTGCTTCAGCTGTTGAGGCAGTGCCAACAGGCAACAGACAGAGTGCTTCACAACATGAGCTTGAAGCCAGAGTTCCTGGGTTCAAATCCCAATTCGGCTATTTCCTCAAAGTGCCACTCATATATGGTATCTTACCTAACTGAGTTGCATTTCTTTCAGCCTATTAAATGAAAATAGTAAAAAAAGATGATAATCGCACCTACCATAGGATATTTATGTGAGTTGTAATGAAATAATATGTCTACAGCAGTAAGTACGATAACATGGAGCTTACATGTGCAAAATCCTTGCTACTCGAAGCGTGGCCCATGACTTGGCAGCGGCCCACCACTGGGAACTTATTAGAAACGCAGGATCCCAGGTTCTAACCCAGACCTGCCAAATTTTATAATAACAAGATCTCCTAGGTGATTTGTATGCACAGTGCATCTTGAGAAACATTTTTATAAATAACTTTTCATACCATTCTGATAAGCATTGTTGACCACGAACGTTTTCGCCATAACTTTTGACAACATGGAGAAAAATTATTAAGGGGAAATAATTTTACTATTTGTAAGCTGAATGACAGCATGCACATCTCATCTGGGTGCCACACACAGCTAAAAATTATATCAAGTCACAAAGTATAATATATGTGTCGCTTTTACACTTTCCTCAATGCCTTGCAGATGCTTGTGTATAGACAGAGAATGTTGGAGTGTGCAAAATGCACCAATACTTAACACTGCTCATTTTTCTTTAGCAAGAAATCAAAGTTTAGAAAGTTTTAGGAAAGGAGAGTGTGTGTAAGTGAGACTAGAAAACTTATCTGAAGATTTTAAGTTCTACCAATGTTGCCTAAAGACGTGTCTAGCTCAGGAACAAATAGCTTGATAATTTTGGAGTGTCTCCCAGTTTAAATATATGCCCTTAACTTTACACAGATGATGAGAAATGGAGAACGGGTCTAATATGCCATTTTATAATATATGTTATACATGTGTATGTTGATACGTGTGTGTGCAGGTATGTGTATATTTATATATACTTTGAGCTAGCAATCTGCAAAATTTTCACTTTCTTCTTCCTATCGAACATTCAGTTATGGATCAGATATTTACTAAAGTCCAACTATGTAGCATGCACTGCACTGTGTTAGCAGTTGTGACAAAAGCCAGGAGCCTGTGCATGCTAGAGTATCTGGCAACATCGCCTTAATACCTAGCATCATCTACGACGCACAGGAGTCCCTCGAAACATATCTGTTGGCTAATTCAGTGGATACCATATTGTCATACACCAATTATAACATAGGCCTGTTAGCATGTTTGTTTTCCACTGAAAATACGACCAGCATAATTTCCAGTCAGAACAGATGGACGAGAGAGCAAGCAACACTGTGACTATTTTTGGTGGCACTCGCTGACCATTTTAAATACTGATTAGTCACTTTGTTCCCCTAACCCTCCCTCTCAACCTGAGAACAGTAAATTCACTGAGTTCCTTCTTGGAGGCTAAATCTGCATGCAGATGTGTCTTTTGTGCCTGTCACCAGTAATGATCCAATGACTCTGAATACCCTCGTGCGAGGTGTGTATCCTTCAGTTTGCCACGGACTTTGTTTTCCTTTATCGTTTCATACCCAGCCCAACTCAAAAATGTTCAGATCTCTGTAGGCATTTGAGTTTAAGACTGCTTGACCTAATTCCCCAATTTGTTCATTCTTGATCGATTCATTCAAATAAATTCTTCGAGTCAACTCTGTACCAAGTACTATCTGTCCCTAGTTGCTGAGCAAACATTGCCATGAGTGGGCAAGACATGATCCCTGTTCTTATAGACCTTGAATTTCAGTGCAGGGAGACCGAGAAAGAACAGAAATAAAGAATGTCATTTGGAGTAATCAAGTCTGGTCTTCCTTATACAATGGCCTACCACCCACTGGAATGCATTCCAGGGTATCTGCCACCCAAGGTGTGCTGCCGCAGAGTAAGTCTCTGCTACACAGGTGAGTCTGTGCAGTACCTGAGGAATCATCTTTTCTCCTTTGAGACAGCGTCGGAAAAATCTCCAGTCCAGTGGTTAAATAAAACGACTCCACACAACACCCTTCTACAGAGTCCATGCAAGGCTATGGAGAAGTCAGATATGTAATAAAAATTAGGAATGATAACACTTATTAAGGAGATGCCTACTATCTCCCAGAACACACAAAACCGAAGTTTATATGACTAACAACCATGGTTTTATTATCATAATTACAAGGCCAACTATGAGACTACCATATTCTAAGAGTGGTAAATATACAATGTCCAATTCTTGCAACAATCTTGCAAGACAGGCACTAGTTTCTTCAATGTATCAAGGAGGCTCAGAGACTTACAATAATTTGTCCAAGGTAACCAGGTAAGAGGACACAGAATTTGCTTTATACCACGGTCTGTGATTATTTCAAAAGTTCTTACACATCGGAGTCAAGATTTCTGAACTTTTCCCAAATTATATATCGATACTATGTTTCAATTGAAATGTGTCATTAAATACACAAGGAGACTTGGTGTTCAGAGCCCTTTGAAGAAGAGAAGAAATCGAAGGTGGGGTTAAAAACAGATGCCATGACTTGGATGTTAGTTGAGACCTCCTGTGAAGATTCAAGTCTCTTGAATTATTCAGAGTGTTGCTTTGTAACGTATTTCAGCCTTTCCCCTGAAAAGAAGGCCACGCATGAACCTTAATTATCCATGCCAACATGGTGTATAATTAATATTCCTAGGCAGCACATTCACCTGCCTTAATGTTTACTCTAACAATATTAGCTTGGCTTGCACTAAATAATGCTTTGCCAACTGTGCGTTATCCCACTTTTAGACAAGAAGCCTCAATTTATTTAATTACGTGATTGATGATGTATTGTTGTGTTCCTCCTTGGGTTAGATGTTGTGCTAATGAGCCATCAACACAAATGAGATGCTTCTTGGTAGGATCCAACATCTAGAGTGCAACTAGAGCAGGCACAAAGGGGAGAGCAAAGGAATGGAATCTGCCTAGAATCAAAGTCTCCCCTGAGAGTGCTGACAGACCCTGTCCTCCTCTCTTGGCCACGGAGGAGACTGCAGAATATACAAAGACTGATGGGCTAGTACTCGGGGACGAGCAAAGCAGAGAACAGACCCAAGCCAAGGTGATGGCCATCTACGTCCTAAAAAGCAAACCTCTGACCAGAAGAAAATGTAGAGCTATTATGCATTCCGTGTTATGCAAAGAACACAGCCACATCTCTGCTTGTGCACAAAATCAGCCCTCGGAGATGCCCGAGAGGTGTCTGGGGGAGGACAGCCGTTAGCCATATGTAGAGATGCAGGATTTCAGGGTGCTTGGCTGCCACAAACTGGGAAATATACCATCAGCATAAAGACCACTTATCTGTAGCAAAACGCGTGCTCCCTGTGCCTTTTATTCAGCTCTCATGTTCTCCAAGTTCGTACTTCCAGAAACAGTCTTAAACTTTCCATTCTGTGGTTCTCTTCATATTTTTAATCAAATGCCTTTGTCATGGTAGCTTATGCAGAATTTACTTCTTACTAAGCTTAATATATTTAGTATCTGGAATTCCAAATTTGCAAATTAACAACCCCCCCGCCAACCCCGTACCACTATGGCAGAGTCTTCAAGATTTTTAGCTAATATTCTTAATTTTCCTTTTTCTTGACTCCTTAGAGTAAGTACTGAAAAGGAACTATAATGACAAAAATCAACATTTCTGTGGTTTTCTTGCCTCTCTCAGTTTAAGGCTACCTAATTTTGATGCTTCTTTTAAGCTCTTGTTTCTATAAATTCCCCCTCTACCCTGGGGTCTTATGTGTCAGGCAAGAGGATAATAAACATGCTAGCCATTTGGAAGTGTATTTGTTTTCACCCCATTTCATAAACTGCAGTTAATAAGCCTTTAATGACAAGAACAATGCGTTCTCCATGCACCCATATATAATGTGAACGGAGTCCCAATACCTCTAAGACAACCTAGCATAAATGTCACTTAACTGAATACCAAAAACTGATCAGGGAAAATAATTTCCATTCCCACCAGATCCTCCAAGGTCAGAGGTATTCTGCACCATAATTGAATAGTTGTTTGGCTTTTACAAAGTGGAATGCAAGAAACCAAGGACTTCCCTACCTTTTGGAAGCATGCCCAACTTGTTCTGACTCAAGGAAACACCAGCTTCATATTAAAAGCTACAAAACACTTGTGGTAGTGGTTTCTTCCTGTGTCGTACAGGTAAAGAAAATGGCATTAAATAAATGAAACATCTGTCTTAACTCTGTAGCACACCCACCTGCAGTTCTGCAAGCAGCAACCCCAACACTGGCTCTGAATGACAGGTTTCATATATGCGGGTAGTACATGTTAGGGCCTCATTAGCACAGTGACTCTTCCACATACTGGCAGCTTACTAGCAAGCGTCACTGGTATTTGCTTTAGGTACAGGTGTGAACTGATTGAAAATTGATTTCTGAACTATCCCCAGAGCTGTCCGCATGGCAAAAGCAAGGACACCAAGCAAACTGGTTAATTTCAGTGCCATTAGCAAAGCCAACGAATGAAAAGGGATAAAAATTGAAAGAGGAATTATATTTTCTAGCTGCTAAGTAGATAATATGAATAATGGCGCAAAATGATTACCATCCACCATTTGATCACCCATGGCCTAGATGTTGTGTGAGTCTAATTAATAGCCAATGCTCTTTACAGAATAACATTAAAAAGAAGCCACACGGAGAGAGCTCTTTCCCTCCCTCCATTCCAGTGCCATCCACACCCCACCAAGATCAATACAAAGAACTGCCTTTCTGCATTGCAGTCATGCATGTACTTGGAAAACCTTGTCTTTTCTCTTTCCCTCCAAACAAGAACAGCTTGGGGAACAAAGTTGGTTTAGCATCAGACAAGCCAGGAGAAGGAAATAAATTAAAAATGCCATTGCAGGTAATTTGGCCATATCTCTGCCACTCAATGTCAAACCACGGAGGACTTTCCAGATATACAACTTCCAATTAGAAGATTGTAAAGAAAGAAAGGAAGAGTAGGTGCGAGCGTGTGTGTGTTCACTGCAGAAAGATCTCCGCATCTCACTGGGAACCTCTGTCACTCCTGTGCTAATGGCCACAGATACATAAGGATGAACTGGTGCAATAGCTACGGAGCTAGCCCTCCTTCCTGGTTTTAATCACCCACCCAACTTTTGGAGGGAATTTTCTTTTCGTGTTTCTGATGCTGGGTGACACCTACGTATACTATTTAAAGTTCAGTCAGCACAACCAAACCAAGAAAATGGGCCTCTGATTATTGATGTTTCCACTTCAATGGGAGAATGTGCTTGAGAAGAACTGAGATAAAACAGAATAAATAGAAATTTTAACCTATTCTCTGCAGCATAAAAGAAGCGTTAGGACTGAGGATTTTAGAGTCAGCCAGATGTAGGATCAAACCCTGGTGGAGTCACCGTGGGACAGTGTGAGGATGCACACGATGTTCTTCAACTCTTGAAGTGTGGCTTCTTAGCTATGAACTGAGGGTACTAGTATCTCACCTAACAAGTAGGTCACAAGGATAAATGAAATGTGTCAATATATGTAACATGCTTAATGAAGTATTTGGGCAAATAACAAATGCTCAGCAAATTATTAAGCCTCATTATTATGCGAAGCTGGTTCTCCTTGGTTCTGAAGACTTCCAGACTGATATGAATCTGACAGATTGTTTAAAACATCTCTTAAGAGACCAGGCAAGGTGCAAGGAATGGGAAGCTCTGATGTCAGACGGATGTCAAATTTACTGTTCAGAAAAGGAAACAAAAATTACCTTGTTAAAATTTTCCTTAGATTTTTTTCCTTTTCAGATTACAACATGCCCATCTGTCTCAGAGATCAGGCATGCCGGTCTATGCACAATCTGGGATTTTTCCCAAGAACTAGTCAATACTTGCGAATTTAGATGAAGATAGTTTCTCCAAAAATTAAAACTTAGAGGTAATACCTTTAATTCAGAACTTTTACTTATTGGTGTACCTAGATAATATTCTTTCTCTACTCAGAAGCAGTAAATAACTTACCATTCTATATAGGCTGCGTCTTTGTTTTGCCCGATAACAAAAACTGACACATTTGTGCCTCTGTCCATCCACCCATAGGGCCTAATTTCCTTCCACTATCTCTCTATTCAAGTTAGGCGGGAGACAGGGTAACCTGGTCAAACTGCCTGGGTTCAAGTCCAGACCAGTTCACACAGCAACAGCGAGATCTTAAGCGAGTTATTTAATCCTTCTAATCTTCATTTTCCTCAGGGGGTTTTCTATGAGGAGTCAGTGAAAAATGCACAAAAAGCATCAACATCACTAGTGGCACTCAGTGAATGAACACTCTGAAAATTCAGCTGCTGTTGTTATGAATGGTGTTGCTACTACCAACACCACCGCTACTATTTCTTACTCGACGTTGTCATACAGAAGACTGCGAAGGCCACACACAGCGCCTGTTTCCTTTACTCTGAATATTACTACCCTTCCCTGATATGGCTTCTACAACAAAGTGCTTTAAGGCGCACACCCTCGGTGAAGCTGTTTCTCCCCTGACACATTCCTGATGATTTCCTGAGTTACGATTCACCAACATGACACATTATATTGCAAGGAGTGGGCTCTGGAGTCGGTTTGCAAAATTCCAGCTGTACCACTTGCATGCTGAGTGACACCAGCCAATGTATATAATCTCTCTGAGATTCAGTCTCCTCATCTGTAAAATGGGATTATTGACAGCGCCCATCTCTGAAGGTGACGGTGACAATTCAGTTGGATAGTATCTGTAATGTGCTTGTCCTAGCATCTGGCACAGAGTCATTAGCTGCTCAATGTTAATATAATTTATATCTCGTTACTAACACCCTCCACCATCTGCTCATAGATGCTAGCCCACTGCCCTCCTGTCTTTTTGTGTCGATGGGTGATCCACATGCAGCTCTGCATGTCGATGTCAGACTGAGCATCCTCCGAGACACATGTGTAGAAAATAAAATTAAAGGGAAAGGACATAGCCACATGCATGACACATGGGTCTGTTCTGGGGCTTTCCTGCGTGTAAGTGACCCCCACGTTCAGTGCAGCCAGAGCCTTTCGCATGTGCCTGGCCGACTGGCACAGACGCGCAGACCACGGCACTTCCAACCCTGATTTTCTCCTGCAATGAATTTTGGTTACATAATTTCCCTACCTTAATGACGTCTGGCTCTATTCCTGCTCGTGGGGCTACATAACGTCAGGGCCTCCTTCCTGTCTGCGTCGCCTAAATGCCTGTGCACGCGAGCCCTCCTTGGCATGTTTCTGGACCCAAGATGCAAATGTGACGCCTTTAATCCCTCCTCAGGCATCAAGCCTCCCATTTCCTTAATCTTTTTCAGTCCCCATTGCCAATTTTTCTCCAATCTGTCTCCATCTTTCTCCTACTAAAGGTACCAGAAATAAATGCTACAGACTAGAGGTGGGTGAGCTGATAGATAGGAAAGAACAAAAAAAAAAAAAAAAAAGAAGAAAAGAAGGGAGGAAAATGAATAGAGAAAGCAGAGAGGCAGCCCTAGGAGTCGTGAGAAGGGAGGATGGAGGGAGGGTGTGGTCCCTGTATTCTGGAAGAATGCAGATCACCTCTTTCAGCCCATGGGACAAGGGACAGCCTGCACACATTGGAACCTGCACAGAATGTTGTTGTACCTTCCTCTACCTCTGCTCCATAGTTTTTCTTCTGAGTTTTCCCATACTTCCATTTCAGGATTCAGTTTATTTCCCTCTCCCACTGCCCCCCTTCCAAATGCATTAGTCTGTCTTTTCTAAGTTTAATCGCATTTTAATCCTTTCTGCCTGCATTTCTTACCTGCTTGTGTAACGTCCTCCATCCGCATTCCTGCTTGCAACACCTTCCAATTTAATAATGTCTGCAAATTTCATTAGCATGCAATTTACTTTCTCTTCCAGATCATTAAAAAAAAGCTCACCTAGACCAAGCTATTATGAATATCCCTTCCCCTCTCCCCAGATCCCAGCCAAGTGGGAACATCACCATTTATCATTATCTTTTGTTTATAATCTTTCAGCCAGGTTTCATCTAAGCCGATTAAAACTAATCTTGATGGCAAAAGAAAATTCAGATAAATAAAACCAAACGCTGACATCAAGAGCCTCGCTGAAGATCAAATATATAGCATGGTGGATGGCTAATATTTTGTTTATCTATCTCTTCTCCCTGATAAGTTTCCATATGACCACTCTCGGTATTCCTTCTCCAAGGCCAACAGAGAATCAGGTCTGTGTTTAGTAAGACTTTCACAAGTACCTCAAATGGATTAAACCCATCAGTATTGATTGTTTAAAGTTTCCGTGGAATCTTATCTCCTGCAGTGTTTTCAAACTCCAAGGTGGCAGAGCACTTTTCTCCAGAGAAAGCACTTTATAGGTTGTCAAAAATGGAACTTATTTAACTTCTGATGCTCAGGAATGCACAGTCGCCTTCCAGGCAGAAAGGGCTTCCACCACCAATCTTGGCCCTTGGTACGTGCTGGTTAATGAAGTTCTATTTATGGCTTTAATGAGGATAAAACAGCCATTTCCTTAGCTAGGTGCCAGATACAGAGATTGATAACCAGACTAATCTTAATATAATTCCCTTAATAATGGCTAAAAACCACTCAAGTACCTTAATACATCAAGATGTAAATGTTTTATTATACCCATAAACACTCCCAGAACCTAATAGAGTTAATTCCACTAAGAATGAAATAAGTGAGAGGTGGTGTGAAAATCGATTTCCCTCCACCTCCAACGATTTATCAACCCAACCCCCCCAGGATCAATTAATTTTGTACCAAGAAAATGTCTAATGAGATTTTAGACCAAAGGAATGGCAAACAGTACACAAACCTTGTTTCAAACTCACATAATGTATTAGAGATATTTCAACTTTCATGGTGATGAAAAAAGTCTAAATAAACATCACCAATAATTTCCGATTTAATATCAAGAAGAGTTAGTTTGTTGAGATTTTGTGCACCTTACAATGCCATTAACCTTTCTTTAAAAAATATCTGGATTCCAGCCAGGTGCAGTGGCTCTCACCTGTAATCCTAGCACTTTGGGAGGCCGAGGCAGGAGGATCACTTGAGGTCAGGAGTTCGAGACCAGCCTGAGCAAGAATAAGACCCCATCTCTACTAAAAATAGAAAAAATCAGACAGGCATGGTGGCACATGTCTATAGTCCCAGCTACTCAGGAGGCTGAGGCAGGAGGATCACTTGAGCCCAGGAGTTTGAGGTTACTCTGAGCTAGGATGCTATCACGACACTCTAGCCTAGGCAACAGAGCAAGACTTTGTCTTAAAAAAAAAAAATTGGGATTCCATTTTATTTCCATTTTCTCTGATATAAACCGAAATAATCCCCACCTACTCTGTTGTAAGCTATATGCAAATATCTAAATTTTTTTTTACATTTCAAATTACAAATAAAGGATTATGAGGGAAAAAAGCACACAGTGACTTTTTTTACAACCAAAAATAAAAGCAAATCATTGTAGAGATGAAAGATAATGAGAAAAAGGTCAGAAAAGAATTCATAGATAAGGTTGAAATTGTCACCTTTTCCCTTTTTTGGGGGCGCCCACTTAGACTCACCAACCCTGACACTAACAAACAGCACTCTATTAAGGTAAGTGACACATAGATTTACGCTTTATGCGATTAAGTGAAACTCTGCTTGGTTTGTGCTTCTGATTTTTGCTGAGTCCCACAATTTCCCTTGGTTGGAGAAAAACAAAAAAATGTGTAGGAACCTTGCAGGGCAAGGAATCATTCTTAAAAGGAAGGATTTTAAAGCATATACCTACTCCCTGGCACTGGGGCAGGAACTTACCCACAATGACTCATCCTTCAAAAGAGGACTGAGCCAAAAGGGGCAATGTGGTCGAAAGCACGTAGCTGCAAATGTACTTCCCTCTTTATGGCTCTCCATAAAGTCCCTTCATGCAAAATGGCAAAGTGACGCCCCATTTATATGGCATAAAAATTAAGTGACTAATGGGCTATGTCCAATGAACTCCTACCCACTTACAAACGAAGGGGACTTCACACTTTAATTCGTTCAGCTCAAGGAGGCTGGGGAACATCATCACCTACCCAGTGATTACTTGGAATTAAATTTCTGGCCAAGTCAAAGTGAGCCATGAGAGACAGCTTACATGAGGGTAACCGTATTTCCTCAAGGGCTTCACCGCACCATGACTCAATCCAGGCAAGTCCAAAGTGTCTAAAGTCATCTCAGTCGGGATCTTTTATGTCTCAATCACAGGTCTTGAACAATCACCCCTCTTCCCTATGATGCACATTGAAGGATACGAGAAACAAGCAGTTAGATACAGGGATCAGAATCCAAACAGTTGGGATGAAGTTTTGAATATTGACATTATAATGATACAATTTATGAGTCATTACAAAACTTGAATTATTTTCTGAATCGCTGACAGTTAAGTGAAATGTGATGTATCTGTTGAGACGGGATTGTTTTAGTTTTACAAGGTGATATAACCCATGCCCACTTAAGAGAAAAGTACTTATTTAAAACCAGAGAAGTCTGTTTCCCAATCCTTCTGGAAAGATACATTCATTTAAATTAAATTAATTGAACAAGTGGTTACTGAGCCCCTGTCCTGCGGCAAGGACCGTTCTAAGAACTAAACACAAAGAATGAAATAAGATGAGCATGGTCCCTGTCTTCAGAGAGCTTTTCTTCCTGTAAGGAACAGAGTTAATATACAAGCACATAAAGGAAATAATGACAGGCTGGGAAAAGTGCTGGGAAATAGATGAACAGGATCCTCTGAAAAAGAGTAATGGGAGAGAATGGAATTACTTGGAAACTTCATGTGACTGGTATCTACACAACCAACCGGCGCGTGGGCCAAATTTGAATCCAACACGAGAAAAGGACATTCAGTCATCCAACATATATTTATTGGCTAATTGGCATGTGCCCCAAGCTGGGAGGCGATGAGAGAGCCAATTCTGTGATATTCCACACATTTGACATGTTTATCTAAAAGGATCCTGGCCACAGTTCTGAAGACTGTGACATAATCGCTTTTCCCTCCCACTTTGAGTTATCTCTGCTCCCCCGTGTCTTTCTTCACTGCAAGGAAAAGGGAATTCGTTCCATGAGAGGCGATGTTTTAAAGCAAAAAAAAAAAAAAAATTAAAAAAATTAAAATCCCTTTATATCCATGCCCTCCAACAATGAGAGAAGACTATCTATCTGTAAAATTTAAATATACCTTAAACTTATAATAATTAAAATTCTGTGGTATCAGTATGAACACATAAATTAAAGCAATGGAATATATTAAAACCCATCCTGGCTTGTCACTACAAACAAGTTGAGGGTGGAAGAATAAGAATACTTTTGTAAATGGTGCTGAAAAAATCATTTAAACTGTTTGGTGAGGATTATTATATTGTTGCTTCTGTATTTCACAGTGTCAATTACCTTTGCCATATGAATTGGCATCAAAAGTAATCACTTCCTCCTATTGCTTTCTAATATTTTCTATGCCAATTATGTATCCTTAATGAACTGTTTATTCCTCAAAAGCAGTGTTTTAAAAAATGTACATGTCCCTTCTATTATTATATTAAATAATATAGTAGCATCTTGGGAGCACAATGGAAATAAATGTAGACTTTAGAACTACACGTATCAGATTTGAGCTTCAAGTCTACCATATTTAGCACATTTGAACACATGAACTTTACTTTTTTTTTTCGGTTTTAATGTCCTCATATGCAAAGTGGAAATTAAGGCATTACTAATTACTATTTTACAGGGTAGTAGTGAGATTCAAATGAGATAAGGTATGTGACAAAGTTCTGAGCACAGTGAAGCACTGCAGAATACCAGCAGTTGTTATTATTAATACAGTAATAAGCGTGTTGGAAGATGTTCACTTTGCAGCCCCTGACATGTGACTAAAATAATCCCACGGATATGGGTATAGAAACACACTTGGATGGTCTTACATTGGGATAAGAGTGCCCAGGCAGTGTGACTCTCAACAAAGTGGACCTGGATGGGGTGCAATGTGGAGGGAAGACCGGATATTTCCATTTTCATCCTCCAAACCAGAGGGACGAAATTCAGCTACGAGCTTTCACAGCACAGGGCCTTGGAATGCTTCAGTCTGTTGTCTGGAATGTTCTTCCACTCTATGTAGCTGGCTCTTTTTCCTCATTCATGGAACAAGGTACATGTCACCTCCTCAAAAAGACTTTCTCTGAACAGATTATCTCGGCAAGCCCAATTGTCTTCCATTTACTCATTTCCTTCATAGCACTTATTATGAAGTTGTAAGAGATAATAGAGAGAGATACTGTGTTTCCCTCAATGGGGCTGGAGGGTCAAAACCACAGTGCAATATAGTTACACAGCACTATAGTAACATGAACACAATAGAGAACATCCTCCGCACAAAGATTCCTCAGGTTGCTCTATCAAAGCCACATCCGCTTCCTTCCTGCTCCTACTTCCTCTCAATTGCGGACGATGACTAATCTGTTCTTCAATCCCATTATTTTGTCATCTCAAGAATTTTACATACGTTGGATTTTTTCATTCGGCACAATTCTCTGGAGATTCATCCAGGCTGTTGTGTGCATCAACAGTTTGTTCCTTTTTATTGTTGAATAGTATTCTATGGTATGGATATAGCACAATTTATGTAACCATCAGCCCAATGAAACATACCTAGGTTGGCTTCCAGTTTCTGTCTATTATGAATAAAGCTGCTGCAAACATTGGTGAACAGGTTTTGTGTGAACATGTTTTCATTTCTCTGGAATAAAAGCCCAAGAAGGCAATTGTTAGGTTATAGGATAATTGCACATTAAGTTTTTAGAGAAATTGCCCAACTATTTCCCAAACTGGCTACAGGAATAGCAAATTTGACATTGCCACCAGCAATCTATATGTAATCCGAATTTTCTACATCCTTGCAGAATGTACCATTTTTAATTTTAGCCATTTTGATAAGTGTGCAGTGATACCACACCACAGTTTTAATTTTCATTTTCCTAATGGTTAATAATGTTGAACATCTTTTCATGTGCTTACTTGCCATCTGTGTAGCCTCTTCAGTGAGATGTCTTTTCATGTCTTTTGTTCATTTTCTAATTGAATTGTTTTTTGGTTTTTTTATTTTTTATGGTTCAGTTTTGAGAGTTCTTTATATATTCTAGGTCTTGGGGCTTTGTCAGATACACGACTTGCAAAAGTTTTCTCCAAGTCTGCAGCTTATCTTTTCACACTCTTAACAGGGTGTTGTGCAGAGCAAAAGATCTTTTAAAGAAAAAATTGATGAAGTCCAATTCATCATTTTCTTTCTTTTATGGATCATGCTTTTAGTATTAATTCTAAGAACTCTTTGCCTAGCTTTAAATCCCAAAGATTTTCTCCTTTCTTCTCCTTTTCCTTTATAAAAAGTTTTATAGTTTTGTGTTTTATATTCGAGTTAATCGATTTTGAGTCCATTTTTTTTTTAATACGATGTAAAATTTAGGTCAAAGATGTCCAATTGGATTCCCAATTGTTCCAGTACCCTGTGTTGAAAGGTTGTCTTCCTTCCATTGCTTTGCTCTTTCACCTTTGTCAAAAATAAGTTTGACAAAGTTCGTCAAAAATCAGTCTGACAAAAATCAGTTTGGGTATATTTACATAGGTCTATTTCTCAGTTGTATATTCTTTTTTTATTGACCAACATGTCTATCCCTCTGCCAGTACCACACAGGCTTGATTACTGTAGCTATATAATGAGGCTTGTATTCAGGCAGACTCATTTCTTCAACTGTATACTTCATTTTTAAAATTGTTTAGCTTTTTAAATTTCCTTGCTTTTGCATATACATTTTAGAATAATCTTGTTGATATTTACAAAGAAAATCTTTCTGGGGCTTTGACAGTAATTGGATTAAACCTGTTTATCAATTTGGGAAGAACTGACATCTTTACCATCTTGAGTCTTCCAATCCATGAACATGAAAGTCTCTCTTTAAATTTTTTAAAAATTATTTTTTGTCAAAATTTTATAGTTTTCAGCATACAAGTTGTTTTGTTCAACTTTTACCTAAGCATACTTTTAGAATCATTGTAAATAGTACTGTATTTTTAATCATGGCATCAATATATTAGCTGTAGGTGTTTCGCAGGTGTTCTTTAACAAATTGAATTCCTTCTCTTCCTATTTTTGTTATAGTTTTTTTTTCATAAATAGGTGTTGAATTTTTTCAAATGATTCTTCTACATAGATTAATATGATCAAGTGATTGATTTTTCTCTTCAGCCTCTTAATAGGGTAGATAACATTGATTTACTTGTTAATATTGAACCAGTACTGCATCCTGAGATAAACCCCACTTGTTGAAGGTGTAAAATTATTTTCATATATTACTGAGTTCTATTTGCTAATATTTTCTTATAATCTAAAAATACAAATATTTATGTCTAATGTCTATGGTCATGAAGAATATTAGTTTGTAGTTTTCTTTTCTTTTTCTTTCTTCTTCTTCTTCTTCCTTTCTTTCCTTTTTTTTTCTTTTTTGTTGGTCTGTCTTTGTCTGGTTTTGTTATTCAGGGTAATTCTAGCTCCATGTAACAAATTGGGAAGTGTTTCCTTCTCTTCTGTTTTCAGGAAGAGGTTGTGGAGAATTGGTGTTAATTCTTCTTTTGACACTTTGTAAAATTCTCTGATGAAAACTTCTGGGTCTAGAGATTTATTTTTAGGAGTTTTTAATTTAAGAATACAATTTCTTTAATAGTTATGGGGATATTCCAGTTATCTATTTCATATTGAGCGAATTATGATGGCTTGTATTTTACAAGGAAGTGGTCCATTTCATCTAAGTTGTCAAAAGTATGTTAGTAGAATTATTCATGGCATTCCCTAATTATCCTTTTGACATCTGAAAACTCTAGTGATATCCCCTGCTTCATCTCTGACATTGATAATTTGTGTCCACTCTCTCTGTCTCTCTATTTGTCAGTTTTGCTTGAGGTTTGTCAATCTTATTCATCTCTTCAAAGAGCCAGCTCTTCTTTTTATTGATTTTTCTCTATTGTTTTACTGTTTCCAATTTCCTTGATTTCTGTTCTAATCCTTATAACTTCCTTCCTTGTTCACATTGGGTTGGTTTTTCTATTCTTGTTCTAGGCTCTTAAGGTAGGAGCTTAGATTATTTATTTGAAGCTTTTCCTCTTTCCTAATGTATCTATTTGTTGCTATAAATTTCTCTCTCAGCATCACTGTAGCTGTATTTTGATGTATTTTCACTTACATTCAGTTCAATACACTTATTTGTTTGCCTGTAGACTTCCTCTTTAACCCAAGGATTCTTTCAGAAATGTACCATATAGTTAACAAGTGTTTGGAGATTTTACTGTTATCTTTCCATCATTGATTTCTAGTTTAATTCCATTGTTTCTAGAGAACACACTCTGTACGATTTAAATTATTTTAAATTTGTTAACTCTGTTTCATGGCCTGGGATATGCCCATGGTTACACACACACACACACAAAAACCCCCATGTATTCTGCTCTTGTTGGATGGAGTATTCTATAACATCAATTAGATCCCGTTGGTTAATGGTGGTTGTGATTCTGAAGGTTCTGAAATCCTTGCTGATTTTCAGTCTAGTTTTTCTACTAATTGCTAATAGAGTGGTGTTTAGCCTCTATTAAGGCTAAATAATTGTGAATATTCCTATTTCTCCTTTTAGCTCTAAATTTTTGCTTCACGTATTTTGTAACTGTGTTGTTTAATGGGTGCACATTTAGGATTGCTATTCTTCTTGTTGGACTGACACTTTTATCATTATGTACTGTCTATTTCTGGTAATTTTCTTTGCTCTTTAATCTACTTTATCTGATACCAACATGGCTACTCTTGCTCTCTTTTGATTCGTGTTTGCCTGATATATCTTTTATGTCCATTTACTTTCCAATCTACCTACATCATTAAATTTGAAAGGAGTTTCTTGTCGAAAGCATGTTATTGGGTCATATACTTTGCTCCACTCTAACAATCTCCCATAATTGGTGTATGTAGGCCATTGACATTTAATGTAATTATTGCTCTGTTGGTGCTTAATTCTGCCATTTTATTTTATTTTTCTGTTTTTTCCCCCTCTGTGTTTTGTGTTTCTCTGTTTGCTTTTTCAGCCTTTCTATGGGCTACCTAAATACTTTTTATAATTAAATTTTAATTTGTGTATAGTGTTTTTGGTTGAATCTCTTTTTGTAGATTTTTTATCAGTTTAAATGAAGTGTGGGAATATTATCTCCCTTTGTGTCCGTTTATTCTACCCATTTATAATATAATTGTCTTAAATATTTCTTCTACATGCATTTTGGACCACATCAGACAACATTATAATTTTTGCTTAAGCATAAAGCTTAATTTTAAAAACACCAGAGAAAGAAAAGTTTATTGTATTTATGCCAATTTTGTTTTCCTCCCTTCTGATGTTCTAAGATTCCTTCTTTTACCATTTCCTTTCTCTTTAGGAAACTTCCTTTATCTATTCTTTTAAGGTAGACATGCTGGCAATTTATTCCTTCAGCTTTTCTTCATTCGAGGATGTCTTGATCTCTCCATTTCTGAAGGGTAATTTTACTCAGTATAGAATTCTGAGCTGAAAAGTATCTTCTTTCAGCACTGGAAAAATACCCTGCCATTTCTGCTTTGCCTCCGTGGCTTCGGGTGTGAAATCTGCTCTTTCGGATGGCTTTCCCCCTAGAAAGATGATGGCTATTTTCTCTCTCTACTTTCAAGATTTTTTTCTTTGTCTTTAGCTTTCAGAAGTTTGGCTGTCGTGTGACTTGGTGTGAATTTCGTTGAGTTAATCTCATTTGGGATTTACTCCGCTATTTGAAACTGTACATGGCCAGCCCTCTGTATCTGTGGGCTCCATATCCACAGATGCAACCATGGATTGAAAATATTAAAAAAGGAATTAATAATAAATAAAAAATACAACTGTGAAAATATAAAATTTTAAAATACAGTATAACAAGTATTTATATTAGGTATTATAAGTAATCTAGAGATGAGCTAAGGTATACAGGAGGATGTGTGTAGGTTATGTGAAAATACTGCACCTTTTTTATGTTAGGGACTTGAGCATCTGCAGGTTTGGGTATGCACAAGGGTCCTGGAACAAATACCCCATGGATACTTAGGGAAGACTGCATTTATGTTTATGATTTTATTTGCACATAGCAGGAAGAATAGGGAAAAGTGTGTCTACTTCATCTTTCCAGAAGTTCACTCATTACTGTTTTTAATCATTTATTTGCATGTTTGTTTATTGTGTGTTTCTTCAATGAGCTGTAAGATCCACAAGAACAAGTGCCTGACTCCTTCATGTGCCACTGTATTCCCAAGGCCTGGCATAAAGCCTGGCATGTAATAACTGTTTGATGCATATTTTGGATGATTGAATTACCAAACTGAACTCTGGTAGGGTTCACAGTAGGGTTTACTATAGTAAATCCTTGAGAATTTAATTTATACTGTAGATTCAGGAAAGTCTCATCTCTGTCAAGTCTGATTTAGGAGGTCTATGGTAGATTGCATAAATCTGCATTTTTTTAGCATATTTCACAGCTACCTTGGACCCACCTAGAAGAATAATCACAAGCTGTGCTTCATACCAAGATGACTGGGGTCCGAGCACTGTTCTGGGATATGATGACTAGGCTGGTGGTAGCAGGTGTCAGTATAGATGTTCTGCTCCATTTGACCTGCTTCCTAACTGCTCGCAGTAAAATGAGTTCCCCTATAAAGAGATGTAAATCTAGGAACACAGATTTAAAATAAAAGCATTTGAACAAATTGGAGAGGAAATTGTCACAAAAGGCATGACGTTCTGCTACAGAGAAGGTAGCTGGAAGAACACGCTCTGTCCCCAACTCATGCATTTTAAAACGCTGCGCTGAGGGTTTGTGTTTACCCAGTGCAAGGCCATTAATACATTCAGCCCAAGAGTGAAGCAATTTTAATATTAATAGGCTCTTTATGAGACTTTAATAACAAAGTCATAGCTTCCTTGTGTTTCAAGACACAGGGGTTAATTACTTCAAACGTGTTGGCAGGGAAAAGGTCAAATTTTAATGCTGACCTTAACAGTTTGGGATAAATATAGAAAGGTAATAGCCCATTTAAAGTGATGATGCTCCTGTTCTTTGCAGGCTGAGAAACTCTCTCACACGATGCCCAACCTGTGGATTCCACCTATAGATGTTTGAAATAGCCACACACCTGGTTATTACACCTGGTAAATCTAAGATGCTTTTATCTGAATTCAGGCTACTCTTTCCTGGGAAAAAGAGAAAACAGACTTTGTGTTTGTTTGTTTTAAGTGTGGATCTATTCTAGTATCCGTGGCACCGAAGCATCAGGTGTTCAGAGTTTTTCAATCTTCTACCGGGAGCTTCAGAAAAAGTTAAGGTGAAAAATGAAGTCTATTACATGAGACTCTGGTTCCTCTGCTATCTAACTATGAAGGAATGCTATAGGAACATATGACAAAAGCAACAGACTCAATCTTAGAAGGTCTTGGGAAGGTTTTGCAAAGAAATGGCTTCTGAGACGCAACTGAGTATCACCAGGACAGGCTAGGAATGCTACAGTAACAACCAACCTCAGGATCTCAGTGGCTTGCAACACAGAGGTCCATTTATGTGTGTCCTTCCTGTGGCTCAGCTCATGCTGTGCTCAGTGCCACCTTCTCTCTGGGGCCCAGGCTGCCAGAGAAGTGGCTCTCTGATCTCCCAGCAGAGGGAGAAGAGAATGAGTCACAGGTTGGCTCTTAAAGCTCCCACCCAGAAGTGACACATCTCACTTCCCCCGCATTTCATTGGCTGAAGCAAGTCTCATGGCCATTCCTGATTTTAAAAAGTTGAGGATGTAAAAATCCTCCTGCAGCGAGAAGCACTACAAAGAGAGAATCCAGAAGATTTGACAAGGCGTAATGAATCTACCAAGGGTCCACGCACCAGTGAGAGCTCTGCATGTGAAGAGACAGTGAGACGATGTTCTAGGAAGACAGAACACTCAAACACACACGAAAGAGAGCGGAGGAGAAGGAGCAGGAAGCATGGGGTGGTGGCCGAGGGGGAGAGACAGAGCGATTTTGGAGAATCCTGAGTAGTTGGTTTCACAAGGCCAGGAAGGGAGTAGAGAGAGCCAGTGTGCACAAGAAAAGCTCTTGTCCCCACCCTGGGTGCACCAAAGCAAATTTGCTGATTGACACCTGCCCCCCACACACACACACACAAGAAAGGCCTGAGAAACACTGATGTTGAGGAGCCTCTGGGTCTTTAAATGTTTACTAAATGTTGTGAGCTAGTCAAACTGTTAAACAGAAGGGGACGTCGGGAAAGACAGTAAGGTAACCAAACATATGAGTGTGCAAATGGCACCGTGTTCATTTTAGGGTTCCTGGTGCGTGACAGCTAGAACGTGGCCCCAAATAACTGCTCGCTTCGTGGTTGTTGAATGACTTGTAGGGAAAAACATGGAATGAAGGATGTCTTCGGACCATCAGTCCCACCTGCAATATCTGAGATAGCACGACATGGAACGGGGAGGCAGGATGAGGTTAGATGTCATACATCGGTTCTTAGAGCTGGTCCCCATACGCAGAGCTCAGCGTCAATCATTCGACCAGTGCTCACCGCGCATTTACTAAGTGTCAGGGACTATGCCACGTATCGTGCGTTCAGCAGTCATCAAGGAAAACAAGGTTCCTGGGCAAGATAGAAGTCAAACAAGTAAAATTAACCAAATAATTAAAAGCTTTGGTGCCATAATAAGGGAAAAACTAATACAGGGTACTAGTGGAGAGCTGGTGACCTGCCCGGTGCTTGGAGGCCCAGGACGGCTTCCCTAGGGGTGTGGCAGCTAGCTAGGACTCAGATTATTGAGAGTTTGGAAGGGAAGAGCTCTCTGGCCGTGGGGACAGCATGCACGAAGGTCCTGAAGAGGGAAAAGGGCATGGAGTGTCTGCAGACTGCAGAGAAGGGCCCCGTGGCTGTGGCCGGAGCAGCGTGGGCGAGCAGGGTCTGGCTGCAAGCTCATCACGCAGGGCCTCACCGGCCAGTGGGAGAGCTGGACTTCACTTTAAGACTACTTGATGGGTTTCCAACAAGAGAACAGCATAATCCAATGACCGCTTAAGGACAACGACCACTTTGATGGCCCCTGGAGCCCACCACCCACACAGCGCGACTTGGCTAGGAGAAAGTCAAGCCAATTCCATGCAGGGCACGTGGCATGGTTTCACAGAAGGTTTGCACACTTCCTCAGACCTCAGTTTTTCTGCCCTCACAATGGGAAGCTGCAAAACTGACAGTCAAATAGTGACCAGCATGGATGACTCAACAGAACACTGGAAAACCAAACAAGTTGCATTTTGCAAGAAGAGGATCCAATAGCAATGGGTAGGCAGTTGCAGAAGGCAGGCAAATAGAAGTTTCGAGACTCTATAAGAGTGTAGTTATTGAGCCCCCAGTGTAAATTCACCCCTGGTAAAATTAACGTAAAAAACAGTCTAGGACAATCGGCCTAATGGAAATCTTTTTTTTGTTTTCTTTTTAATTTGTTTAGCCCCACTTGCGAGTAAAGTGCTGGCTCACTTCACGGCTCAAGCAGATTTAATTCCTATTAATCCTGTAATAGTGGATGTTGCTGGTGGTGGCCGCTGCTGCCAACCGTTTCGGTTCCAACTTTCTCCTTCAGAGTGGCATTTTGGGGACGAAAGCATCTAGTGCGCAGATGGAGTGGCGCTTTCGACGTGAAGATATCAAGATATTTACTAAACCGTGGCAGGGCGCTTTGTGGGAGATAATGACTAATTTACAAACAAAAAGAAAATTCCTCAAATGATAAAAACAAATGGAATGGCTACCATGCCAACCAGGAAGGGAGCAGACAGAAGCAGAAGCTCCAAGCTCCAAGGAAGGAGAGAGAGAGAGAGAGAGAGAGAGAGAGACAGAGAGGGGGAGGGAGACTCGTTCTTGTGGAATTGGGCACAAGACAGGCCACATCTGTCGGAGTGGAAGACAGATTGGGAAAAAGAAACACTGAGAGGGAAGGTTTCATAACTGGAGGCTGCGCTGCTCAGTCCAAATCAGGCGATTCCAGAAATGGACCTCCAAATAAGTTTGTTATTTTTTTTTCTCCCAACCAACTGAATGTCTTTATCAAAGCCTCTCCCTTTATACCTCCACATCAAAACATAAATATCCTTCTCCCTGCCATCCCACACCAGCATGATAGTTTTAGCATGAACACTCTATGCTAGAATTATTCCAAGAAAGACTGGCATGCTTAAGAACTTGTATACAGATGGATTTCAAACAAAATTCCTGGAGCGGCAGAAAGTCTGACACTCCATACTGAGCAGAGCCATGGGGCACTCCTGTGCACAGGGCACCTCCTTTCTTGGATCGAGGAATATCGAGGACGCAAAGAAAACCAAAGATGAGCAAGACACGATCCCCGCTCGCAAAGACATCGTGAAGCTTTCTGTTCTCTCCTCCTAAGCCTGAAATAATAAATCACAACGCTCAGCCCTTTGTTCTGATTCTTTCCAGAACCTAACACAATCCGGGCTTAATAAAGGGGAAAATAAAACTGAGCACTCAATTGTTGGAGACGCGGCTGCAATGCAGTAGACAGCAAAATCACCGCAAACGCAGACTTGCAGCCAATGCCTACGAGCCGCTGCTGCAGTGAACGCAGTTTCCATCGGTGGGGATGAGGCAAAGAACGCTCACGATCCTCCCTCGGTCCCCTTGTTTCTCAGGAAACAGACTCAAAATTTCGGTGGGGCACAGGGCTACCCATAACGTATGTTACTTTTCCCAGCTTCCTTTGCAGGTAGGTGCAGCCACGTGGCTAACTGCTGGCTGATGAAACGTAAGCAAGCTTGGCATGCACCGCTTCTAGGAAGTGCCCTTACAGAGAGGAAATGTGACCTCATTTCCCCAATTCTCCCTCCCGCCTGTCAGAATGAGGCTGTGGTGGCCGAAATCAAGCCACTGCGTCGCATCGGAAGGTGGAGGCCAAGTGTTGAGGACGGCGGAATACCCTGATAGAAGGAAGACCGAGGGGTCTCTACACCTGCCTTGTCTTTCTTATCGCTGGATTTTACTTGATGTCAGAGAAAAGTAACTAACTTTTTTAAACCACTGTTTTCTCAGGTTTCTTGGGTTTTCTGTCCCTTGCAGCCTAATATAACGCTCGCTAATCCAATGCACAAAGCAAAAAAAAAAAAAAATTAATGTAGGCATTTCCATAGATGAGGCAGGTGAAGCTTGAGAGAATGGCTGAGAATCAAAGACCTGGTTCGCAAGACGAGGGTGGCCCAGGGAATGGTCTGCTGCCTGTTCCCATCTGTCGGCCGCACGGTCAGAATGGTTCTTCCCGGGCACAGAGAAGCCACTAGAACCATCACACCCATCATCTGACATCTGGGAGAGATGGAGCAGCCAGGTGTTTAAAAGCTGCTTTTGCCTAGCCCCACTATTTTGGTACAAGGTAGTCAGAGCAAAAACAGCGTCCCCAAAGTGGAAAGACAGAAAGATGGGAATAACATCGGGACCTAGAGACATCGATTTTGGTAAAACACAAACCATGAGAATATGCCAGCACATCTCTGCTTTTTGGAAGGGAAGTAACAACTGCCAATTTTTGTCTCCTCCACTGGGAATGCGAAAATGAAACCCTCCAGGCATCTGTTCACAAGCCTTTGCAGAAACTGACTCTAATTTGTGTTTTGGCTTTTTTTAAATGCTCTGTTGTGTATTCTAGGTAAGTGCAGGGGTTTGACACATTGCAAGTTACACAACACGCTGATGATAGCATTCTAAGCAGAGGGTATTCTCAATAATTCTAATATATATGCAGATAAATATATTTTGTCCTTGTCCGGAGAGAAAATCAACACTGCTCTGCTTTTCAGCAACATTATGTCATCTTCTCGAAGGATACAGGCTTTCTTAGTACAGATATTTTAATGTAGTTTCTTTCTCTATGTCTTTTAATTAAAACCTATGGACAGATTTATCTCTGTCCCTCTGTCTCGTTCATTTCAACCCAGTCAATTCCAGCCATTCCAGTCCATGCCCGTTTTGGGTTGCAGCTGTGTCATGTGACAAGTCCCTCAGCCTCTGGGAAGGGATATACTTACCCGCCTCTCATGCCATAACTATGAGGACATCGACCCTGTACCCTGAGTCCAGTATTTTGATCATCGCTTCTAGTCCCCACAAAGACCTGAGGAGTGCATACTTTAACATCTTCATTAACTAGATGAGGAAACCAGCACACAGTGATTAAGTGATTTGTAACCAGTCATCAGACTAATAGTGCACAGCGACGTGATTTGGACCCAGGAATTATGACTCCAGAATTTCCCCTGATACTAAAGCAAAGGTGTCCTCACGCTGTCTGCAAGACTTCCAAGGAACACATTTGCAGAAAGACTCCACCAAACCTAGGTGGATGTGCAGGGAGGGAAGAGAAGCCAAAGTCCTCTATATGGTCCCAGGACCTAAAATATCTAAAAATCTAGTGGCAACACATTGGGGTCATCCGAGTGTCATCTGGAATCAGATGCGGGGCGCTGGGTCATGAAACTTCTCTGCACTCAGCCACGAGAGGCAGGTAGAAAGTAATCTGGAACATCCATAAACCAGAGTTGTCTCTGTCCAGCAATGACAAAGAAAAGCATGTTTAATCCTGTGGCGATACATCATTTGTCATGGACTGCAGGCTGCATATAAAGTGCGGCATTATTTGCAATGGGAGAGAACTTTCCTCCAGCTCGACAGATTTTTGCACAGCAACGGGTATCTAGGATCGGCAGTCTGCAGATTTATGGCGGTGGCTATTCACCACAATTGGGAATCTCAGATGCCATTTCTCACCAAGATAAGGGGATCATTTAAAAACGGCCATGTGCAGATATTTTAAAGGGGAAACAGACTTATTTTCATCAGATATTTTACAACCGTCAGTTCACTTGTACTTTTGTCTCTGCTATGTCGCCCTCTCTCCCCAGCTCCGCCCGCAGATGCTCTGGAAGGGAACACGTGGAGGTGAATCAGGAAAAAGTGAGTTTGCAAAGTGAGTATGCACAGGAGAGAAGGAAGAAAGATATTTTACCTAGCTCTCGCACAAGTTTATTTAAGAGAAGAAAGTGGAAATAGAGACACAGGAATATATCCACCTACGTTGACCAGGAAAGCAGCCTGTTTCCCTCGCTTGGGACGTAAATCGCGTTGAACTTTTCATGACACCAGTTACTGAACTCTTGTCTGAAGGACAGACATGGTAGGAAGGATACCGAAAAGACGTCAAGCAAAGCATCTGGCGAATGAAACAAGCAAAAGCAAAGGAATAATGATAGATTTAATTGGATAGTAGGTGACCTGGATAACAATCTGAATAAATAAACAATGGGCGATCTTCTAAGCTAGGCTTGTATCCAATTTCAGTCATGGTAATTAATGAAAAATGCATAAACACGCACGCTTGGAATGTGCAGCTCTAGATATTCCTGTCTGACACAGTAAAATTAAATACTGGAAGCCCTGTCAGAAGCAAATAACAATTTTGATTTAGAAAGTGAGTATAAGAAAGTCTATGTTTTCTTGTTCCATAGAGCTCACCTAATGTTGTAAACGAACTTGGGAAACTCATCGATTCATTTTTATTTTTTATACACATTTTTAAGTTCTCCTGGATTAGTTAAAAATTGAAACATACGGAATTTAGTAGGAGAAGATGAGATTGGAAACACAGAGGATATGGACGATGGAAGGCATTCAGGACCCTACTAGGTGCCTTGGAGTCGATCCGTAAGCACTAGGGAGCCACTGAAAGTCATTGAGCAGAGGAGAGACACAGGTAGAACTGTGACTGGGGAAGATTCATTTGGAAAGAGGATAGAAAATTAATCAGTGGATGTACACGCGTGTGAGCAACCAGAAACACACTCACTCTTCAGAGAAATTGTTGTTTTAGACAATAAAACTGAGCGAATGGTACCGCCATAAATGGGGTCAAGGTGAATGGCAGGATATCTCTGCTGTCATTGCAACTTCAAGTGTAATCACTTCTGGGGCTATTTTGGTTGATTACACAACATAAACAGCAGCGCAGTTGCTTCGGCATTTTCCTCTCTCAGTTTCTTTAACGGCCAGCTGGCAGTGGAGGACTGAGTGAACCTAGACAAAAATGTACGATTCTAAGGAGTTTTAAAAATAAATAAAATGTTACAAAAGATGACAGGATAAGGGCAGTGGGAATCTTATTCAGAAACTGGACATCAAGTGTTGCCGACGCGGTCTTTTAATTTGGATGGTGAAAAGAGCGATTTGGCTAATGCCCCCGCTGAGAGCGAAGTTATTGTTCCTTTGACTGAGGAGCCATTTTAATAGATTCAGAAAAATAAAATAACATCAAAAAGCGACACATGCGATTCCTTCTAAATGCCCTGACCCTCTCTACGCTCCTTTATCAAAGCGCCTACAAATATCGCATCTTTTCATGGCAGGCGAGGTGCCGGGTTACACCTCGGGGCGCACACATCCTGTGACTTCTCCATCCACGTTTACTATCAGCCTCCTGATAGGAGGGGGCTCCCGGCTTCTGGTCTCGTATGCTCCCTACGTACCCCACATGTGGTTATTGGCAATATCTTCCTAAACCGGAGTTTCCCAACTAAAGGTGACTTTCTTCCCAGGGGACATTTGTCAATATCTGGGGACATTTTTGGTTGTCATAATGGGGGAGGGGATGCCTCTGGCATCTCATGAGCAGTGGCCATGGATGCTACCAAGCATCCTAAAACGCACAGGACAGTGTCCCACAACAAAGGATTGTCTGGCTAAAAGGTCCACAGTGCTGCAGCCAACAGCCCCAGACCCAAACGCACATTGCCTACATTGGTGTACCCACTTTCCGAAAGTCACAGCTGCAACCGAGGTCAAGTTGGGAATCTGAGACTGGCTTCTTTCAAAATCCATATAATCTGGTCTTAGCAACTTCTCTCATTCACTCCTGTGCTCCGCTGCTCCTCACGCGAACTCTCTGTTCTTCAAAGGCCAGTGGCTTCATTTCTTCCCCTTACTGCATCCCTTACTCTGTGTGTGAGTGTGTCTAAAAAATAATAATCTGGGAAATAGAAGAAGAAAAGCTTGATGGGCTTAGGGTAGACAGTTAGGGCCACACTGGAAGGCACAGTCAATAGAAGGTTGTGGCCCTGGCCGGGTGCGGTGGCTCACACCTGTAATCCCAGCACTTTGGAAGGCCAAAGTGGGAGGAAAATTTGAGGCCAGGAGTTCAAGACTAGCCTGGCCAGCATAGTGAGAGCCCATCTCTACAAAAAACAAGAAAATTTAGCCGGGTGCAGTGGCACGCATCTGTAGTCCCATCTACTTGGGAGGCTGAGGCAGGAGGATCACTTGAGCCCAGAAGTTTGAGTTTGCTGTGAACTATGATGACACCACTGCACTCCAGCCTGGGCAACAGAGTGAGACTACATCTCAAGAAAAAAATAAATAAATAAAGGTTTTGTCTCAGTATAAATCCCAGAGAACAGGGGAGAAAAGAAGACAAGAGAAGTGTGTTGCTGAAAGTTATGAATTAAATTTCCTTTATTAATATATACATATTTTTTTCAGGAGAAAGCAGTAGATTGTTTTAAATTATTTTAATTTAAAAGGACTATTATAACATTTCCGTTGAATGGATTTTCATACGGAGACTGGACTGCATGGGTCAAGGGTTTAGGATGGTTGCAGGGATATTTAAAATAGTCTTCCTTTTATGGAAAAAGAGTCCAAAGTTCAGAATAGTCACCTTGACCAAGATCATACGGACCTTGGGACCAGGCTTCGTACTCAGCCAGGATGATTACCAAGGCCATACCCTTAAGTACTCCACTCCTCTGCCTTTCAAAGTGAAGGGTTTAATGTCACATCAGCTTTTAATGATTCAGAAATCTCTTGGTTTTGATCATAGGGCTGCATATTCACATTTAATGACATCTTCCATAATTTGATAAAAAGAATCACTTATTTCGATAGATACTTAGATTACTGACAGTCACTCAGAGGGAGAAACGTTCTCTCTGAATACATCTGTTTGGTCCGTATACATCCACACCACTGACTCACGAGCTCTGTGAAAGAGGCGACATGCAACATAGCTTCGTCTGCAGAGCAGATGTGCAATCAACGCTATTGACGGGCGGCTTCTAAATGCACAGGACCATGAACCTCCATCAAGCCAGGCAGCCTAAAACTCTCGCTGGAATTCCCGTATCCTAAGTCTCTCTCCCCATTGTGCCCGGCAGCCTCTATCAGAGAGAGCTAAAGTCCCCTGGTGTATGTTTGTCATGGAACCTTTGTTCCCTCGTTCTTTATGAGAGTTTTGTCCTGCGCAGAGTTGAAGAGAAAAATAACCCATTTATATTCTCGGCACCACTCTTTTGGTTTTATTCCAATTGCTATTGTGACAGGGCTGGCCCGAAGAGGAATACCAATGCTCGCGAGGAGTTAAGCGCACCCCTGCTTCAGATGCAGCGAGCTGGCCAGGGGACCCAGAAGAAAGAGAAAGCACGGTCTCGAATCCTAAATACATATAGATATGGACATAGGTGTACATTCTATATGTGTATGTGTGTGCGTATATATTCATATGCACATAGATCTCTGTCTCTACCTTTTAATCTATCTATCTATCTATCTATCTATCGTCAATCACCTATCAAGCCTGGATCGGGAGACAAAAGAGCGTATGGTCAGGAGTGCCAACTCAAGGTCTCGAAAGAAACCAGATCTGGGTCCTGGCGCAAACTCTATGTCTGTGATTTTGGAAAATGAGCCTCAGGTTTCTCACGTCAGTCACAGACACAGCAGCGGTGCCCGCCTCAAAGGTTTGCTGTGGGCTCCCCGTGGGTTGGCGCACGCAAGCCGTGCAGCCCACTGCCTGTGCCGAAGTAGGTGCTACATCCAGGACAGACGTGGTCGCTGTGCAGAGCTAAACCGATGGTGACTGGGAAGCATGGGCCTGCTGGGTAGAAACAAAGTAGATGCCCTTTAATGACTATTTTGCTGAACCCTGTAGTGTTACATTCCCTCTGGGAGGAATAAGAGTTGAGGTTAGATGAGAGCTGAGTTCAAATCCCGGCTTTGCCTTTTATTAGAGGGATGTGTATACGTGTGTGTGTGTGTGTGACAGAGACCAAGATGAAGCTTGAGATCAAGATGATATTAACATACACAGAGAGAAAGAGAGGTATCACGGCCATGTCCCTTCAACAATCAGAGATTCGGTGCCCTCATCCGTAGCAGTGGAGAATAGTCGTACCTGCCTGGCAGGTTATTGTGAAGAACGCCTTCCATATGCAAGTATTCCGGCACCTTCCTTGTCACACGGCAAGTGCACAATAACTCGTTCTTGAACAATCCACTCTGTTAGTAACCGTCTACACGGGCTGTGCCTACACGCTCCATTCACATCCGTCTAACGGCAACATATTTGGAATGTCGTCGTTATCAGGAGCTGTTTGCTAATTCCCTATGCAGAATTTAAATCTTCCAGACTACCTCATCTGCCGCTCCATGCTAATTATGTACTTATCTCGTTTGAATATCTGTTGCAAATTTACAAAGCCACTGTTGTCCTTCTGGCTCCTGGCTGTACACAGGCACGGATGGAAATTTACCAAAAACAAAACAAAACAAAACAAAACAAAAACCCACGTTGGCACGGAAAAGAAAGCAAGCCGAGAGCATCCTATAATATCCTGTTCTCCTGGCCAATGGGGGCTTTTGGAATTTCTTCAGGTCAACGTCCCCACTCCAAGGCAGGACCGAGAAGATCCCGCACCTGCCCTGCCATGCTGTTCGTTGCAAAATTACGCTCTGATAAAAATCTGGAAGATACTTCCTCTATCATAGCATCAACTACCCCAAACCCACCGATAATAAACATCCGACTTTTGGTTCTCAAGCTGCTGTAATTAAAAGAAAACGGGGGCTTTGGAGACAGAAAGACCTGAGTTCAATTCCTGACGCCATCACATACTGGCTGTGTGGCTCTGGGCAAGTGACTTAACCTTTCTGAAAACATGAGAATAATAATGGTGCCTACATCCTAGGCAGGGCTTCCACTGCCCAGGGTGCTGTTCAGATCCCAGTTCATGTGATCCTCCTTCTCTGGGGCTGGAATGACTACTTCCTGGGTTATTTTGAAGATTAAACGAGTTAATACACATCACCACTTACAACAGCACCTGCCATACAGTAAGTGCCAAATAAGAGCTTACGATGATGATGATGACGACCGTAGGACCGTTGTGAGGACTGAATGTGAGCATCGTCGCTGAGGGCTGAGCACGCTGGCTGGACCATGGGCAGCTCTCACTAAGCAGCAGCCGCTGTCTGCAGACCACGCCAGCCCCACCGTGAGCAACAGCAAGCCGGTCCGGACCATCTCACACTCCCCAGCCCGTCTCCGATGCCATAAGGACGTCAAATTGGGTGTGAAAGCACAAAACCAGGTATCGTTCAATTATCTACACTAATGGAAGGGTTCAGAGGCAAGGACAGCCAGCCGAGGTGGATAATCCAAAAACCACACTCAAGTTCACTTGGCCATGAAATGCACCAGCAGTTCTCATTCGAATATGCTATGCCTGCCATTTGGGGGATTAATTTCCAACAGAATAATGAGCCGGCACCAGACAGGCCTGATTCAAGCTGGGGAGTGCCCTGGTTCTCTGGTCTGCTTTCTCTCTGCGGCACGCTCCCTGCTGAGGACAGCCAGCAGGCTGCCCAGCCGGGGACAGGGAACCAATCTGAATGGGGTTGACCCCTCTCGGATCCGCCCAGAGCATAATGGAGGCCTGGCTTTCAAAGGCTTCTACCGCATGAAAATTAACTGGGGCTCCTGGCTGACGTGCCACGGATGAGAAGCGAAGGGGACATCTTCCTGCCGAAAGCACATCGCTGAGCCGCGCGCGTGCTGCCGGGGCCCTGCCCACGGTCTGCAGCGCCGCTCGCTTTCTTTGACGCAGGGATCATCTAGAATGCCACCGCCAACTACGAACACTGCAGGGTCAAGGGGAACGACTTTCCTGTTCACGGAGGAGATCGCTTGATGTTCTAATCACACGGGCTTGCAAAATTAAACACCGCGATGAGCGCTGCCGCGGGTGCATTCACCCACGACACGCGTTCCGAAAACCTTCTCAGGGTCTGGCCTTGGACAAGGAACACAGTGTATATAAGAAGAAGGGAAGGAAGGAATGTGGTCCCCGCCCTTGTAGCCTGGTGAAAACAATAAGCAACCAACGGCAGATGAATACAATAAGATCGACAGGCGGGAGCACAGCTGGACCACCAGGCCCTGTCTGGTAGGGGCTGAGCCCCTGTCTCCTCTGGCCTGGTCAACGGCAAGTGCCTCCTTCTGGCCTTTCTGCGGCACCTACAAGCCATTTCCTGCCCCGCAGAGTGATCTCAAAAAGTGACACGGATCGGGGCCACTCTTCAAACCTCCCCGCGGCTTCCCATCACTGGACTTGGTGCGGAAGCCCAGACCCCATCGCGCCCCTGCCCGGTGCCCGCTCCCCACTGGGCCACCCCCTGCCCGCTCCCCTCTCCAGCCACACTGGTTCTTTTTGGCTCCTCCAAAACACCAACCTCTTTTTTCTCTGGCTGTCAGAACCTACACGCCTTCTGTTTCCTTCCACTGCGACACTTTTCCCATAGCCGGCCACCCATGTGGCCTTTGCCGGAATGCCTCCTCCTCACGGACGTCTTTCCCAACGACCTCCAGTAAGGGACACTGGCTGGGAGGGGGACGGATCCCAAGTGAGCGTCCTTCACAGCTCTCCCCAAATGCATCAAGATTGGTTTGTTTGTTGCCGTATTTATGACTATGACAGACTGTGGCTGTCTTGTCCACCACTGCACCCCAGAACCTGGTGCATGGAAAGCACCCCAAAAACGTAAACAATGAGCAAATGTTGGCTCAGTCCTCTTCAAAGCTCTTCCCGTGCACCAACTCATTTAATCCTCGTGCAGGTGGGTGTGTCTGAGGCTGTGGACACAGCAGAGAGGTCACACAGCATGCACGCTGGTGTCTGACTTGTACACGGCAGAAGCTAAGGTAGTTTTTGGGTTTTTGTTTTTAGGGACGGGGTCTCGCTCTGTGGCCCAGGCCGGAGTGCAGTGGCCCGATCATAGCTCACTGCAGCCTCGGAGGCCTGGGCTCCAGTGATGCTCCCAGACGGAGGCAAATTGGAATCTCGGAAGCCCAGTTACAAAACTCATGTTCTTAACCTCCACATTAAATCACTTCTCAATCACACACATCTTTTTTTTTTCCAATTAAAATAAAAATAACCTCCCCTGAAAAGGCCACTAAAACGTGATAAAGACCCTGGAGGGCGTTTGTCCAGTGGAACCCGACCCCCTGCATTCCCCCAGGGTCTCGCCTGGCCTCACGCCCTCACCCCCCAAGACGATGGACCCTGCCCTCACCTTTCAGAGCACACTCTACCCACGGCGCTCTTAGCAGCTGTGCCTACATAAAGCTTATTTATACCCATGTCCGGTGGCTAAAAGAGATCTTTATGCAGCCCACAACCCTGTCCAAAGAGTACGTGCATCACCGGGAGACAGAGTGTGAAACAGACTGTGTTGATTTAACTGGAAATGCCCATTATCCAAAAGCAAAGAAAACCCAAGGCCACCTCTGCTTCCTCCTGTCCTGCCTTCCGTCCCCTCCCACTCCCAGTTCTATTCTAATTCTGTATCTCCAATCTTAAATACATTAAAAACATAACCTATTCTATTTCCTTTTTTTTTCCCTTAACTAAACAGGCTCAAGTTAAGGTCAGCCTCTTCTGGTACACTGGTTCCTATTATGGAGGGAATAAAAGGGAGATTGCTTTTAAAAAGAGAGGCTGCTTTTAATGACAGTTTCCGAACAGTGGCCTTTTGTACTTGAAGGGATTGATGATAAAGCTCACTGTCAACCGACAGTAACATCAATGTCAGAGCACAAAGGGATGGATGTACCTCAACGTGGGATCATCCCAGGGCCATTAGCCAGTGCTGGGACGCCCTGCCATCTTGGAGGGTGGCTGGAGCCGGTGACAGCCCGGCCGCTGCTGTCCTCCAAGCAGAGCCAGGGGAATGAGTCAGAGCTGGGGAAGGAAACTCTACCGCCGCCCCGCTCTCACGCACTCCGCGTCTGTGAGCAATGCCACATCTCCTGGCGGAGAAGGGCTTGGGTCTGAGCTTGAATCACAGCTTTGCAAGTCTTTGCTGCGTGAATTGGGCAAGTGTCTTTGCTTCTGTCTACTCCAGTGTTCTCATCTGGAATACTGAGATAATAATACTGACTATCCCATAGGGCTGTTTTGTGGATAAAAGGAGGTAATTGATGCGCAAAGCTTGGCACGATGTCTAGATAGACCGAACACTCAGAATACGTGTTGGCTGCTATTATTACTATCTTAATGACTGCAGAACTACACAGTCTACTTTGCCATTCCTGAGCTAATGCCCTCTCCCTCATGTTTCTGTGCACACTTCACAAATACTTCACAATACCTCAACCATTTTTACAGGTGAGGCTCAGAGCACTGATACGACGCGCTCCAAATCACGCAAGTGACCAAGTCGCAGAGTCAGAACTACAGAAGTGACCCTCTGATCCCAGCCCAGGGCTGGGTCTACTATTCTGGGTCATTTCTCAGCCCACTGAAGATTGGGTGACTCTTGTACGTCCAGCAAGATTCCAGGAGACAAGGGGATGAAGGCCATTCTCTTCTGATGTTTCCGAGACAGCCACAATTTCAAATATTGCATTTTATCATTAGTTAGTGTGGACATACCCTTTATCATCTAAACCTGGATATGACTGAGAGTGGCCAATGTCACACAGAACAGGAAAAGTATCACCAACTGAGGCAGCTCCAGACAGCCTGGGGCAAATGCTGCCTATCTATCACCTCTATGCTCAGGCTAGCACAAATCCTAACTCTTCCTTTCTTCCTTCCCTAGTTGACTGCGGCATCTGATATCTCACTTCCTGGCCTATTTTCTTACTCTCTCTCTCTCTTCTGGTGGAATCACCCCTTTTATTTTTTGCCAATTACTTCTCCAACCCACGGTGTTACCGCAGCACTGACAATCACAGTCACACTCTTCTTCCCAGCCTCAGAGACTGGGTGAAGGATGAACCCAAAGCCAAGCCAACTGGAATCCTTCCCATGGATTTTTCTGCTAGGGCTGGCAAGAAGGAGGGCCCCTTGCTCTGGGGGGAGGGGGAGATCACGATGCTCCAAAGATAAAACGTTGGATTTGCCTGCCTACTCTTTTTGGGATACTTGGAGGAAGTCTCTCTTCAGCAGAAACTGACAGCCCACCAAGAGCTGGAAACAAGTGTAGATGAGACGTAAATGCCAAGAGAGAATGTTCCGGCAGGACCGGGCCATTGGTGTCAGTCACAAAACCTTGAGGTCCAGGCTCATACACCCTGTGCCAGCAGTTGTACAACTGATTCTTTTGGCTACCCACAATCATCTTCTCAGCCCTGTGATTCAATGTATTCTATAGTCATTGGGTTTTCTTGTTTTATTTTCCTAAAACGACCATCAACTGGGTTTCTTTAACTTGCAACCAAAATAATTCTCCTTATACAGATACCCAAAATGAAGGTACAGACAGGACCTCTAACAGAACTAAAAACATTTAAGCGCAAGAGGAGTTAGAAAAGAGATAGGAAAAGGCAAACCGCACATTTTTGTTGAAACAGTTTGTGCAGGCTTGAGAGAGCTTGAAATTATGACTAAGGAAACAAGAGAAAGATGTTCCATGTCTCCAGAAAGCCAAAAGCCGGTCCCGATGAGAAGAGGACACGGCCGTGGAAAGGTTTCAGGGTGCAGTAGCTCTGGCATCAAATGAAACGTGGTTCAAATGCCAGCTCCACTCCTGAGCAGCCGCAGGGGCTTGGTGTGGGCACGTCAGCTCTTTGAGCTTCCATGTCCGCTTTTGTGAAGTCAGGATTCTAACACCTCACACAGTCGTTAAGAGGATCATCAAAAGTGTACACGGGCACCTACTCCTGCCTCTGGCACACAGAAGGATGTGAATAGATACCGGTTATTGCTAGTGTGTGGAGGGCAGGAGAGGGTCGGATCCAACCGTGCAAGCTGGTGGGTGTTGGGCTGCAGACTATGGGATCCCAGAAGCAGGAAGCATGCTTTCTTGTCTCTGGTCTGCTGTGGCCTGGCCACGGTCTGGGCTCTATGAAGTGCTTAAGAAAAACCAATGAATAGATAAAGGAAAAATGGAATGGTGCACACGCATAGCCTTAGAGGGGATCTTCCATAACCACACAAAGCCAGTATCAATACCCTAAAGGAAAATGTGTCTGGCAAGGTATTTAGTGCCAGATTTCATTCCAGGAGTGAAAGCCTCCAAGATAGAACAAATAAGGAAACAAGAAAGTAAAGCAATCATTCTGCTTATATCCATGAACCCATATGACGTGCTTACAAAAAACAAAGGGTAAAAAGCGCATTGCTCGTTCCGTCGTTGCTGATTTGTGAGTTCGCTGCACAGACGCACTGGTGTCTACCGTGAGTCAGCACTGTGCCGCACCCTCGGGAAGACGCGGTCGTGGCCAAGGAGCCCCCCGACAGGAGGATGAGGAAGAAATAGTGGTCGGTAACTCTGATCAAATATAATACATATCATACTGTCAGAGGTACCAAGGGCTCCAGAACTGGAAAAACAAAAACAAAACTGGGTACTCGCTTTGCCAAAGGAGATGGGAATGTGCCAAAGCAGCCTGGGAGGCAAGGTGACTCCCTGGAGGAGGAAACAGCGCAGCAAAAGCCCGAGGCTGTGAAGGTCCCTGCTGCTGGTGGCCCGTTTGGGGAGGCAGCGGACTCTCCGGTCTCCCTGGAGCGAAGACTGCACAAGGCGGGGCATTGGCACTTGAAAGCTGGGTTCACCAGATGCCCAAAAGCCTCAACTACCAAACTGAAACACACCGAGTTCATTCTGCTGACGAGGCCAGGACACCAACATTTTCTGATGGAAGGAGGGATGTAACCAAATCTGCATTTCAGTAAAAAAAAAAAAAAAAAAGAACAACTTTGACAGCGAGGCAGAGGGTAGACCAGAAAGGAGAGTGTAGTGATAGACTTTATTTATTTAATGTCAGGAAGCCAAAATTTCTCCGGGGATTTTCGTAAGGACGACTAGACGTACAGAAGCACTACTACTTACACGAGAGGGGACTGTGCCAGCCGGGGCCACAGACACGAAGCGCAAGAAAACCCAATTCGGACTGCACTCAGGGCGCGGGGAGAAAAGGAGTTTGCTGGCTCGCGCGGCTGCAGTACCTCGGGGTAGACACGGTCCAGCAGGGTGTCTGCACGATGCCACGTGGACCTGTTCTCTCCCCGCCCTCAGGCAGGACCCCCGCACCGTGGTGGCTACTACTCTTCTAAGTGCCCATTGTCACAACCCCTAACCGGCCACATCGAGGGGCTATTCCCCACCCCCTGCTCCGGCCATTTCTGGATTGAGTTGCCCTGGCCTGGGTGGGCCAGGCTCTCATTCCCCAGCCACCCGCCAAGGTCAGGGGCCGTATGGTCGGATGGGTCAGGGGCACTCAGGACAGGTGTGATTGGGAGAACCTTCGAATATGCTCTCCAAGCCTCCAAAAGTGCTTGGAATTTTAAGAATCAAAATACTTTGATTTCTCCCAATTCAACTAAAGTTCCTTGAAAGGACAAAGAACCAAATCTCTTCAAAGATACGAAGATGGAGAGTGGAAAGGAAAGAACAAACAGAACACTTCAAACTCACCTAATATGTTCAAATGAAAAAGCTTTCTCCTAGGAACAAATACATATACACACACAAACACACACACGCTCACACACACACAAACACACACATATATATGAAATAAATTCCTCCAAGTGCAGCTGCTAATAGGAGTGTCACAATCCTCTTACATAAGCAGGAATATTCACCTTCACTTTCCGTTAACACTGACATTACCTCTTACAATTCAGACACCTTTTATGATCGAAACAATATGTACTTGGCTTTTCTCTGGAAAGAAAACAAGAAAGGACATTTATTTCTTCAATATTTCCAAATATACACATTTCTGAAGTATACACACTTGCATTACGACTCCAATAGAGTTTTAACGTTGGTCAAAACCTCAAACGGCAGTATCGTGAATGATGGCATAGCATCAAAATTAAAAGGGCTAATTCTGGGTCTGAAAGATGAGTTGTGTGTGTACTGCCTGAGTGCCTTCTGGAAAATTACTTAACCTTTCTGTTCCTCAGTTTCATAGTCTATAAAAAGATGCAAGACTGACGCTTAGATAAGAATTAAATAAAATAATACATGTAAAGTGATGAAGTGTGAATGTGTGTGTGTGTGTGTGTGTGTGTTTAAGAAACTACTGTCCCCAACAATGGGCATAATCTAAGTACCTAACAAGGGGATAGCTGCACAGATGATGCTGGATTCAGACAATAAAATATTGTGCAAACCTTAAGCAGAATGCAATAGACTTTTATAGACTGATATGGAAACATCTTATAACAGATATATCATTAAATATCGAAAGCAAGGTATAGAACAATGGATTTAGGCATGTCCCTATAAGTCATAAACCATATATATTAAATATATACATATTATACATATATAACACATATACTTATCAGTTTTATAGTATTGATAATTATATATGCATATATGTACACACAATAAATGTACAAATAAAGATGTAGCTATAAGCACTTCTACATGGATAGAAATTTTATGGAAAAAGACGTAAGAAACTACCTTGGGGGGTGAATTAGCTCCCTGGAATTAGACCTCAAATTTTATTCTATGTTTGAAATTCTTATTTTTTTTAACTACATGCAAAATATTGTTTAGTGCTTTTTTTTAAAAAAAAATTGACTCTCACTGACTTTTCCCAATGCCCCTGCTGTTGTTTACCCTGTCTGCAAACACCCTAAGCAGAATCTCTGGTCCTAACAGTGTCCATGTGCGAGTAGACTGTGGGGCTCTTTCCAGATCGCCGTGTTTACATGCAGCGGCCACTCTGCTGAGAAGGATGCTGGCTGATTAAGAGAGTTTGTGAAAAAGTACCCACTGTGATTGAAACACTCATTTAATACATTTTAAGTGGCTGAAATGCTCAGCTTCCTTGATTGGTGTTGATTGTTTGCATTTGATTTATTTCCTCGGTATCGGTGTTCATTAAATTACTTAATGTAATGGCCACCCTGTAGTTGCAAGTCTATTCAACTCCCAGTCTCTGAGAGCATTCTAATTCACAGGCTGTTCACTTCAGGGGTTAGGAATGTAGATTTCACCATTGAAGAGCTGTGTATTGCTCATGGAAATTACTTAGGAGGAAAATGATCTTCCAAAAGAATCCACTGCAGTAATATCTGAATTTTTTTTTTTTTTTTTTTTTTTTGCTATTTATAGCTTTTCTACTTGGCAGTGGTCTTATTATTTTTGACAATTTATTAACTACCATGGGAACATTTGTAATGTGATGTTCAATGCTCACAACAGTATCTTTCATCTTCCACATTTTAAAAGTCTACCACCCATGAGGACAGCAAGAATTGTGCCAGGAACATTCCAGCAGCCCGTAAGCCACATCCATTCTTATTTGTGTTTTGAATAGGCACGGCTTCACTGGACACCCCCATCGTGTCCTTTCTGAATGGGGATTTTCTTATTTTGCTGTTTTCCTTTTATCTGTCCCAGTGGAGGTGGGGTGCTGGTATTTTTCTTTGTATTCAAAGACTGTTGAGATTTTCTTCCGTTTCCCAGGTGTACGAGTGGAGGAGTCATGAAGGATCTTGTGGGCACACGTCCGTCAGTAGACGTCACTGCGAATGGGGAGTGTTGATGTCAGGACGTGGGCCGGAGGAGTATCTATTGTGCTGGAGGAAGGAGAGACGCCAGGGCGAGGTGGCAGAAACAACATGTGAAGTCACAGAGCACAGTGAACACGTACAGGTCACCGCGAACTTAACGGTGAGAAAGTCGAATCAGAAAGGGGAAATCGCATAATGTTTGCGTGTTTCTGACTACAAAGCTTAGGTGAATCAAGAAAGAGCTGGGTTTGGACCAACTGGAATAAAAAAGCCCACATGAGGCTGATCTGTAAGTACCCGGGACCTTAGTGCCCTGGAAATGCGAACCTCCCCCTCCTCGTAGCAACGGTATATTTTAGGGGGAAAAAAATCACAGCAAATGAAGTCAACAGTGATTGAAGGTGGCTGCGTGTGGTCAAGCAAGGTTTGACGGGGGGGGGGGGGGGGGGGGAGTATGGCCTGGGGGGACGTTTTAGTAAGGGTTTGTGCTCCCAAAGCATGAGACCATGAACAGCTGGAAAGGTGTGTCAGGGAGTGAGTCTGAGTCTTCACGCTGGAGCGGGGGGCAGGGGCACCATCAAGCCGGAAGAAGAGGGAGACTCGCTCCATCGCCCCGCATGGACTCACCTGGGGCTTCAGTGGCTCTTCCTGCCCCCTCTACGGGGCTGGGGCCCCATCTAGTTATTGACGTAGTTGTTTTAAGATAAGCTTCAGAACTATCTCAACAAGCTCAGAGACAACTTGCGCCCATGGAGAACACTCAGGTGCATAATTTTTTTACAAGTAAAAAAAAAAGTTTTTTATACAGATTCACAAAAAGAAATATTTTTTAAAGAGTTAGGAGAAGAAGAGTAAGTTATTCTTAACAGATGGGACTCTGTAAGCCATGCTGCCATGTGACAGGTGTTCATTTTCAATCTTCTATTCCCAGGGCAGGTATTAACGGAGTGTGTTACTCTCCCTAAGACACCATGGGGTCCACAGAAACTACCAGGGCGCAGACCACAAGGAGGATCGTACGTCTAGTAGGGGATGTTGAACATGAACGTCAGAGCAAAATGCAAGACGACTGTTATGTAGTCCCCTAAGGGGTATTCATGCATTCACACCATGAATTCCTTTATTCCAGTCGACAAGTAAGTATCGCATAGCTGAGGGTGGGTCGGGGGTGGGATTTAGGATAAGTTTCAGGTTCTCACCTCTGATTGCATGTTAGAATCACTTACCTGGGGAGCTCTTAAAAAATAAGGATTCTTGGGCATAACATTCCTGGGAATCTAATACATTTGGTGTGGAATGGGGCCAAGTTTTGATAGTTTCTTATACTTCCCCAAATGACTCTGATTTGAAGCCAGGATTGAGAACCACCAATACACACTTAATGACACTTTACCTGGGTCTTGAAAGCTACCGACAGGACTTGGACATATGGGAAAATCAAAAACGAAGTACCATAAAATCTGCTATTTTATCTTCTGGCGATTTTCCCCATGCCGTGAGGCATCCTGTGCGGTGAGTCACTATTTAAATTCCCCGGCACCAGGAAGGAAGGGAATTAACATGTATTAAGACATGCTGCTGTGTGCTTGTAATGCCACCGAGGTTCCTGGATTAAGGGCAAACCAGAAGAGGGAGTTTCAAAAGGACAAATTTAGTTTCCGCGAAAGTTAAAACCGTCGTGATGAGATGCCCGGCCCGTGCCACAGCTGCATTTTGAATACAGCCCGATTGCCATTACTGTAACAGCAATACACTGACACCTTCTAAGCGGTAGGCCCTTTATAGACATTTCTAATTCCCAACAACCCTGTAAGGCAGGTAATTTTTTTTCTAGTTTTAGAATTGAGGAAAGTGGGGCTCAGTTACTAGCTAGGCAACCCGGGGCATGTCAGGTTACGTCTCTGCACCGCACTGTACTAGCAATATGTCGTTATCTAGTCTGGCGTGGCCACAGGAAGGCCCAGCATGGCCCGCCCGTTGCCTCACAACCTTCTTCCACGGGGGAAAGTCAGGCGTGCGTCCATCGCCAACACTCTAATGTCACGAATTCCACTTCTCAAAACAACCCCCTTCTGTCTTAGCAAGATAACAAAGACGGACTACTTAACAAAATTTATAGGAAGATGTGTTTATAACAAAAACACCCTTGCCAATAAGATTTTAGTGACTGCCAGGAAGATTTTAGTGACTGCCATTATTACGGTGCGGGCAGAACAAAAGCAAACCCAAAGCCTTGTTTAGACATTTCGTTTTGTGGAGGAACTACCTGGATAAGGCATTCCTTTCTCATTGATAATGGTGGGGGAGGGTCCCCTGAGTTTGTTCAGAGATGGAAGAGAATGTCGTGGCCTGGGTTGTCATCTCCATGATATGATTTACCCTCTGTGTGACCTTGGCCAAGTTGCCTAACTGCTCTGAGCCTCCATTTCCTCACCCAACGAGATAAAATATCCAACCAAGTAGAGTTGTTGTTATGCATAAATTTTAAAAATGTATGGATATAACACACAGAACACCTAGCAAAAATCACATAACCAAGGCTAATGTTTACTGAGTATTTTCTAAGTGTTAGGCACCGTGGTCAGCTCTTTGAGTTAACTGTCTTAGTTAATTTTTGCAGATCTGTGAGTTAGGTAGCATTATCTGTTCTGTCTCACAAATGAGACCAGGACAACGTGAGGTGCAGTGACTTTCCCAAGGTCAGGGTAGCTGTGCCAGGGTTTCAATTCCATCAGGGCTGGCCGGCTCCAGAGGCTGTTCTTTTAACCACTAAGGGATACTGAGCTCGATAAAAGTCAGATATTGTTTTTCTTTATTAGAAAAATAAGTTGTGTAATATTCTGTTAAAACAACTGAATAAAACATGCCTATGCAGAAACTCCTGTCTAGCAATTAGCTTCCCATTTCCTATTGATTTTGCCAGTGTCATTCTTTCACTGTGTGGCACCGCACAGGGACAGACACCAGGTCTCGTGGGGAGGTGGGGCAGGATTCGATCTGTTTGGTCTATCTGTGGTGCTGAATGGGTGGGAGAAAGTGTCGTACCCTGTGAGTCACTGGGGGAGTTGAGGGGAGTCAGGACATGCCCCGTGAACATCCACATGGGAAAAGGTTGAAAATGAAGCCAGGTGGACGACTCGGCAGAGCCCTGCACCCAGAACGCAAGACGAGCCAAGGAAGATTGAAGGCCAAGAACTGAGTTGAAGAGACCTAAAGTCTTAGCGGGGGCAGCGAGGAGCAAATTGTATTCCATATACTGCACTGCACTCGCCAATATCCCTACCAATGTCTCTCTCTCTTAAACCTGATTTTGAAATAATTACAGGCTTCCAGGGATTTGCAAAAAGCAATACAGGGTAGTCCCATGTCCCCTTTACTCAGCTTCCCCCAACAGAAATAGTTTGCATAACTGTAGGACAACATCTAAACTAGGAAACTGACATCGGTGCAATCTACAGACTTGTTCAGGTTCTGCCATGTGTGTTTGGAGTTCTACGAAAATTTATCCCATGTGTAGATCCATGTAACCACCACCCAAATCACCATACAGAACTTCTTTGCCCCAAAGAAGCTCCTTTGTTCTATTTTCCTCCGGCCTTGTGTGCCTTCAACAATTCCAGTTTAAATGTGCAACGCTACCATCTATCTACTCAGCCACCCAGGCAAAAGCCCGGGAGTAGTTATTCTCCATGTCATTTCAGAGACAGAGACACTTAAGCCCCACAAACGCATCCCGCTTCCTCGGTCCACCTCCTGATGCCTCGGTCCAGACTGCCACCGTCTCTGCCCCACCCACTGGGAACCGCTTTGGGATGCCGCTAGTTACAAGACACCTCTGTGCTCAGTGATGGGAAGGATAAACGATGATCCAGTGAAAATCACCCCTACCCTCATGGAACTGACAGGTGTGGAGGGAAGAAAAGATAATAATCAAAGGATCGCATGAATCCGTGTTAATTCACAACTGAGATAAATGCCAAAAAGGAGCGACGCCGGCTGTCAGGACAGGTAGCAGACGGGAAATTCAGCTTCCCTGAGGAAGTGGCACCGGTCAGGAAATTGGGGATAAATAGATGAACAGCAAGGAACGAGGCTAGCTCAGGGCGCAGCGAGGGCTGCTGGAACGTGGCGGCCGACAGGAAGGTGGGAGAGGGGAGGGCCGTGAGAGGTGACGAGGCCACGAAGGCTCCTCCCTCGTGAGTGGCACTCAGGCCCTTATTGAAGAGGCTGCACATGGGGCCACGCCAGGCCGCCCTCCTGCCTTCCGTCGAGGCCCCTTCGTGGATGCAGAGGGCGGGCCTTGCCTGACAGCGAACTGCCAGCGTCGGGATCTCTGACTTGCCAGCTTCCAGCACGGTGGGAAAATAAACTTCTGTTCTTTACAAATTGCCCCTTCTCAGGTATTCTGTTGCTGCTGCACAAAATAGGCCACTACAGCGGGTAACAAAATGGCTTAGGAGAGTTCCAGAGAGTCAACAACACGTAGCAGGACAGAAGGAGGAAGAGGGGTCGAAACAGAAAGATCGAGGTGGTCGATGCCAAGAGAGCTGTGGGGAGCTGAGGAGGCTGGAAGCTCCCTGGCTCTGTCCAGGGGGCAGCACCAACTCCCCGCCTCTAGAGGGTTCCCCGTGGGGTGACTCAATCCGCTCGCGCCAGCCGCAGCGTGGGGAACAACGGGGGGCAGCAGGGAGCAGGGCCATCAGGAACCCGCCGCAGTGGTGCAGGGGGATGCCAGGTTTGGATCGAGAGGGGGTCAGCCGTGGATGTGGGGGAAGTCCACGGAAAGGTCTCACTGCAATAACGTCTCACCTTGTTGTCCCTCCAGTTTGGGACTTTTCCAACTGGCCCTCTAAACTTTGACTAAAGGGGCCTCCCATGAACTCAGAATAAGTTCCAAACCCAACACAATACAGAACACACTTTGTGACCCGGCCCATTCCTTTTTTTTTTTTTTTTTGAGACAAGGTCTCATTGTGTTGCCCTAGCTAGAATGTATGTAATGGTGTCATCATAGCTCACAGCAACCTCAAATCCCTGGACTCAAGTGATCCTCCTGCCTCAGCCTCCCAAGTAGCTGGGACTATAGGTGTAGTCCCAGGGACTACACCACCACGCCTGGATAATTTTTCTATTTTTTGTAGAAATGGGGTCTCTCTCTTGATCAGGCTGGTTTCAAACTCCTGGCCTCAAGCAATTCTCCTGCCTAGGCCTCCCAAAGTGCTGGGATTACAGGCGTGGGCCACCGTGCCCAGATATCGTCTCCTTCTATCTTACCCCCACACGGAAACCTTCACTTATAACCTTCATCTTTCCACAAAACCGTTAGACCTGCACTAAACATGGCACCTGTTCATTCTTAAAGAAACACACACACACACACACACCCACACACACCTCCATCCCCAAACGTGCTACGTACGCCCCACCTCTTTTGCATGGTGTACCCGTCTCAACATTCAGATTTCAGCTTAATTATCACTTTTCCAAAAAACAAACAAAAAAAGAAATCCTTCCTGGTCAATGTATCTAAATAAACCCTCCTCTAATTAGTTTCTATCTTAATAACGTATTTCATGCCTAACATGTACCACAAGTGGTAATTGGCAAACCCACCCCCAGGAAACCGCGTGAATGTCCCCGGCAGGTTGACACGAGGGCCCCACGAACGGCTGGGCAAACTGTGTGGAATCCAACGGGTTCCTGCAGCATGGCTGTGTCTCGAGTTTCCAGAACCTGATTCCCTGGAAAAGGCGCCGACTCTGTCCTCATCTCCCAGCAGAGGTGGTGGGTGTGGGCGCTGTGTCTGAAGAAGTCCTGTCCCATAAACGACAGCACGAACACACCGCCGCTTCCTCACGCCCCTCTCCCATCCAGGTGGGAGCAACCCTGACCAAGACATTGAGGTCACTGCGCTGTTTTGGAGAAGGAGACAGAACAGGATTCAGGGGGACACAGGAACAGAGAGGCAGGCAGGTAGGGGCAGAGCAAGACCCTTAAACAGGTGTGAACCTAAGGAGCTGGATCTTCCTCCTCTGTTCCCGTCCCGAAAGCTCACGTTCTAGAAAAGCTTTCCTAGACACCTGTAACGAGAAAGCCAATCTCAAAGGCGAAGTAGAGATGCTTTTAAAGTGGCTGTTTGAGGGGCAGGTGGGGCTGAGACAATCACACACGCTGGAATTTCGTGAAGATGAAATCGAGGTATAAAAGTGCCAGGGTCTCCAAAGAGCTGTCATGTTGGGGGAAAAAAAAATGCTCAAACCTTCTGCTCCCATTTGGTATCATTATTTAAAAGAACGTACATTTTAGAACCCAGGGAAGCCCTCCATTCTTTGAGAATTAGCTGTAGTTTTCCAGCCCTAATTCCATAAATAGCCTTTAAGCATTCCGCTCAGTGACACTGGTGCGGAGATGAGGTCCCTCCCGGGGTGACATTCCGGCCGGCCGGCACTCGCACCACATCCTCCTCTCCTCGGGAAGCAAACCACTTCTCCGCTCTTTCCCACTGTGCCCAATTATGCCGCTGCCCTTGCAAAATGAGCACTTAGGCATTCAATACATTTTTAAGGAAATGGATCAGCACGATTATTCTGGGAAACACAAAGCTCGCGGAGGAATAGGGCAAATTACGAGTTTCAGGAAATATTGGTCTTTGTATATTAATCACACTAATAATATTGCAAACGAGGGAAGTACAAATCCACCTCCCTCCTGTGCACCGTTGGCTTTGTCGGATCCCTTTGAAGTCAGGGCACGGAGTATTGTTTTGATGTATTTACGCCCCTCCTTGATTGTTTTCAATTATTGCTGCATTTTTAAAAATCAGGACCAAAAAAAAAAAAAAAAAAAAAAAAAACAACTAGAAAGCTACAAAATTTCCCCAATTAGTAGTAAAAGCCATAGAAAACATTGTGCTGGAAAATGAAAGGGCCATCAGAGATTGGCAAAGATACAAGATACACAGCACTGCTCCCCCCATTCCAAGTCTGTGGCAGACATGCCTAATCAATTACAGAACTCTGGTACGCAGAGATCCTAAGTGGCCTCAGATACCTTTTCCCATATAGCTTGTACCCACCAATAGGAATTGGCATCGCTGTGACCTAGGCCACTAAATTCTGGATAGGCAGAGTGTCCCTGACAAGGACACATGGTAAATAAGTGTCAAAGCCAAGATGAGAGGCCAACTCACACTACCCATCTGGTGACCTTAAACTGCCCCTGCAACAGGCACCCTATCCTTATCTTTAGGTAGCACCTGGGTAGAATTCCTTCCACGTTTATGGGATTCTTTAGGCAACATTTAAGAAAATGAGAAGAGCTAAAGGGGGAATCTCATCACTGACTTTAAACATGGACACCTTCACTTATAACCTTCATCTTTCCATATATCCCTAAGGCCTGCACTAAACACAGCACCTGTTCGCTCTTAAAGAAAACACACAAACACACACACACACACACACCCCTCCCCAAACCTGCCACCCCCCATCTCTTTTGCATGACTGTACCCTTCTCAACATCAACATTCAGATTTCAGCTTAATTATCACTTTTCCAAAAAGATCTTTCCTGGCCAACGTATCTAAATAGACTCTCCTCTAATTAGTTTCTAGCTTAATAGTCTATTTCATGCCTAACATGTACCACAAGTGGTAATTGGTATAACGGTTTACTGGTTCAGTATTTCTTCTCCCAGACTGCATGCCCCCAAAAAGTCAGAGGGCCACATCTGCTTTATGCTCTACCAACATCTGACACTGTCTGCACAGAGGCTGGCACACGATAAAGTTAGTGCATGAATTATACACGCCATGGAGTTTATGGGTATGTCGCCTTAGCATTTTCATTCCACCTCTTTGTTCTGTGCACATCCACACCTAGAGATGTCCTTGAGTATCACATGCCAGAAGGTCACAGCGCGGGTGTGCAGCTCTTTCTTTAAGGTATCCAAATGAGATATTTGCTCAATCAGGCAAACGAAGGTCCCCTTCAATTATTATGCATGAAAAATTAAGCTTCTAACCTCAGCTCTGTCCTCAGACCCTTTTATACTTCCACTCACTCCTCCACCCAGCTGATCCTCATCCAAATTGTTGACCCACGGAATTGTGAGCTGAATAAATGGTTGTGTTAAGCCTCTGCGTCTTGGGGTGCTTTGATGTAGCAGAATCTAACTGATACAATACCAGGTTAAGAGCAAAAGGGTCTAGAATGGGGTGGCCAGATCTTAATTCTAAGTGCTCTACTGGCTAACAGCGTGATCAGAGGTACACTAGTTTAAGCCTTGATTCTCTCACGTGTAAAATAGAGATAATAGGTGTATTTCCTTATAATTATAACAATGTTATTATAATTATTAAATCAGTTAATACACATAACTTATCGGGTATATAGTTAATGCTCAATAGATATTAGTGATTATTGTTATTTTATTTATAAAGCATTAAAAAGATTCACTCTAATCACTAATTTTTCAAATTTGCCTCTTCTATGCTTCCAACATCTTGTTGTTGCAAAGGGAAAAGCTATTTGCCTGTTGCCATAAAGTATTTGAAGAAGGAGACAGGGTAAAAATATATTTATTATTATCTACAATTTGCGGTTATGATTTCCATCATATGAGTATAGTCTTGACTTAAAAGGAGATTCATAGTCAAGTACACGCTGGATAACGGGCAATTTTTTTTGTTGTGCTGAATGTACAAAAGGAAAATCAGATCTTTTCTTTTTTCTTAAAATAAGGGATTGGGATCACTCTGTCAAGAACAAATAATACTCTCAAATGTACAATATGCTACATGCCATGCTCTATCCAAAGAAAAGTTCCCACTTTTAATTTTAAAGACCCCCAAGTTTAAAACGTATGTATTCTGTATTTAAAACTATTCATTTTTCAACAGCAGAAAGGATGTTTTCCATCAGCAGAAATATAACACGTAATGGAAATCCTTTTTCTGTTTTTTTTTTCCTTGAGTCTTGAAAATCTGGAAGGAAACCAATATTTACATTCAGTTTTGTATTTTGCATTAAAATCATATACATACTAAATTTCTTCTGGCTTCTCTTCAGTCAGTACTATTAGCTCATGCTCCATTTTCCTACATGCATAAAAAGCAAACAGCAACTTATGTCTTTTTATGAGCTGCTCACAAAATCCATCCTTGTGTGTGTCACTTAACGCTCACAGACATCCGAATGAGGTTTTCCCATTCTTGACTCAAAACGCACAAAGCCAAGCGTAGTGTGGAAACAGTAAGACAACAGGCAGAGGGAACACAAAATCCACAGCATTCCTTGTCACCTCAGTGCCAGGAGGGATCTAGTTTCTGCCTCACCTGCAGAGGAAGTGGTTTGGAATCACAGAAGAGCACAGAGACCGTCCAAGGTAAAGTCTTTTCCTTGAAGAAAGAGGCTTGCTTTTGATTTTTGTCCTCTTTCAAACAGCTGAGGCTATCCTGTGAGCTTTACAAATGACCTTTCAGACTGGAGAATGACACTGTGGTCCCTGGGGGTTACAGGTAAGGAGATGTCATTTGTCTTAACTACCTCTCCGAGGCTGGTGTGTGCGCCAACACACGGCCTGCCAACAGGCGGGACGAGGAGGCACCTGCTCTGCCGCTCTCTTCCGCCCACTGCCGTCAAAGGACCCCGTGCACATCTGGGGACTTACGTATCATTTAAAATAAATAACAAATGCTTTTTCCCTTTACCTCTACTTTTGGTTTTGTTTCAAATGATTTATATTTTAGTTGACACATAAAAATTTCATATGTGTATATGTATGTATCAGGTACGACATGTTGATTTGAAATACATCGTACAATAGATCTCTCGAACTTATTCCTCCTATCTATCTGAAATTTTGTATCCTTTGAACAAGATTTCCCCATCCTCTCACCCCGTGGTAAACCACCATTCTACTCTCTGTTCCTATGAGTTTAATTCCTTTGGATTCCACATATAAGTGAGGTTACGTGGCATTTGTCTTACACATCTGGTTTATTTCACGTAGCATGAGGTCCACCGGGTTCATCCGTGTTGTAACAAGTGGCGGGATTTCCTCCTTTGTAAAGGCTAAGTACTATTTCATTGTGTATAATATACAACACTTGCCCTTATGCACTCATCTGTTGATGGACACGGAGGTTGGCTCCAGACCTTTACTACTGTGTGCAATGCTGCCCGGAACACGGCGGAGTGTGGAATATCCCATCAACACGCCGGTTTGGTTCCTTTGGATGTACACCCAGCAGTGGGACGGCTGGACCATATGGTAGTTCTATTTTTAATTTTTTAAGGAACCTCCATACTGTTTACCTCTTCCTTTTGTTAAAACAGAAAGTCCACAAGGTTTGTGTGTACGTGAGAGAAATAAATCATTTAAGGACTGCTATAGTTAGAAACTGCGTATGTATTTTTTATCACAAAGCAGAAGTTTGGAGGTCAGCCCTACAGGGCAGCAGCAGCTACCCTTGAAGAACCCAGGATGCTTCCGTAGTCCTGCCCCCCACTCTCCGAAATAGCTGCCAGACTCATGGTCATGAGACGGCTGCTCCAGTTTCTGACGAGCATCCTCCTCCCAGACAAGCAGCGGCATGAAGGGAGAAGGGCAGGTGGCAAGAAGGCGTGTGCGAGCGGAGCAGTGTGCAGCCCCACTGGCTAGACTTCCACTTATAGACCAGCTTCCACGGCCACCCCCAGCTGCCAAAAGAAAAAAAAAAAAGGAAAAACCCTGGAAAAACAAAGTTTGTTGCTGTTGTGTGTTTTTGTTTCGGATGGACACATTGCCATACCTTACAAACATAGCAAATTGGAGAATGGTCACAGGGTGGAAAAGGGCTTCTCAAAATGCGGTCCCCAGACCTGCAGCACCTGCGACCCCTGAGAACTTTTAAGCATCCGGAGGCTCCGCCTGCCCTCCAGACCTGCTGAATCGGAACTCCGGGGGTGAGTTCTAAGAGGGCTTCCAGAGAATTCTGATTTACACGCAAGTTTAAGGAGGATGAGGGCAGACAACGAAGTGTCTGCCACAGAAACGTACAAGAGACAATAATAATATTATTATTTTATCTATTGAATTCTTACAGGAAACATATGAGGAATATACTATGATCCTCCCTACTTTAGAGATAAAGGAAAGTGAAGGTCAAAGTCCACGGCTGGCAAGTGAACAGAAAACAGCAACATTTAACATCATACAAACCACTTAGGTTAGAGAAGGAAATGCTCTTTGAGGCCAAGGCTCTCAGTGAGGAATTCTTTTGACTTTGATACAATTACTACTGATGAAAGAACCAATTCACAGGGCAAGCTTTGGAAAACCTGTGCTCTCCAATTCTCACAACACTTCCACATGTGGGCTTGGGAGAGGCATTCCTTTCCTGAACCTCAGTTTTACTATCTGCATAATGGGAAATCCATCCGCAGGCTTGGGGTACATTACTGAGCATTTCCTGGAAATATGAATTTACAAGAAGAAATTTGTGCTCTGTGGAAAGGACTTACAGGAATCTGAGTCATTTTTTTAAACTCATCCAGGGGTTTTAAGAATGACAGAAAAAGATGTCTCAAGATCTCAAATGGTTAATTACTCCAATACATAAAAAAAAAAAAAGCACGGTCTAAGTGTGTCTGTGAAGTCCACAAAGCCCTTTGCATGAAATCACAAGATAAACTTTTTAAAAAATGTTGCACGCTCAATTCACACCTCAGCCATGCCTCCTAGGCTAATAGGAACTTTCGCTTTCTGACACGATCCATTTTGTTAAAACTGGTTATGATTCCCCACATTACTTGAAAACCAATTTCATTCAAGACAAAAGAGTGTGAGCAGGGTATTACATTTTATGCCTAAATTATGCAAATTCGGTGGAGTTATATTGTATTGTGAGCAATTCCCTTTCTTCCAGTTTTCATTGTAGCATGAGTTAAAGTAAATTTCACTATCCTCATTTGCAAAAGGTGAATACTTTCTATTTTAAAACACTTGGGGGAAGGATTGACTTTTAATGAGCAGTTATCTAACATAAAAATCTCTTACATATATTACTGACATCATTCCTAAGTATTAAATGTACATTCCAGATAGGGTTGATCTTGATTCAATTAATCCTTGGAGAAAGGGCTTCCCAGCCAAGCTCTCCATGTTCCAAAGGCAAACCGGCAGAAGAGACCGAGGAGGTAGGCACATCTGTTAGAAGACATGCAAGTTACAGCAATGCTTTGCTGTTGGACATCAAACCCTGCAGCTTTTGATACCAAGCTTTCAGAACAGAGATGCTGGGGGGGGGGGTGGTTTGGTGCTTTTTTCCCTTTTTTTTTGAAAATAACACTCTCCTAGTTCAGTTAGCAGTTCAGTAGCAGGCATCGGTTTTGTAGCTGTTATTTCTTCCATTGTTAAAGATCACCTTCAAACTCTTTCACTGTTCTCTTCTTCTCTGCAGCCTATCTCTTCCCAGAAGCAAAGAAGGCTAGGAGGACAAAATCCCTGGAGTGAGCCACTCTCGATTGCTTTGGACCATCCGATCACTGCTGCTGTCATCTTCACGTACATTCGGTTAGATTGATCACCTCATGTCTTTCTAGAGGACATGGCGTACGGGAAGCAGGAATAAGTGGACTCAGCAGGTGAATCAGTTCATATATCCTTAGGGCGCCAGCAACACAAACTGCAGTGGGTTTAAAAATTAGGGCTTCATTTTTTATGTGCAGTTAACTCTAGCACCTTACTACTCTAAATGCAGCCTGTGGACCAAGTAGCATGGGCACTGCCTGAGACTTACTAGAAATGCAGATGCTTACATCCTACCCCAGACCTACTGAATGAGAGTCTCTGGGGCAGAGTCTCAACAATCTGTTTTAACAAACCCTTTCAGGTGCTTCTTATGTGCACTAAAGTTAGAGAAGACCTTGTCTAGAAGCAGGTGGTTCCAACAGAAAGATATATGAGACAATAATAATATTATTATTTTATCTGTTGAATTATCACAGAAAACACATGAGGAATATATTGGTTATCACACTCATGTCAGAGCTGATGTATCTGTGATACCCTCCACGTTCTCCTCATGGTCAGGAGATGGTTGCCACAGCTCCAGTCATCACTTCTATGCTCCAGGCAAGAAGAAAAAGGAAACGGAAAAAGAACATCCTCTTGTCTAACCCTTTTTTTATCATGCTTTTGTCTCCAGAAAGTTTCAAAGGAGGATGGAATTTTTAAAATTAGTTTTTCAGCCTCTATAGTAGGAGACAGCAAGGTAAAAGAAGGTTAGAAATAACTTTTTGAGTTGGAAATTAACAGTGTTTGCCATACTTGAGTACCAAGACCTTGAAAGAGTTATTTTATAGCATTTAAATTGGTACTTAAAAAAGAAACATCTCTCCACTCGAAAACATGCATTCCCATTACAGTAAATACTTGGTTTGCTGAATATGTCTTCAGTCACTCCTTGCCTTTCACACCTCTTAAATTTGATACCATGTGCATGAATTACTGATTGCAAAATGAAAAGGAAGAACATAGAGAAGGATTTTGTTATTAAAGGGAGGTAGATCAATTCTCATGTATTGATTTAGCTTCATATCATAATAATAAATAATAGAAATTTGTTGGAGGGCACATTAGAATACTGACTCCTGTCGAGATGATACAATAGCCTTTGAAAATTCATGCATTTCTGTTTTATTTAATGTATAAAACTGTGAGTCCTAGCTCTGTGAGTATTATGTAGGCAGCTCAATTGTTAAAACACAAGGCAGATCTCTGTTAGGAAAATGAACTCAGAGATGAAGCACATGAAAATAATCAACCTCACAAGGAATAATAGAAATTCAAATTCAACAGCAATGATAAAGCTCCTATTAGGAAAATGTTAAAGTAGTTGTAATACCCAAGGCTGGTGAGGATGCAGAGAAACTAGTAGTGACATGCACTGCCAGTAGCTGTATACGTTGGTATGAACATTTGGAAAAGCAAGTTGGAAATATATTTCAAACGATGTGTAAAATTATTTTCCCTGGCCTTGATTTTACTTCTGGAAATCTTGCCTAAAAAATGTGCTATATATACCTTAAAAATGTGGTATTATATATATATATTTATATATATAAATATATGCCATGGAGTACTACTCAGCCATAAAAAGGAATGAAATAATGTCTTTCACAGCAACTTGGATGGAACTGGAGACCATTATCCCAAGTGAAGTATCTCAGGGATGGAAAAACAAACACCACACGTACTCTCTAATAACTGGGAGCTAATTGGTAGACACGCCTGGGAACGAAGAGCTGTAAAGGTCATGGGAAATCAAAAAGTGGGGAGGGGAGAAAAAGGGGTTGCTAAAATCCTACCTATCGGGTACAGTGGACACTATTCGGGTGATGGGCACACTAAAATCCCCGACTTAAGCATTATAATAAAACATTTGTACCCCCTTAATATTTTGAAATAAAAAAGAAATTAAGAAATTAAATATACAAAAAGATGTTCACTGGGAGCATTATTTAGAATAAAAGGGGTAAAATTTAATTCTTCTTCATAAAGTGACAATACCATCGTATGTATTATAGTTTGTATAGGCATTATACACACACACATACTCGGTGAAGTATTTGATAGCCATTAAAAATTACAGTTACAGGCTCTAGATCACTCAGCACCTGTGGGACAATGTTTCATTAAAAAAAATCCATGCTCACTGTGATCACAGCCACATAAATTAAAGAATGCATGGCAGGGGAGGAAATACAACAGAAACTTCATGCTGGTTGTATTATGATGAATGTGTTTATTTTCTTCGTTATTTTCCATAGGGGGGTTAGTACAAGTGTTATCTTACTTTTTTAATGAAAAACACATTTATAGTAAACACACACTGCAAACCATTTTGAATCTCTTGGAAGAAATAGCTCCATCCACATAGTTTATGACTACAATAAAACAGTCTCATCAGAATTTCTTTTTGTTTTTTCTTCTCAACTTCTTTATTATCATTGTTATTATTTGTGATAAGAACACTTAACATAAGATCTACCCCTTTAGCAAATTTTTATTCATTTATTTATTTTATTTATTTTTTCCTTTTTAAAATTTTTTCCAGCATATTATGGAGGTACAAATGTTAAGGTTATGTATATTTCCCTTGCCCCCCTCTCCCCTCCAGTCAGAGCTTCAAGTGTGTCCATCCCCTGTTGATGCACATCACACTCATTATGTATGTATATACCCATTCCCTCCCCCTCCAACTGCCCGACACCCGATAGATGTTATTCCTATATGTCCACTTATGTGTTGATCAG
>VBSM01002153.1:3479831-3585125 GCA_008086735.1 Cheirogaleus medius | reverse complement strand
AGGCTGAACTAGTTTGCAGTCCCACCAGCAATGTAGGAGTGTTCCTATATCTCTGCATTCACGCCAACATTTATTGTTTTCGGACTTGTTAATAAAGGCCATTCTCACTGGAGATAAGTGATATCTCATTGTGGTTTTGATTTGCATTTCCCTAATGGTTTGAGATTTGAGCATTTCTTCATATGTTTCTTGATCATTATTCTGTCTTCTTTTGAAAAGTTTCTGTTCATGTCCTTTGCCCACTTTTTTATCAGATTGTTTGATTTTTCCTTGTTGATTTTCCTGAGTTCTAAATAGATTCTAGTTACCAGCCCTTTATCGGATGTGTAGCTTATGAAAATTTTCTCCCATTCTGTGAGTTGTCTGTTTGCTCTCTTGACAGTTTCTTTGGCTGTGCAGAAGCTTTTTAATTTGATGAGGTCCCATTTATGTATTTTTGTTCCTACTGTGATTGCCTTTGGGGTCTTCTTCATAAATTCTTTGCCTAGGCTAATGTCTAGAAGAGTATTTCCAATGTTTTCCTCTAGAATTCTAATAGTTTCACACCTAAAGTTAAAGTCTGTTACCCAGCGTGAGTTGATTTTTCTGAGAGGTGAAAGGTGTGGGTCCTGTTTCAGTCTTCTACATGTGGCTATCCAGTTTTCCCAGCACCATTTGTTGAATAAGGATTATTTTCTCCAGTGTATGTTTTTGTCTGCTTTGTCGAAGATTAGATGGCTATACGAGGATGGTTTTATATCTGGGTTCTCTGTTCTGTTCCACTGGTCAATGTCCCTGTTTTTGTGTCAATACCAAGCTGTATTAATTACTATAGCTTTGTAGTATAGTTTGAAGTCTGGTAAATTGATACCTCCCATTTTGTTTTTATTGCCTAGGATTGATTTTGCTATACAGGGTCTTCTCTGGTTCCATACAAAGCATAAAATTATTTTTTCTACATCTGTGAAAAATGATGATGGGATTTTAATAAGGATTGCATTGACTCTGTAGGTCACTTTGGGTAACCATTTTGGTTAGTCAAAAGAGCTCGTTGATTGAAAGGGATAATATTAACAATACAAATTACAGATTATCAAAGAATGATAAGTCAATATCCTCTCTCTACATGACTGAGAGAATCCTGGAGCCATGGCAGCTGATGTGATGCCTAAAGTCCTCCTTTTCTCTCTTTTCAGTCCCTCCCGGGTCAGTGGAGAACACCCAGCGTGTTCATGCTGAGTCACAAAGAATAAATGGATCAACCTAATGTCCATGTTAGGGGCGTGGAAAGAGGCAAGAGTCCATTTCTCAGGATCATTCTTTTAGGCACATAAAGACAGGACAAAATGGGAATAAACTAATTCTCATAAAGGGTCAATTGTGATAATGCATGGAAAGCTCTCAGCACAAAACCCAAATATAGAATAAATATTCCATAAATAAATAGATGCATGTACGTGTTATCTATCCTCTATTCTCTTTCTCTCTGTTCATCTGTACGTGAACATGAATTTGTGTCAATAAGCACTTCAAGAAAGTAAACTAAATCTGTGTAGTATGTGTGTTTGTGTGGAGAGAGAGGACAAATGGATGGATATATAAGTACATCTTTATATATACACACACACATAGATTTATAGACATATACATATATATATATATATATACATACAAGGGCTGTCAGAGTCTCCAGCCATTGTTACCATAATGAGAACATATTACAAGGCTGGATGCTTTCCAGACAGCCCTTGTATATGTATAGAGACGTACAAACGATAGATAGATAGATTTATATATACACATAGGTAGAGGATATATAGATAAATGATGTGGATACATAAAATATATTTATATATGTCAATATAGGGATATATAGATGATAAATAGGTCCATTTATATATACATATAGAAACATAGAGACAGGGGACAGATGAACAGAGATAAAGAGAATAGAGGATAGATAACACGTACATGCATTTATTTATTTATCGAATGCTTATTCTATATTTGGGTTCTGTGCTGAGAGCTTTCCATGCATTATCACAATTGACCCATTATGAGAATTAGTTTATTCCCATTTTACAGATAAAGAAATTGAGAGGTTCAGTAAATTGTCCAACATCACTCTGCAACATAATTCCCTTTGAAGACAGCATTGCTTGATCAATAAAAAAAAACCAAACAAAAAAACCCAACAAAACAAAACAAAAACAGCCCGGACTTGAGCAATGCGCATTTTCTAAAGAAAAAGTAGCAAAGGCTGGTGCTGGACATATCAAAAACATCGACCACAAATTGTGATTTTGCTCTCAATTTAACACTTGATTTTCGATTACCCATCTCAGTGCCTCAGTACCTCAACATAAATGTGGACCTGTTTCACAAACGTGGCCCCTGAGTCCTCTTATAGCTTCTGTTAGGCCTAAATTTTGACATATGTACCCCTGACCTTTATGCTTTTATGTTGAAAATCACAGTTAATGCCCTATTCATGCTTGCAGGCAGCACTTAAGAAGAAAAAGTATAATTAGAATTTTCTCTCTCTCTCTCTCTCTCTCTCTCTCTTTTTTTTTTTTGCTTCAACTGGTTCCATTTGGGACTTACTAATAAGCTTAATGGAGATTTTGGCTTTCGTTTTAGCAGATAAAACATCTGAAGAACGATTCTGGGAACCTGGGGAAGTTTCCAGGGATGATGTTATTCAACACTGTTGACACAGATTCTCCGTGTGGAACCATGATGTCCTGTGTGCTGTGAACTAGACACAGCAAAGGCAGGTCTTCCTCTTATCAAAAGCAAGCCGAGACAGCTGGCTGGTCCTGTGTGTAGTCATGGCTCAATAAATGACTCTAGAAATCGCCTGGCATGCCCAGGAAGAATGGATGGGCATTTTTAATATGACTCTACTGAAAATCCTTGTGGGCTCAACAAATGATCTCATAAAAAATAACACATTTGGGATTTGTTCTAACAGTACCAAAGGGAAGGATAGGTTCCTTTTAAGAATTCCCTTTGGAACCGATTATATAACTTTGCATGCATGCGTGTGTTCATGCAATGCATCTGAATGCACCTACTATGTGTCAGGTGGCTGTGTCAGTACCGAAGCACAATGAGGAATAAAACGGTCCAAAGAGACAAGCAGGTTACGGAGAGACTGTCAAAATGCAGTGCGATGTACCGCGACAGGGGTACGCCCAGGGCCCACAGGGAAAGGAGTGGGGAAGGGGGTCGAACTGCAAATCAACTCCCCACTCCCCCGCCCATTACCCCTCAGCCTGTGCTCAAGCCCATTAGCGTCTCAAGAATATGCGAATGTTTTATTATCCCATTTTCTCAATACCAAGGGACCACTGACCCTATATGCAACATCCTCAACTTTAAAACAGCTTCCCTCATTTCAGCAAAGTTAAAATATAGAAAAACATGCATGTTCCAATGAAGGAAATATGGTCGTAGTGTTCAGACTTTGGTGGCAACATTTTTGTTCTCAAATATATCTCTGAAAGTGGGACATTCAATAAAATAACATTTGCTTCTAGATTCAGACAAATTCTACAAAAAAAAAAAAAAAAAGAATCCCCCCAAATGAATAGACACAACGTTCCCCTCATACACAGAGGCAGCCAGGACTGAGGCAAAGAGACGTTTTTAGCCAACCCATTAATCCAGCAAAGCTTTGTGTTAAGATGCGGATATGTCAGAACAGGTTACCTCAAGAGGGCTTTCTTTTGAACTTGAACTGCCAAAATCCCAAGCATACACCAAAGGGCTTCAGTTTAAGTGGGCAAAAGGTGAACAATCAGAAGGAAAGTAGAAAGAACAGAAGACCAGCCTGGTTATCAAAGAAGAGCTTCCAAGGGAGAGAAAAAAAAGAAAGAGAGAAATAGGGAAAGTTTTCAAAAAGTCAACATTTTCAAGTAAAGCTGCATTTTAAAAAATAACTCATTCAGAGGCATATATGTAAGAGAAAAAAAGAATTTGCTTTTCAGTTTTCAAGTATACTAGGCAGAGGACATAAAGAGGCACAAACAAAAGTGAGATCAGAGATCATAACTAGAAGGGACTGTCAGTCCATGCAAAAAATAAAAAGAAAGAAAGAAAGAAAGAAAGAAAATAAAAATTGAAGTTATCACATTCCAGGATTGACTTATCATTTGACTTTGTGGCATACTTTGCTTCTGCTCACTCAAGAGGGTGAAACTGCAGCTAATGAACATTTCTAGCAGAGGCTAATCAGGAAAACAAAACTAAGCCCAGTAAAGAAAGTAGCTCTCTTCACTGATGCAAGGATGGAGCTAATGGCATTAGAAAAAGTTGAAACTATTAACTACAACCTATTCTTTCAGCAAATGTGATGGCCGGGTGCTTACTTCCCCTCAAGGACTCATATAGGGTATACAAACAGATGAAAAAAGTCATCTCTGCTTTCTAGATGCTTAAAACCTTTATGGTTTTTATCTTTAAAGTTTGAGAATTGGCCGGGTGGGGTGGCTCATGCCTATAATCCTAGCAATCTGGGAGGCCAAGGCAAGAGGATCACTTGAGCTCAGGAGCTTAAGACCAGCCTGAGCAAGAGTGAGACCCTGACTCCACAAAAATTAGAAAAATAAGCTGGGCATGGTGGCATGTGCCTGTAGTCCCAGCTATTCCGGAGGCTGAGGCAAGAGGATCGCTTGAGTCCAGGAGTTTGAGGTTGTTGTGAACTATGAAGACACCACTGCAATCTAGCCCAGCAACAGAGTGAGACCCCATCTCAAATACATAAATAGATAGATAGATAGATTTTTTATTTTATAAAATAAAAAAATAAAATTTGAGAATTATCCCTGCATTTCATTCCACTATGATCATCTCATGGATCCCATCAATGGGCGTATGGCAAGCTGATTTATCCTGGGCTACAGACACATTCAACCCACTGGGATATTTACGTAGTTCCTTCTGAATGTAAGAAAACAGGCTGAGTTGAACGAGACAGAATACTTGCTTTCAAAGAGCTGTGTGCACCTGGGGAATGAGACGTGCCCACAGGATCATTATCCAGGATAAACAATCCATAAGGGAGGGAGAGATAAAAGTGTGTTAAAAAAAAATCTAGAGGAGGAAAAAAGCAATCCTTTCCAGCATTGGGGCGAGAGCAAGATTTATGGAGGAAGCAGTGTCTTCCAGGAAAAAAAGAGAATAGGATATTTTCAGCAGTGTGTTTAAAATGGCTAGTTCCAAGAGATGTTTTGTGTATGGGAGTTGGGGGAAACTTCATGGTTAAATAAATAAATTCAGGAAAGAATGTGGTCTCTCTCGATCTCTCTCTAATCCTTGGAGATTACTAATGCATATTAGCACATTCAAGATTCTGGGGAATGCACCACGGAGGCGGGGCAGTGGGCGAGGTAAGGGGAACACGAGAGCTGGGGAGAGAGAGGTGAACACGAATGTCTCAGTGGCCAGGGGCTTGTCCCATCTGAGGACCTAGGACTACTTGTGTTGCTGGGGTACAAGGAGCACGTATGGGAGTCTGAGAGATGCTCCGACACATGCTCAGAGCAGTGATTCTCACCCAGGGGTGGTTTTGCTTCCCAGGATAAATTTTTTCAGTGTCTAGAGGCATTTTGGTTATCAAAACTAGGAAGAGGGGTCGTATTATCATAACAGCTAGTGGCTAGAGAGCAGGGACGCTGCTAAGCATCCCATGACACATGGCACAGTCCCTGATGCCTTGCCCAGCCCCGATGCCATAACAAAGAATTATCCCGCCCAAAATGTCAACAGAGCCAAGGCTGGGAAACCCTGGTTTAGGGTGGGAGACTGAGTCTGGTGTACAGGCCTTAGCTCAGTAGATGGAGGGATGGGGAAAGATGAAAGTCAATCAGATAGCCACCCAGATGGGGAAGGGCCTCCTGGAATTCTGGGCTTTGCTCTTAAGCACAGAATTATTGAAACCATCCAACATTATTTCTTCTCTTAATCTATCCGGTTGAACTGAAAGCATAGTCCAATGGCTCCGAGGTGCATGTATGGTTTAAATACGTGCAATAAACAACTGGCAGGATGTATGCAGCCCTTCAGCAAGTTAGAAGCACGCACAGCAGAAGGGTGATGTCCCCAGCACTATCAGGGGCTGCTAGAACATCAACGCAGCCAGACAGTCTGGGATGGTAGTGCAAATGCAGCCAAAGTGGCTGCCTAGGAGGTTTTCCACAACGCGGATTGTAAATCAGGCCAGTGTTGCCAGAACAGGGCTAAGAGAAGCTTCAGAAATCTCAATTGCCCACCGAAGTCACCCAGATGATACAATCAAAAGATGAGAGCCAGGCTGGGTGTGGTGGCTCATGCCTGTAATCCTAGCACTGGGAGGCAGAGCCAGGAGGATCACTTCAGGTCAGGAGTTCAAGACCAGCCTGAGCAAGAGCGAGACCCCACCTCTACTACAAATAGAAAAAATTAGCCAGTTGTGGTGATGCGTGCCTATAGTCCCAGCTACTTGGGAGGCTGAGGCAGGAGGATCACTTGAGCCCAGGAGTTTGAGGTTGCTGTGTGCTCTGATGATGCCACTGTACTCTAGCCCAGGCCACAGAGTGAGACTCTGCCAAAAAAAAAAAAAAAAAAAAAAGGGGCCTTTTCCAAGGCCACTTAGAAAGAAATAATTAAAAGTTCAAGAAAGGGCTGATAAAACTACCCTCCCCAAGACACACTGGATAATAAAAGAGAAAAACAAACAGATTTAAAGTCAGTAGCAAGACTTACATTTAGGAGACTATAGTTCAAAATGAGGCACTTTGTAGCTCATAAAATGTGACCAACTTTTAAAAGGCTGTGAGGTCACAGCACGGGGATGTCTCCAGTTGATCACAGCAGTGAATATGAAATTAGCATATTTCACCGCTAACAGGAAAGGCCGTTCGGGTCTGCTTCTTTATGTAAAACGATTATTCTAAGTAGGTGACTCTTCAATTCTCCATTAATAACAGAGGGGTTTCTTTCCTCTTGGCCTCTTTTTCTTACCTTTTTATTTTTTCACATTAAAAATATACATAGGGTTCTTTGGAGAATAAAAATCAAAGAACATGCCTTATATGCAGAAATCTTCAACTATTATATAAATCAATAGATTACTTCATTATCATATAAGTGAATATTTATTTTTAAAATGTATACTTACATATATATCTGTGTATATATCTATAATTTTAACATCGTATAGTGTACATCTTGCATATTTTTAGAATATATAGTATGTTATTTATATAAATGTGTCCATATACAACTCTTTTTCATAAATATAATCATAATATATATACTGTTACACAACTGGCTCTTTTTCCTCCCCAATTTTAACAATGTATATTCGATATCTTTCCATATCATTATCTTCTAAAGATTTTTTTTTTCATTCTTAATAGCTGTAGTGTATTCCTCCTTTAAGTGGATGAGGCATCATTTATTTGATCAGTTCCTTATTTATGCATAAAGTCAATTCCTTCAAACAGAATTATAAGACCAAATGGTATGCATACCTTCAATTTTCAATAGTTACGTTAAACTGAAAGATAAGAAAGGTCGCACCCGGATGAGAAACAGGTACCTAGGCCAGCCTGTTTGAGAGAGGGAGAGATTGGTATATTGCTGAAGCCACTGTTACTCAAGTTTCCTGTCGCTTATAGCTAAAATCACTTCCAAGGAATACAGAAGCTCAAGGGTCACTAAAGTCCGAGCGCTGACAAAAGGAAGACATTCCATTCCATAGAAGCACAAAGTGGCCATTTCCAAGTCCACCGTTAGACCGCATTTCCTGGAGTAAGAGTGTGAGAACTTCCTTGATGTTTTGTTTGTTTGTTTTTTAAGACTAGCCAAGCGCAACAGCGAGAGGGGCCCTTGATGTTTAATATCGGCAGGTTGTCTGGATGCTGGGCAGGTCTTCTTCACCGTCAAAACCAAAGGGATGATCTTCCCTCTACCTGGTTCAGTTTATCCTGTAACGTTAAGTTTCCCAACGACACACTTGGAATGTAAAGCCTCTTGAAAGAAAATCGAAAAAGGCCTTGTGTTTTCCTGAGAAAAGCTGGAACAGGTCGGCTCGCAGGATCCCACTATGGCTACTGCACACTTAGCTTAGGGACCTGGCGTTAAAAAGTCTGTGCCCACGTCTCTAAAGAATCAAGGATTATTATTAGGCCTTTGTGAGACTTCTAACTTTGTAGTGTCCCTTTCAGAGAAAGAACAAAAATTCTTTTTACTTTTAAATTTCAGCATATTACGGGGGTAGAAGACATTTAGGTTACATATATTGCCTTTGCACTGCCCAAGTCAGAGCCACAAGCACGTCCATCCCCCAGACGGTGCGCACTGCACCCATTAGGTGTGAATTTACCCCTCCCCTCCTCCCCCTCCCCCTCCCACCTGCCCAACACCCGATGAATGTTACCACCGTATAAGTCTTGATCAATTAATACCACTTTGATGTTGAATACATGTGGTGCTTGTTTTCCCATTCTTGTGATACTTCACTTAAAAGAATGGGTTCCAGTTCCATCCAGGATAATACAAGAGGTGCTAGATCACCATTGTTTTTTGTGGCTGAGCAGAACTCCACGGTATACATACACCACATTTTATTAATCCACTCATGTATCGATGGACACTTGGGTTGTTTCCACATCTTCGCAATTGTGAATCGTGCTGCTATAAACATTAGAGTGCAGATGCCTTTGTTACAGAGTGACTTTTTTTCCTTTGGGTAGATGCCCGGGAGTGGGATTGCTGGGTCTGCAGACTAGTACAACTTCTATGGAAAGTAATATGGAGATACCTCAAAGAGCTACAAGCAGACCTACCACTTGATCCAGCAATCCCACTCCTGGGTATCTACCTCCCCCAAAATAAAATTCTTTAAATTTAAAAACAAAAAAGGTCTATGGCCATACCACCTTGAATGAACTCGATCTCGTCTTAAAAACAAAAAAGACCAAAGAGACAGAAATATAAGCTCTTGCCACCGACAGCAGCAGATGCTCAAGCAAGAAGCAGGCAATGAAGCTAACAAGACACTGAGCACAGACTTTCGCACCATGTGTCTACGGATTCCCTGCCTAACTGTAGGACAAACAGCTGAAACGTTGTCTCAGGCTAGGGGACCTGAGACATCATCTGGTCCACACCCTGCTTCTAGACAACAGAATAATTAAATCAGCCAGTGACAACGGCTTGCTCCTCCCTTCCTACTTACCAAACAGCCTGCATTTAGTTAGTTTTCTTTGTATTATTATTATTTTTCTTTTGAGACAAGTTCTCACTCTGTCACCCAGGCTGGAATGCAGTGGCATCATCATAGCTCACCGCGACCTCAAACTCCTGGACTCAAGCGATCCTCCTGCCCCAGCCTCCCAAGTAGATGGGACTACAGGTGCATACTACTGTGACCAGCTAATTTTTCTAATTTTTTAATTTTTTTTGTAGAGATGAAGTCTCACTCTTGCTCAGGCTGGTCTCAAACTCCTGGCCTCAAGCCTCAGCCTCCTGCCTCAGCCTCCCAAAGTGTTAGGATTACAGGCATGAGCCACCACATCTGGCCAGCTTTCTTGATAACTAAGAAGACTACAGGAGAAAAAGGGGTTGGTTTTGGGACAGGAGGAAGGTGGAGCAGTACCGGTGCATACGTTCATTTCGCCCGTGTGGTCAGAGCCTTTAATGCTTGATTATGTTTGACTTTATCTGCAAATCGCATGCTTGGCCTCAGCTCCTCATACCAGAAAGGTTACATATATGAGATGAGATGCATTAAGCTCAATTCGAACTAAGAAAATCTGGAAAACACCTGCATTCTTTCTTTACTATTAAGTTTCTCCCCAGATGGGCAGGGATCTCTACTGGCCCGCAGGGAGCACACAGAGCCCACCGGAACATGACGCACATCCAAGGGCTAACTACGGGTGAACAGTTAGGTCAGTTGCACAAAGTGTGGCCCATCTTCCCTGGTGCTTTGCTTCTTTCTGATGACGCTTTCACTTGCTCCAGTAACTTTGCACCTACCAAACTCCCTGGGAAGAGTAATGGCTCCGCTTGCACTTTCAGGGTAGATGCTAAGACTTCTTCGGTCACCAGTTTATCCCACTCTATGAAGGAAGAAATACCTTCTGAGCTGTCCTCACCTCTTCTCAAAACCTTTGGGAAAGTTTCCAATTTTATATACAACCACCATTTTTGAAATTTCCCTGGAAGGTTGTTAAGATAAAGGACAAAAGCCATAAATGCCAAAATAGCCCAGCTGGGTCACAAAAGTGAGGGAGATAGGCAAGTATAAGATAATACATGGCCTGGAGATAAACAGACACTAAGCTTCAATGTAGGGGGAACACTACAGGGCACGGTGGGGAGTGGGGAGAACTGGATGGAACACGCCCCGAGCATATGAAGCAGACACCACTCCACATCAGTCCTTGCTGTGATACAATGAGAATCCAGTGATGCCAGAGATTCCAATTTTTCAAGAAAAGCCAGGAATGCAGATTATTTTAAAATATGAAAAGCCTTAATTCTTTAAAGCAGTGGCAAATTAATTTGAATTTCTAAAATTGCAAGCCAAACAAAACAAGGCCACTGTGCAGCGCTGTGTATTCCTGCATGACACAGTCAGTGGACATGTGTTGATGGCTTTATACCAGGCGCTTCGTCAGGTGAAGGGGAAAGAATTTCGTCTATGAGGGGTGACTGTTCTTGGAATGGGGACACACGAGAACAGACATGAGCTCCAAGGAAACAGGAACTCTGTTGATTCCCCTTCTCTACATGTTGAGTCAAGTTTCGGGTACACCTTAGGCACTAAACACACGCTTGTTGAATGAATAAATGGCCTCTACCCCTGAAGGAATATTCTTCTTAATGATTATAATCTTTTCCTTCAGTACAATATGTGTTTGCTTACAACAAAAAAAGCACAGAAATATAAAGAAAAAGGACTTAAAAATCCCATATCCTATCACCCAGAAATATATATTGTTTGCAGTGATTAGTAATTTTCTACAATAGTTTTACAAAAATTATACTCTTTATATTACTATATAAAGTATAACACAGTATATGTTATAATTTTTTACATTTTATTATAAATTATTTAGTTTCTAGGCAGAGGAACTAAAGGAATTGTTAACCTTCAGGTAAATTATATATATATATAAATTTTAAGAGATATTAATGACTATAATATCTAATATTAAAAATAATTATTAAGTAAACTGAGTATTTGGACTCACTTTTAAAAGGGGATGGGTATATACATATATAATGAATGTGATACACACCAACTGGGGGATGGACATGCTTGAAGCTCTGACTTGAGGGGGGCGGCAAGGGCAATATACGTAACCTTAACAGCTATCCCCACAATATGCTAGGAAAAAATAAATAAATAAAGTAAAAATAAAATTTCATCCCCACTATCATCTTTCTATTATTTATACATCAAATGGGAGGGGCATTATCATTCTATGGGCAAATAATTAAATCAATACATGGCAATCTAGTTCTTAGGGATGCTTTGAGCCCAGGAAAACTATTTTAGAAACTGAATTCTCCTTGAATCACCTCTGCATCTTCAGCCCTCTCTTAACCATCTCTCCCCCAAAGTGGAAAAAAAAAACCCCACCTTGGTTTTCATCATTCCAGGTAACACCTCTGTTAAAGGGATTACCTCTCCCTAATCTTGTCATTTAGCTTTTGAATTATGCAGAGATAAATGAGTGCAGCAACCTTTTGGCTGCTAGATAATTTTATCAGCCTCATTTATGGCTTTCTATAGATTGCATTCACTGCCATTTCTTGGGAGATAAAAGATAAAGTGTGCCTTATGCAAAATGCTCACTGAACAAGGAGAGCCGCCGAAGCCACTAACAGCATTAGAAGGCCGAAGGGAAAAGGCGGGGATAATAAATAATCCATCAGCAGCAAGGTTAATTTTGATCACTGTCATTGGTAACTCGGGCCGAAGCCTGTTTGCCAGGTGTGTGTTGGGCCATAGCTAAAATGTGTCTAAGCAACTCCAAACAGAACTCGAGACTGCTTACCTTTTAATCCTCTTTTTTTTTTTTTAAGAAAATGCATCCATTTAGGGGAAAAAAGTGGCTTTCTGATGACATTTCAATTCACTATTTTAAGAATTAAGCACATTACGATCACCATGTGCTTAAAAAGCAGATGTTGTCCTGAAAGGAAACATCAGGGGAGGGGAGAGAAAATGTCCCGACATAAAAAATATAAAATGGCAAAGGATTAAGAGCAAATGAGAGCTTCTGCTGAAATCACTGCTGCTGTACAAGAGAGGGAAAGTGCGTTGCACCTTCCTTGTGTTGATACTGTACTTTGCTTCCCCACAAGGTTAGCATTGGCTGAAGTGGGGCGATGAGTATGTGGGAACTCTCCAGATTGTTTTTGCGACGTCTTGTGAGTGTATACTTATATCAGAATGAAAAGATAAAAAACACACTGTGGCTGAAATCTGGGGAAGGTGGAATACATTCGCCAAACATCTTGAGCATCTCCTATTGCCAGCTCCCGGAGATACAGGAGCGAGAAAGACAGATGATACCTCTGCCCTCGTGGAACCTGTGTTCTAGCTGGGAAGGCAGGTGACAAGGACTGGGGATGGGTACATAAATTAGCTGTTTATCGTAGCGAGAACTGAGGAGGAAGCAATCACGCTGAGACTGAGGATGCCGAGGGCAGAACAGGAGGTAACCGGGGAAGGGCCCTCTGAGGACACAGTGCTTGAGCAGATTCCTAAAGGAGAGGAGGAAACTAGCTTGGCAGAGAGTGCAGGAAGGAGCGGCCCAGGCAGCAGGAACAGCACGCACAATGTCCTGGCAGCCGGAAAAGCTTGGCTTACTCTCGGAACTGAAAGGAAGCCAGCAGAGCTTCGGCGAGCCAGGGCAGGGAGCAGGAAAGAGCAGGCTGACGTGATAGGTGAGGAGTTCTGTCCTGAGTTGGATTTGACCTGTGCCTTACGAGATAAAAATATCAACTTTTTATCAATTTCTGAATACGTTCAAGACTCATCTTTAGTGGGGTTTTTTGCTTTATTATTATTTGTATCTCAGAATATTATGGGGGTACAAATGCTTTGGTTACATATATTGCCTTTGCACCGCCCAGGTGGGAGCTACAGGCATGCCCAACCCCCAGCCATCACACACTGTCCCCATTAGGTGCGAATTCAAATTAAGAAGAACAACGGTGGATGGCCATCTCTATTTTCTGTTGTTTAGACAACCCCAGATTATATTATTGATCCAAGGGAAAGAAGTCTGCTACCCCCAGGTGCGGTGGTCAAATCATCTTTTTCCAGGTACATGGCCAAAGAAAAGCATGGTAGGATCTCGTAGGCTCTTCTTCAACGGGGAATGCAGTATATGTGTGAATGCCCATAACTGTCCTCTTAAACAGACCAAAACAGGCGGGCCCAAAAAAAGGTCTAGAAATAGGATAACCAAAGCACAACACTTTCAATTTCTACACAAGGAAATAGAAAGAAAAGAGAGAAGTTGCCCATCAGTGATGTGTGGCGTCGGGTGAAGCCAGATGATTGAAATATTACGGAAACTCACAGCCTCTTCCGTCAGCGCCAGATCACTGCTGCACACCAAGTGTACCTGGTGCTGTTTAATTCAGATGAACCATAAATCTGGAGCTCACGAAAACATCTGACAACAGTTAAAGATGTTTTGTAAATGTGCATACATATTTATAAACATGGGAGCAAGGGCTGACGGACAGAATAAGTGTGCTTTCCCTTAAAGTCATCTGAAAGTCAAAAAATGCCATTAATTACTTTGTCACGACAACCTTGTTCAATTTCATCTCAGGTGACTTATCAGCTTTGATGCAGAACCGAAATTTTAATACCAAATTGCAACCAGCGACAAAGGCAGCATACCTTAAAACACAGAGCTTCCCTTTCTTCTAGGCAACATTAAGCTAATCTGCCCTGACAGAAGAGGACTCTTCGGAACTAGCTAGCAAGTCTCCCAAATATGAAGCAGTAACCCAAATGTCAATTACTTTTCCAGTGGTAGACAAATTGCTAGCACACTAATGCAATTTAAGCCCAATAATTAGATAACAGGACTACAGAGAGGGCCTGGTGACAGAGCTTCTGAGATAATAGAATCTAGTGTCCTACTTCTTAAATATTAACATCATTCTGTCTCAGTCAATCGGTTTATGGTAATTTAAAAAAGGGCAAAGCAAATTCCTTTTATTGCTAATAATATTGTGCTACCGCAGAGTTGGCTTTGAAGGTTAACAATCTATGGGGTCAAAACTTAATCATGTGTTATCGTGCATTTATGCATTTTTCTTTCATCTCTTTCTTTTGGAATGCCCTCTTTGCGCAAGGCTAAGGGTTTATGAGAAACGCACACACGCGCGCACACACACAGAACGCAGTGACAATGGGCATCCATTGTCAACGAGGCCATTCAACTCAATTAACAACTTTATAAAGAAATCAACCCCGTAATATTGCATACGGTCTATAATCTCTCAACTTGATCACCTTTTCTTCCCCCCATAAATGGCTCATTATAAGGACATTGTAGATAGGCCTACAAATTAGTTTCAAATGTCATATGCTTCCCTCTCCCCACCATCTGTGATGCTCATAGTTCTCTGCGTAGACCCAAATACCTCCCTACAACATTAGTTCCAATTTCAACTGAACAGTGATTCAGTCTATTTTTGTTAGTTGAAAGGATTTAGTTATTTTTATTTAATAAATTTTTCCCCAAGTGCCTAAATGAGTTCAGAAACATCTAGAACCTTATATAGTAGAATAAACCATAACAAATGGGAATTCCTCCCGACATAGTTCCCTAATGTTTCCGGTAAGACGTCTGGATGAGTGGTAGGATGGGCTGATGTTGGTCTTGTCACAACATTGACTCAGGAAATGATTTAATCCAAATCCAAATTCTGTATCTCTATTTTCCCAACTGTAAAATGGGAGAAGTTAAAGCTCGTCAAAGTCTCTTTGTGAAGAATTTGATGAACAATGAGATGGGGGTGGGGGAAGAAGATCTAAAACTTGAGCATCACCAACATGAACAGTAATAAGAATAACTGCCCCCCCATAGCTACTAAGATATGTTTAGAGAATAAGAGAAACAAACAGCTAACTGTATAAAAAATGGGTGGTGGCCTGTTAGTCATTCATAAAAAAACCAGAAATAGCAGAGTTGCTGCCACATTGAGTATAAACACAACTTAGGTGTGTTAGTGTTTGCACAGATCAGGCACGGGGAGACGGTTGTGTCTCGAGGTAACACAACAGAGAAGAGAAACTGGCCCAGAAGTGGGATTGCTGGATCACAAGATAATCCCATTTTTAAGTTTTTGGGAAATCTCCAAACTGTTTTCCATAGTGGCTGCACCGACTTACATTCTCACTGACTGGGTATAAGGGGCGAGGCTACTCTTTTCTCCACATCCTCACCAACACGTGTTATTTATTTTTTTAATAATGGCTCCCTAACAGGTGTGAGGTGACATCTCACTGTGGCTTTGATTTGTGTTTCCCTGATGGTATATATCCAAAGGGGTGAAGCCAGAATCTTCAGGAGGTATCAGTGCTCCCATGCTTGTTGCAGACTATTCACAACTAGCCACGATACGCAAACAACTTACATGTCCATCGAGGATGAGTGGGTAAAGACAACGATACAGACATGCCATGGAATATGACTCAATCTTAAAAAAGAAGGAAATCCAGCCATTTGCAATGCCATGGATGGATATGGAGGACATTATATTAAGCTAAATTAGCCAGACAGAAGGACAGATACTGCATGCTCCCACTATGGGAAGGGATCTAAAATAGTCAACTCATAGAACCAGAAAGTGGAAACCCGGTTATTAGAGGCTGGAGGAGGGGAAATGGACGTGTCCTTCAAAGTATACAAAGTTTCCGTCATGCAGTAAGTTCTGGAGATTGGCGGTACAACATAGGGCCTATCATTACCAACACTGTTTATGCTTAAAAATTTGCTATGAGGGTAGGTCTTTTGTTAAGCGATCTTGCCACAAAAGAAAAATCAACACTAAAAAATAAAATAATAGAAAGGGGACAGAGAGAAGCTCTGAGAGGTGATGGGTAAATATGAACATATGGCCTTATTGTGGTCAGGCTTTCATGGGTCTGTACTTATTTCCAAACTCATCAAGCTGTGTACATTAGTTCTAGCTTTTTAATGTTAATCATACCTCAATAAGGTACTTTTTTTAGCATAAAAATAAAAAAGGAAAGAAAAGAAACTGGCCCAACAGAAATACTGTTAAGCATTTCCTTAAGAAAGATCTAGAGTTGCATTCTGATTTATTTGTGAAACTGCCTTTGTCTTAAGTTCTTGATCAAAGTCCCTGTCCCTTCCAAGCCTCAGTGCCCTTCTTTGCAAAACAAGGAAAATGGATTGAATATCCTCAAAACTCCTTCAGGGCCAATATGAAGAGGATCACTAGTTAACATTGAGGGCAATAAATGATCAAATCACAATCCGATCTCTCAGCACAATCACATCTTCCCAGACAATTTTTGATTGTTGGAATAAAATTATCTCAGGGCACAGATACATGAGTTAAGATGCCAGTGGAGACACAGTCCTACAAAAGTTAGGTTCTAAATAAATGTCTAAAGCAATAAGACCCAATGGGATCAAACTGAGCCTTTGTGAGGAAGTTGTCATATTGGAAACCTATGAATGATCTGACATAGCTATGTTTTCCTCCCAGCTCAGATCATATTGTTTTGTTTTTAATTCACTCGAGCACAAGAGGAAGGCGCTGGCTTGCATTCAAGGCACAGGGAACTTTGGTCGCATGCAATCCCCTGAGACGTGCACAACGGAGAGAGGAGTTAACTTAACCTCAGGGACCTTCAATATTTACCTCCCATCTTATGCTTACTCTGGGTATACTCAGTTCTATTATACACATTTTAAAAATGCAAATGTGTTTCCATGAATTGACAAAGTCGGGAACAATTTGAGCATAATGCAGATTTCACATTTGCTCATGCTTGATTTCATCTGCAAAAAAATCCCACTAGAGTAACACAGGAAAACTCCACCCAGCTAAAATGAGCTGCATAAAAATATATAAACACACACACACACAAACACACCCCTCAAACACTCACCTGCCACCTCAGTTCACAGCACGTGTTTCTGAGTCACACCCACGCACATCTCGTGTGTCACAATGCACCAGACTTGCCGTCTGACGTCTGGTTTCAGGTGAGCTTCCTCACCCATCTAGGCACCATGATTCATGAGCCTCAACCCTCCGGACACCCTTTCCTCAGGCAAACTTCTGGTAAACGGCTATCTCTATTGTTCTTTTTATGTATTTCTTAACATGTAACATATGTAACACTGTGCTACCATTTTTATAAAATTCCTATTTTTTAAAAAGATGTGTCACTGGTGACATTTTTTAGTGTGGTGCCTCTAATCCTATTTTCCCCATACGCCCTGTGGTTTTTAATACCTAATTTTACACAGTGCGGTGATTTTTAGGAACACATATGTTGTGTCATAGCAAAGCCGATGGTATATGCTCTTGCTAAGAAGAAGGCAAGAGGAATCACCCACGTCATTTGATTTTACTTCTCTCTCTCTCTCTCTCTTTCATATCATGTGACCTCACTTCATGTCAGATTCTTAAAGTTGCTCTCTTTGGGGGGCGTGCGTTAGAAAGGGTTGCACAAAGGACGTGAGCAAAGGGGTACAGAAAGACTCTTCAGCCTCTTGTCCTGACTGTTCTTGAGGCAGCAGCTCTACTAAGAATACATTGTATATGAACTGTATACATTGTATGTGCTGCATATGAATACACTGTATGTATACTATGACTACATTGTATCCACTGCATCCAGTATTAGGCAGCCTGCCCATCTTTCACTGTCTTTCACAATCAAGGTGTTCCCTGAGATAACAGAAACAATGTGACTTCCCTTCCCATGGTATCCTTGCAGAAGCTCAGCACCAGCACCCTCTAGACATCTCCATTTCTATCTTCCAAATGGTGCATCTCTGAGCCTGGTCACCTCCTTCGACCTGTTCGTCCAAGGTCAAAATCCCTGGATGGTTGGCTGTCGGTGAACATCCAGCTATAGTTTATGGCTGTGCTCACAGGTGCTTGCACAGTCTAGGATATAACTTATGTGTTTTTCTTCTAGCCTTGATAACCTTCTGATAGGTAGCTGTGGCTAAGGCTGTTGGCAGAGAGGTATATAAATGTGTTGTGCTAGCAAGCATCCCACACAGGAAAAAAAATGTACTGTGAGCCCCCCACAGAGTCTCTATGGACATATGGTTTTAGTTCTTTGCTAGTTTTCCCAGATTAAATTCATCTGCCACCCCCTCATGCCTCCCCCCAAAAAGTTAGAAACGCACAGTGCCAAGTGACTATGGAGACAACTTAAATCATCTGCATCAGGTAAGTATTATTTAGTTAATTCAAATCCATTATATTATTAAAGAGATTAAAGACCTTTTGGTCCAACGTGCTAGAAAAGCAATAAATCTGAATTAGATCTACCATTTTAGTCACTCAGGATTAGACCTTTTGGTGATGTGATCCATTAATGTGCCTTAGATCTATTGATTCATCCTAGAAAGACACAATTTAAACTCAGAAGTCACAAAATGAACTTTCCATTAAGTTTGGGAGACGATGGTCACAGCTCATTTGACTTTTATGAACTAGAAAATGTGATGTAGACCACAATGGCATTCTATTAGGGGAAATCATGCATTTAACCATGTAGCAAAATACTGTAGTCAATTATGTGAACATACACCTATTTTACACATGGCTGCTTCTCTGACTTTAAATTATTAAGGATGTGCATTTAGCTTGTTTTAAGGAGTATTTACTCCCAAGTAAGAGATCTGTGATAAAACTTTGTTCAAAAAGTAAATGAATATTTTTCATTTATATTAAATTTTTTTTCAATAAAGAACTGGAATTGAGCATAGAAACTTTTGCTTTATTTATTTCTTTGCCACAGAAGAGAAAACACGTGATCTATTTGCTTTTTATAAAGGAAAATTTATATATTCTATCAGGGAGGGGGAAAAACCCCTCAATCAGAAACAGATTTTGAGATTCATCTGCCAGTCTGGACAACATAATGATAACACAAAAAGAAGGAGACAACAGAGAAAAAAAAAACCTATTTAGAGAAGGTTTAGTTTCCTTTTTTTAGAGTTCAACTTGATGGTGAACTCTATAAACATCATTTTCTCTCAATATAATTTTGTTTATTTTAGTATTATACTTAAGCCAGACTATATTAATACTGGACTCATTATTATTCTATATCTCAGCAAGGGTACACTCTAGTTCCAAAAATAATTCAACCCAGTTCTAAGTTGACTCAATCATCACCAACTTTTAAATGTTATACTTCTCCCCAAGTTCCTAATCATAAAAGTACATTTGAAAGCGTGGGATGTTAGAAATTGGATCTCTAATCCAATCCCTTGTTTTCAGAAGATGAATTAAATCCCACAGGGGTTACCGACATGCCCAAGGTCACACAGGTAAGTGATGTGTTCAAGGTCATGTAGTCCCACAAAGAACCCATCCCAAAGGCATCCACTGTCTTCTATTTCAACCTCTTAAAAATAGTCTCCCTCTTCATTCTGGTTAAACAAGAACTTCCTTCACAAAGGCATAGACCAAATATGTACTATCCAGGGTATGTTTAGAGATTGTTCCTACTTATGTCTTCCTCCCTTGGATCTATCTTGTCATCAAGTCTTCTGATTCTTTCTTTTTCTCTACCCAAATTAGCTTTTTTTGCTTTTTCCTGCAGGTTCAATAACCTTGTCTTAGCTCTAACCCCTGAAAATCTATCTGAAGCACAATGAAAATTGGTCCTACAAATTGTCTCGCACCAAGACAGGCGGATCCTGGTCCCCTAGTACTGCTATCAATATTCTCTGTTTTCATTTTTGTAGGAAAGAGAGAGGCCTGAGTGAGTTCAAGAAATATGAGAGAGCCAGGCATGGCTGTGAGCACCTGTAGTCCCAGCTACTCTGAAGGCTGAGGCGGGAGGGTTGCTTGAGCCCAGGGATTCGAGTCCAGACTGGGCAACACAGTGAGACCCTATCTGTAAATACATAAAATAAAAATAATAAAAGTTTTTAAATTAAAATTTAAAAAATTAGAGAAGTTAGTTGATAAGAATTGATCATTAATGGTGCTCGGGTGGGACAGGGATGGTAGAAAGGGTAACTCAGTGTTGGCTTGCAGGTCTCCAACCTGGGTGAGCTGAATGAGGCATGTGTAACTCACCTAGATGGAGGAACCAGGACAGACTGGGGTGGGGTAAAGGGGTGTCGATTTCAGTTTTAGATACAATGAATGAAAGGTGTTCAGGGTATATCCATGTCTGTGGGTTAACTGGAGATATGTATGATGATGTATGAGTCTCAAGCTCAGAAATATTAGTTTGGGGAGCTACCAAGATATACTTGGGGGTTAAAACCATAGCTGGAGAAGGTCACCCAGAGAAAGAGCATAAGAAGAAATAAGTATATGCTTAATGTTTACATCCTCTGACACGCATGCATTTAACTGACACCATTTCAGAACTTCCCAATACAGAGCTCTGTATGTGTCCTTAAATCATTGGCTAGGTGTGTACTTTTAACTAATGGATTTTACATAATAGCCGGTGACCATAAGTATATACATTTTTTTCTTCTTTTTGACTTCACTCCAATACATACAGTGTCAAAGAAAGAACATGGTAGATGCTTTTAAAAATACTGGACAGTGTTAAGCACCATTTCAGCTTTTGGAATCAAGTGTAGGCAGCAGACAGAGATGACCTGGATGCAGAAAGTGTAATAAAGACAGCACAGAGTGGGAAATCAATGTCTCCATTTGTAAAGAGGGAGGAAAAAAAAAGATGAACCAGACATTATTAGCATGATATATAAGCACTGCATAGCCCCATTTATATCACTTGTATTAAGGATAAATTGCCTGAATAAATTCTATTATTCTAAGAAATAGCACAAATAACAAGCTGACAGCATCAGGGAAAAAAATGAAAATAATAATGTTGATATTGCTGGAATTGCATGTTATTTCTCTATTTCCAGTTCCATGGGTCTAGTTAGGAAATAATTCAAGTGTGGGTGCTGGGTTTGGTTTTGAAAGTCATATCCATGTATCCAAATTGAAATCTTCCAGGATGGGAAGCTAATTATTTATTATTAATAAAAGCCCCAGATTTTTTGTCTACTGTACTCCATGCAATGTGTTAAATGTTTTCCATAAATTATTTGAATCGCCCACCCACATACACACAAAAATGAAAGGTAAGTGTTATCAGGTCAATTTTATAGATGATGGAACTGAGGCCCCATTAGGTCATTTGCTCAAAATAACATAGCTGGTAATTTGATGGATGCAGAAATCTAACGCACGGCTTCCTACAGTGCAGTGGTGATAAAGTATGAGCTTCAGAATCCTGAATTCAAACTACGTATGGCTCTGTTACCTTCAATGGCTAAATCGACTCTTCTGAGCCTCAGTTTCCCCACATGATAAGTGGAATAATGAAGGCTCATTCACAGAGCAGTTGAGAGCATCAGGGAGGAGTGTCTGATCCAGCACCAGCCCCACAGTAAGCACTTGGCACATGGCAGCTGATGTTTCTCTTGGTACTTATTTTTACTATGAATATTACAATTACTCCTAACCAGAGTGCTTGCTAATCCCATTCAATGCACTTTATTCTCCAGCTTGGCTCTACCTCTCAAGCCCATTTCTCCTTGTCTGGAGATGCCTCAGGATCATATTCCTATGTCACCTGAAATTCTGACCCCTTGAAGGCCACTGCTTCCACCACTTAAAAAAATATATAAGCCTAATGTCTTCTCCTTGTCTACCCCACGACCTCAGAGAAATTAAGTCATCCATCCCACAAACTTAGCAAGTCTCTACTCAAGGCCAGAAATCGTTCTAAGTGCAGAAGATAGACAAATGCACAAACTTGAGATTGACTTTTAAGCGACTTGTGGTGGCAGCAATGAAAGTCAAGAATTAAAGTCCAGACATAGGGACAGATGCTATAACAAGACGCTATTACCTTGGTTTACAAGGTAAGATGGTCAGCAGCCCTAAACACTGCCTAGGTCAAATAGAATCCATCCTGGGGATAGAAAGAGGGTATGCAAGGCGGCATTTTTCTAAAGGAAAATGTGTTGTCTGACCAATACCTTTCTTAAGCAATCTATATGCTTCTGGATGTTTTACATTCATATATTGCAAAACTGTGCAATCTTAACATCTTATTTTTCTCTGACTCCATATCTGAAAGATCTGTGGACAAGGAATAATGTGGACATCATAAAATGTTTAAAAATAAATAAAATATTAAATCTTCACAGAGTCGGTTACACAGAGTATGGTCGCCTATATATATTGATGATTATTCATATCTATCCATTCATTCATTCAAATAGCCACTGAGATATTAAGCACCTGCTATATTTTACACTGCATGTTAATCACTGGGGATACAGAGATGAATAAACACAGAACTCTTAACCTCAAGGTAAGGTACACACAATCTCAAGCTGGAAACAGACGATAAACAGTATCTGCAATTAAGCATCAAACTGTTGTCAGTGGTAGTGGTACACATGGAGTATTATGTGTGCCCATGGAAAGGACCCTAACCCAGAACATGAGACAAAGAGCCAGTGGCATTCAGGGAAATACTGTCTGGAGGAAAGTCGCATCTGAATCAAGAGTGAGACGATAACCAGGAATTTCCAGGCAAAGGTAGCGGATGGGAATAGGGAGGGTGTAGGGAACAGCATACACCAAGACAGAAATGACTGGTGGCTCGTTGTGTGCAACAAACTATACATAGGTTGGTGTTGCAAACAGGGGACAAGGAGTGTTCAGAGGAGCAGAGAAGGGCAAATCACGTTACCGAGCTTGCTCACAATCCTGAAAACATTTAAACAGGGGAAGGACATGGCCAAGTTCTTACTTTTGTGGAAGATGGAAGGAGAAAGAGAAGAGGCAAAGATACCAATCAGAAGGCTGCTGCTACAGCTTGGGTGAGGGTGGCCTGGTCACCAAGAAGAACATTGAAAAGGAGAAAAATGTTGGATTCTGTGACTATTGGGAAACACAGGACCTGAGGGTGGGGAGGGGGGAGCCACAGAGCCTGACCAACAGGTTTCTAAACTGGGCACCTAAGTGCCACCAATGGAGAAAGAATCAAGGAAGAAATGGTTTTAACGATCAGATGTTGAATTCTACTTAGGACGTATCCAGTTCACGGGGGAGACGTACCACAGGCAGCTGGCATATAGGAATGAGGCTCCAGGAGTCATCGGTTTGGAGATGTGATCACCCAGGAGAAAACAGATGGAAGACCAGGAGACGGAGGTCAGGACCTTGGAGAGCAACTTCACTTCCGTGTGAACACAAGAAGGTGAGGCAATGAGAAAGGCCAAGAGAACCAGGGAGAGAGGTAGGAAATCTACCAGAGGGATCAAGGGAGTGAGAAGGAAGGAGGGATTTGCAATGGCAAGCCCAATGAGGAGGGTAAAAGAAGAAAAGACCCAAAATACCCAAAGGTATGGGCAGTTTTAATGGAAGAGTCAAGATAAAACTCAGATGATAGGTGTTTGAGGGCTGAATACAATTTGACATGTTTAACATTTACTGAACACCTACTATATGCCCAACAAAAAAATGTGTTTATTCTTCATTTTTTGCGGTAGCTCCCATTACTGTCCTTGTTTTGCAAATGATGACACTGAGGGTTTAGTGACTTACTCTAGGTCACAAAGCCAGTAATTGGCAATGTCTGTCCGCCTCCTGATCTTATGTAGCCCCTCTTTGTAGAGTCCATTTTCTGCCACCATTCTATCTGGAATTTTTTTTAAAAGACTATGAGAGAGAAGGGAACTCCTACATGTTGTTGGTGAGAATGGAAACTAGCACAGCCACTATGGAGAACAGTATGGAGGTCCCTCAGAAAAACAAAACAAAACAAAACAACAACAACAAAACTACAAATGAACCACCATATGATCCAGCAGCAATCCCATTACTTGGAATTTATCCAAAGGAAAGCAAATCATTCTACTGGAGAAAGATCTGCAGCCCCATGTTTATTGCAGCACTACTCACTATAGCTAACATATGGAATCAACCCAGGTGTCTTGTCAGCAGATGAATGGATAAAGAAAATGCATTATACATATACCATGGGATACTATTCAGCCCTAAAAAGGAATGAACCTGTCATCTGCAGCAACATGGATGGGACTGGAGGGCATTATATTATGTGAAATAAGCCAGGAACAGAAATTTAAATACTTCATGGTGTTACTCATATGTGGAAGCTAATAAAAGTTGATCTCATAGAAGTAAAAAGCAGAACAGAGGATACTAGAAGCTAGGAAGGGGAGGGGGAAGTGGGGGATAGGGAGTGATTTCAAGGATACAAAATTATAGCCACATAGGAGGAATAAGTTCTAGTATTCTATATCACTGTAGGATGGTTATAGTTAACAGTAATACATATTTTCAAATAGCCAGAAGCAGGGTATTTAATGTTTCCAACACAAAGAAATGATAAACGTTTGAGATGATGGATATACTAATTACCCTGATCTGATCACCATATATTATATATATCTAGACATCACTATGTACCCCATGAATATGTACAATTATTATTTGTCAATTTTAAAATATTAAAATAAAGTAGAAGAATATGGACACTGAGCTGTGTCAAATTTTTAAACTCCCATCTGACTGGCCAACCTCATGCATATCTCTCCTCACACTAATCAGCTATTGCCAGTATGGGAATTTTCAAGATGTTGAGAGACCCACCAAAAGCTTGGATGAAGTTTTCCAAGAATGCATAAGGAGGGAGCGTAGACATACCACCTAACCAATAGGATTCAATAGCACTGAAATCACTAAACATATCACAGAGTTAGAGATGGATCTTAAGGAGGCACATCACAATTGCTTTCATTATACATTTCTTCATGGAACAAAGATAAACATTCTAAATATTTCATAGCCATCAGAGGAATGGAACTTTTCCTGACTGCCACTTCCAACACACTGAGTTGGGACCTTTAATTGAATTTAGATAGAATGTATCATTTAAAGACTGCTTGTCTCTTGTGAAATATTAGCTTTAGTATTGCATCTTATGAGATGGATCCCAATGGAGATGCTTCTTATTAATGATAATAAACAATATTCACGGAAATCTTTTCATGCACAAGAACCTGTGCTAAGCACGTCACACGCATGATCTCAATGAATCCTCCCAACAACCTTATGAGGGGGGTATGATCATCATTCTTGGTTTACAGATGATCAAAGAGACACAGGGGGTCTCGAGCACATAGTGAGAGTTACCCACTTATTACACCGTAGTCAAGATATAAACTTGGATCTCCCCGACTGTATCACTATGATTTGAGTACCAGACAGTTTCTCAGTTTCTGCTATAAATTATAAGATGATGTTTAGTGACAGTCCTCATTAAAGTTATCAGTTAACGGGTAGGCAAAAGTATGGATGAGCATGCGCGCGCACGTGTGTGTGTGTGTGTGTGTGTGTGTGTATGAGAGAGAGAGAGAGAGATAGACAGACAGACAAACAAAGAGAGGGAGGTAAGGAAGAAGAAATGGGGGGCGGGCATGGAGAAGCTGAAATATAGACAGGAAAGAGAGAGAAAACTAGAACTAAGAATGACATTACTCATCTTATCAGTTGTTTCTCCAGAAGACAAAATGCCAAGCCCATCTCCACCCACTCATTCGTCAGCCACCAGCACCAATTGGATGTGGCGTGAATACAAGCACAGCCATCCCACAGCTAATAGGGCAGAATGTCCTCCCAACACCCAAGGACTGTCCTGAGGGGTGTGCCAGGGAGATTTCACTGCATTAAACAACACTGACATCTTCTAGGCTAACTCAAAATGGGGAAGAAAACACAGAGAATTAATAGTGATTGATACAGGGGACAGAGCAGGAGAGGGAAGCAGGAGGCAGATTCGGCCAATGTTGAACTCCTCAGTGCTGAAAAATATGCCCACAAGTAACACAGATATTATAATCCCGTGACGTCCTTCCTCAATGCACTGGGTGCAGTTCCATGCCATTTTCTCTCAAGAAACATTTACAGAATTCCAAGCCTGAGACTAATTCCTTTATTAATATGTCAGCTGAGAGGTGGCATTATTGCAAAAAGATGACTGTTCCCTCCCCACATCATGAGGTTTCTGTAAGAAGGTCTAGTGGAAAATTATCAGCACCAAGAGTCATGATACCTGCATGCCAAGTAAAGCCCTGTCATGAATTTCCATAAGAATTTTGGTAAGTCATGAACACTCCCTGGCAAGCGTTTCCAGCTTGTTAAACAAATCAAAACATTTCAAAAACTCTAAATCGCCATGAAAAGCATCAGAAATTGCATTTTGGGCCATGCAAAACAGTACAGTTTATTCTTATTCTCTTACCCTCATTGCTAGCAATCGTACCTTTTCTCCGTACCAATGTTAATATTTTCCCATCCGATAAAGAATGCATCAAGTGGTACATGCATAGCTTTTAAAATATATGGTGATCGTAAAGTGGGGTATGGTTAACATGATCTACCATGATAAATAACACTTCCTGTCACACCGTGCCATGTGCCATTCCTAAATTCTCAAGAGTGACTCAAAGTCAAAATCTGGTCTCATTTGCCAGGGAAAGGAAATGTCATCCCTCCCTCCTCCTCCAAGAATTTCTACTACAGGAGAAAACTAGGAAGATCAGGAGATCTTAATGACAGGCTCCACGGGAGTGGGGGGACATGAGGAGCCCATTTATAGGATACTTCCAAGGAAAGCTCCACTTGGAAAATCCTGCCCAGCCCGATATGCAAGTTCACCAACGGAGGTGACTCGGGTTTAACGCGTGCTTGTACCAGATGAGAAAACACGGGCACATTATTCAATCCGACCGAGCTGTCTGTTTAGAAGATGCTTCAGGACTGATTAATGACAGAGAGCAAACAGGAACCACACAGACCTTGGCTGTCAAGGTCAAATGCACAAGCAGACAGAACTGGGAGAGCCTGGGATGTCGCCCGATCTGGATTTAGACTGCCGGCCTCGAGTTTTGGCTGGAGCCGCCGGTGTGTTGTCATTCACTCTCACTTGCAGTCACACCACACACAAGATGGAGAGGCATATGGCACATTTCTACCGACTCTCTGCAAATGCAGGCTCTAATTTAAGCTTTAAACCTTTTAGAATTCCTTGCCAGCAAGATAAAATATATAAGCCATGATATTCTGAGCACCATATTTTGCTGCAATATGCCTTACAGCACGTGGTTCGATCATTTTGAGGGTGGGATCAACAGCGACTAAGTCAAGTCACATCTTTGAGAGGGGAAACTGGCAGGTGTGTGTTCCCCAAAAGCAAAGTCTTAGGCAAATATCATAATAATAGTACAATCTACCATGCATCGAGTGTTTCTATGTTACAAGCATAGGGCTGACAACTTTGCATGTTGTTTTTCTCATTTTGATTTCATAACAGCCCTATGGGATAGGTCCTTTGATCATCCCAGTTTTCTGAAAGAAGCAACAAAGGCTTAGAAAATTAAGTAATTTGCTCCAGGTCACCCAGTCTGCTGCATGAAGCCAAGATTCAAACACAGGCAGTAGGACTCCAGAGTCTACTCACTGAACACCACCATATGCTGAATGGTGTCTGCAATATACAATATATGCTCACATTACTCTTTAGTGTTGGTTGGGGCAAACTAACTTTGAACTCAAGGTCACTGAACAAGGCATCGGAAAGGTGCACTCACTCAAATGACTGCCCTTCAATCACTCATTTATCCAAACCCTTACTGAACATCTGCAGAATCCGAGTATGCATTGAGGACTTCACAAATACATATTTCGGTTCCAGCATACAGAGGAAGAAACAGACCTATACACTAGACTTGATGTTATAGCTTCTACTTCCTCCTTTCCACTTTGAGCAAAAGATAATAGATGTGCACACACACACACACACGTACATACACTAACATATATCAATCCACAAAAAATTGTCCTTTTCACTTATATTTAAAAACTAAAAACATGGTATATCAGTTGTTTACTGGAATGTATGAACTCTAGGAGTGAGAGTTTGCTAACCTCAGTCATGACTGGAGAGAGGCCGTTCTGGGAAATAGGTGAATTAAGCCTCCAGGTAAATGCAATGACAAGCTGCCTCTGTGGCTACTGCCACTGGCACCCGGTGATGGCTTAAAATGTCCCCGACAACTAGAGCAGGTAGGACGGTCATTTCCCTGTGCTTTGAGTGCTCCCACACCCAGGTCGCCTCCCAGACTTTCAGCAGCGTGACAGGTGCAGCTGGATTACGGCCCCATAGTCCTGGATATAGGAGGGTCAGAGAACCAACATCGCCACCACCTGTCATCCTGCTTGTTTTCAGACTTGCCTTCTCTCTCTCTCTCAGGGCCCCAAATTGCCCTTCTCCTGGGAAGGATAACATGTACTCTTTGGAAGGGGCCGTGAGGATGCACTGTGCAAACTGCATTTTTCCCTGTGAGCAATTCAAAAATAAATAATAGAAGGAAGGAATGGAGGGATGGAAGAAGAGAGAAAGAGAGAGAGGAAAAGAGAGGAGCCCCACAGGCTATGGCAAGGATTCTTCCAAGCACAGTTCTTCCTCCATACAGGCATCCTAACACCCACTAGGAAAATGGTTATTTAACTCTTACATTCCAGACTCTCCTGCCAGAACCATGTGATTCCAGGCCTGAGAATATGCATTTCAGTACATGCAAAAAGTGATTCATCTGCATGTGAATATACGTGCATAACCCTTCCGCAAGGGCTAAACCCTAATTAGTCTGAGCAACCCAATGGTTCTCTGTCCCTACTGCAGCAGGCAACTCTGCATTAACAACAGAGAAGTTTGAGTTACCAAAAACAGACACTTGTGAACTTGTACACGAGAGACGTTTGAATGCACTCCTAGGAAAGGCACCTGGTTTCCTGATGCAGACTCCAGACCTGTCCTTTTGTAAGCTCTATGAATCTACTGTGTATCTGCTATAGCTTCATCCTTGAGGCTTGTTATATTTGGTGTTATAGCATTGGCTATGAAAGCATTCAGTATAATACCCTTCTGACAGCTGCAGGTAAACAAAACAATTGCATGACAACAGATGGAAAATGGAACCATTATGTGATTTAGAATGTCGCAGGTAGTTTTCAGAGGTCGTGTAAAACCACATAGAACACGGAAGACCCTTAGCATCTGTGCCAAGGTTCACAGTGGGTTAGATAAACAGACATGTTCAAATATTTCAGAATGGACTAGCTTCATCTTGCATCGCACTGGGGTCTCGTCTGCCTCACCAAATTTCCTCTCAACTTCTTATCACAGGTCCCTTAGTGAAAGAAAATCAAATGGGTCTTTTAGTCCAGTGATATTTTTGGTGACACGACATTGATACATCTAACTAAAAATGAACTGTATGGGCTTCGAAGTCTCCGAATTAGGAAAGTTTGCCACATTTCCATTTGTGTTTATAGACGAGAATGATGCAGGTGCTGTGTATTATGTTTCGTTTTATTTTCCCCCTCCACTTCATACAGTGTGGTATCATTACTTCCAAGATTTCTTCCTTCACAGTTTCATAATTTTTAATTTAATTCTTGAAGTTGATCGCACTCGGTGGTTGGGAAACAGGGAGTTAGCAAAAAACGTAAGTGGGGTCAAAATATATTGTTCTTTATTTTGTTTTCCTCACAGGTGAAGAAGGTCTCTGGGATCACACACCTCTTTGCTTTTTATGAAACAGATGATAATACCAAGAAAAAAACTGTCAGCCAGGTTTATAAACACTATATTTTGGGTTTAGCCATCTTTTTTTGCTAAACCAAAATCAGTGACAGCAAACGAATTTCTTCTCAAACCTATCGGTCTTTTGGGGGGAAAAACACTTTTTTTTCCTCATGATAAAAAATTAGAAAAATAGAGTGAAGTATAAAAATAAATCACCCACAGTCTGCCTCCTTGACATAGCCACGTGTTAATTATGTACATTTATATAAGCACATATGTGTTGAAAGGTTTTTTTATGGCAAAACGAGACTCGCTCAGACTAAACACACATACACACGCACGCGTGCAAAACTGTTAACACTGGAAACGTTCTAAGAGGCATCAGATCCTTAGAGGAAAGCTGACTTCACTCTGGGTGTATCCAAACACCTGTTAACAGCACCCCAGCCTTTCCCTCCTCCTCACACCCTACATCCCAGCTCCCCACCATTTCCAAGCAGTTACCAAGCAAGGTGTATTTTGCCTCCTAAATACTGATTAAACTCACCCACCCCTCTCTCAGTTTCCATCGGCACCACCCGTACCCTGATTGCTAGCCTGGATTAATAAGAAAATCTCCTAACTGAGCTCCTTGGTTCCACCTGGGTCTCCTCCAATCTGCTTTCCAGACAGATCTTCCACAATGCATATGGGATCCAATTATCCCTGCTCTGAAAGTCCCACGAAGACAGCTTAGAACTTGTTGGGCAGTCTGAGTCCTGCCAATATCCCCGATCCCTCACCCCTGGCTCTTCCCCCGCGTCTGAGCCCAGTCACCTCTGGGGAGTGGTGTACGCTATCATCTTAACCTGAGACCCCGTCCCCCTACTGTCTCCTCCTCTCATGGCTTGGCCAGAGGTCCTCAAACTTTTTAAACAGGGGGCCAGTTCACTGTCCCTGAGACCGTTGGAGAGTGCGCACTGTGGGCCCGGGACGAGACGGCTGCTAAGCAGGACAGGCAGCGGTGGCAAAAACACCCGGCGGGCCAGATAAATGTCCTCGGTGGGCTGCATGTGGCCCGCGGGCCGTAGTTTGGGGACGCCTTGGTCTAAGCCTTAGACCAATACATCTCTCCATGAAAACACCTACTGTTATCCCAAGTCACTTCCTCTGGAATGCAGAATGCTTTCCTTGTCCTTTTACAGGTCATCCTATGGCATCTCATGTTTCCCCATCAAAGCATCGGGGCTGTGTATGATGGGGCAAAGTAGGACAATGGCTTTCTCGCTGTGAACCTATCATAACGGTGTCTCTCCAGTGTGTCACTGCATCCCTCTACCTGGTCCATGATAACTGAGCTCAGAAACATGCCACGGGGGTATCAAATCAGTACAGTGCAACTGTATCACTGAAGAGAGACAGGAATAAATATTCTAAATAAATAGATCAATGGAGCATCAGAAACACCCAATGACTTGTCAGGATCTTGAACCACGACAGCATTAAAGTGAAGACAAGATTTCCCCAAGTCAGGGCCGTTGGCACCGTGTCCCCCACCCTTGCAACCCCACCGTCCCTGAGTGTCCTGCTGTACCTAACGTGGAGCACATGGAAGACCGGCCTCTTCTTCCATCCCCAGTCAGTCCCCATCAGCACTAACGATGTGACATTCCCTGCTTCCCTCCAGGAGACCACATCAGCATCGTCTCCAGACATGGACATTGCCGTGGCGCTTCCATCTTGTTTCCTGACTTCCCACCGACCCACAATCCACCCAGATACAGCCTTCAGCACGGTCCGCACCAAGCCCACTCTCCACGGCTCTACTCTCGATGCGAAACTAGAGGCCAGGTCCGGTGCTGCTCCTTGGCCTCACGGTCCTCCCTGCCCTCCCTTGTCACATCCATCTCCACTCTCAGCCTCCTCTTAAATCAAGCAAATATCTTCCCAGGCCCTTGTGGACAACGTCTTCATCCTTGCGCCCACGCCTCTGTGCGAACGGTCCTCCTGTGCAGACTTCCCTCCCTATTTATTTCTCTCTGCCGACTCCTCTCCTCTCCTCCTTCAAACTCATTCCAAATTCCCTCATGTAGAAAAATTACCCCATTGCACCGCACTCTAACCCAGACTCATCGCTTGATGGATTTTTTGAATGAAGCAGTCTATAAACGAGTGAATTTTAGACTGATCACGTGGAACCAATGAACTACAGAAAGCATTTCACCATATTTGATTTCTTCGGCACTGTTCTGTCCTGTCTACAAGATCTTGGGGGAAAAACAAGAAAGAAAAGGAATGCATATGAAGGCACAACCGTGTCAGAAAAAATATTTTTCAAGTCCTCTGGGAGACTCTCCTTCTTCCACGGCAAGGAACAAACATCCAAAGAAGACAGGGAAATAATAATGCCACAGCAATTCAAGATTGACTTTGAGTCACAGCTATTTAGGCCAGAGAGAAGATGCGGGTCTTCCTGTCCACAGCTCTGAGGAGGATAACACACCCTGTCACCATGCTCTGAAAGGTACCGGCCTTCCCTATTCTTTAAGTTGTCAAGGAAAGAAGACCTGAATCTTCTCCTATCTGCTACTCTCACATTCGCCAACTGTGTCCTTATGTATTCTTCATACGAAACGATGTACATGAAATTATAATGTTCTAAACTAAAAACAGAAACAGGTCCACAGTCTTTCTCCGACTTTTATTTCTTATAAGAAAATAGACATTAGCAATTTAGATGCACAAATGTATAGGGGGGAAGCATTATGTTCTCTTTGCATAATTATGAGGGACGTTAAGGATGCTCTGTGCTTAGCGGTACTTAAACACACGCCGATCGCCTCCCAAGCCCTTGTCTGCGAACGCTACTCCGCCGTGAACAAGGACGCGGTGGAAAGAGGCAGGCTCCGGGTAGGAAAGCCAGGCTCTGCTTTGAGTTCTGCTATTGAATACTCAAGTGGCCTTAACCTCTCTGAACTTCAGTTTCTTCATCATAAAACGGAGATAATCAGCTTATTCTCGGTATTGAACGCTCTGCGACGGGATAAGATCACCTGGAGGGTGGGCAGGAGGGAAGCCTTGTTGGAAGGAATTCAAGAGAGAATGGAAAGAGAAAAAAAAAAAAAGATAGCAAATATAGACAAGTTTTATTTCAGAGTTTTGTCAAGGAAATCAGAGAAACAGAGTGGCAGATGGAGAGGAAGTAGAGTCACAGGGGAATTTTTTTTTAAATGTGGAATATATCATAGCATGTGCACACGGTGATGGGCGTGAGCTTGTCCTGTCTAAAGGTGTCGACGGCCATCTACAAGACAGACAGTCCTAAATCTGTGTCTCCATATCCAATCCCTTCCTCGTCCTCCTGACGCATGGGGTCGGCTGTCTCCCTGACATCTCTGCTTGGAATTCCAATGGGCATCTCAGGTGAGATACACCCAAACATGAGCCCCCAATTCCTCTACCTTCTTCTCTCTCCTTCCCTGTCTCCCTCTCTGAATATCTGCTCCTCTTGCAATCCATCTTGGAAATAGCAATTCCGTTTTCTGAGTGCTCAGGCTAAAATACCTGCGGTACCCACGGACTCCGCTTTCTTTTGCACATTCCACAGTCAGTTCACTACCTAAGGATACTGTTTCTGCCTTTGATTATACACAAACTCCAGCCACTTGTCACAGCTGCACACTCTGTTTCCGTCTACCATCACCTCTCACCTGGTTGGCTGTCACGCCCCCACCTGCACGCTACATTCCCTGCTTCCACTTCACCCTGCACATCCATTCTCTACCCAACCGCCAGAGTATTCCTTTTAAAACGTGCATCACACCACACTGATCCTCTGCTCAACATCCTCTGGTGGCTTCCTGTCCTGCTCAAAGCAAAATCCGAGGTCTATACCACGACCTTCGAAGCCCCACAATCTAGTCCCTTTCCACTCCCCACCTTGGACAACACTCGAATCACACAGCGCCACCCTTGTCTCTCCCGTCCCCCCTCCAGCCATACTGACCTCCCTGCTGTGGATGTGACAACCAATCCGCAGCCGGGTGTCTTCGCACTGGCTGTTCCCTCTGTTTGGTGCCCACCCCTGGATATCCACATGAATTTCTTTCTCACTACCTCTAGGTTTCTGTGCAAATGTCACATATCAGAGATGCAGTCACAGAGCCTTCTCTCATATTAAATATAAAACAGCACCTCTCACCCAATCCAACACATCTTATGCTCCTTACCTCGTTTGATTCTTCTTCATAGCAATTAATGCCATCTAAACAACACATGTCACTTGCTCTTCGGTATATTGTCTGTGTTCTCAAGTCCCACCCCAAATCCAGTAGGACACATGTTTCTTGAGAGAAAGAACTTTGCTTTTTATTCATGCTACATATTTAGTTTCTAAAAAAACTACCTGGAATTCAGTAAGTACTCAAAAATATTTGTCAATGAATTAATATATATAATCTGACATTTCTGGGTTACTTTTCTTTCTCCACACTTCATACTATACATGTATGGTATAACACCATAGTATTATATTAATAAATTCGTATAAACAAATTCCAATGAAATATTCTATTACAAAGCTAATAAAACTATATTAACAGGTTCATTCAAAATCTTCTTTAGAATTCATGTTATTTTTCACAAGCTAAATATTTCCATTAAAAAAGAATCATATAAAAAGAGTACTTCGCTATGTTCACATATGTTTCAGTAAGAGCATAAAGGAAATAAGTTAAAGGTTACGCTATTTAACTATAGCCTTTCCTAAATGTCCATGGGTGGCCAAAATAGGCAGTGTAATCAGCCTTTGTTGCAAAAAAATATCATTTTAATGCATATTTAAAATCACACCGTGTTATATAGGTAAAAATGAGTTGAAACAACTTAAATGTCTAACAATAGAAATGGGTAAGTAAATATTAAATCAAGTCAATACAAAGTTACAGGGAAATCAAAATAGCAGTTAGAATCAGAATGTAGACATATGAAGAACACGCATATGCTGACAAACAGAATAAAAAGAATGCCTATGACTCATTTGGTTACATAAACACATATCCATAAAGAAAACATGCACGCATTAAAAATAATCTTGGTGAAATTATGAGTGATTTTTAAAGGGACTTTGATATATAGTATTATTTATGTCAGTTAATAAATGATGCTTTGTGGAAATGGGAGAGAACGCAGTAAAGTTAGGAGGGAACCCCATTAGATCAGAAGCCGATACGTATTTTCAGCTTCTAGTCTTCCAATAACACACTTAAAAAGAACACTTCCACTATCCACTATCTCTGTGTCCCAGTTTTCTTTTCCTGAGAATAAGGTTAACAATGTACTGGGATCTCTCTAAAGAATAAGAATGGCAACAATGATGTGCTATGTTTGTCGAATGTTTGCTTTGGCATTTTTCCTGAGCACACAGGAATACCACGTTTCCCAGTCTCCCTTTTATTTTAGTGGGACATGTGACTTGAGTTGTAGCTCATGCAGTATGATCAGAACTGATACAAAACACTTTCAGGAAACATCCCACACGATTGCCCATGATCTCCACCCCTAGCCATGGAGCTTGAACAGAAACATTTCAGGATGATATTGCCACAGCTGGAAGGAACCTACACACAGAGAGAAACCCCATTCTCACCAGACTATGAAACAAGCAAGATGTCAATCTTAGTGGTGGGACATCACTAAGATTTTGTGGGTTCATGGCATGCCGCTAGTGTTGCCTATCTTCAGTAATAGAATAAGATTATGTTATTCTATAGAACCACAGTGCTATGGAAAACCTTTTAGGAAAATCCCAAATGACCACAAGTGAGACCTCTAATGTAAACATGTGGTGATCCTCCCCACCCCCAAGAAAGATAGATTCATAGACTATGATTATTGTTTTTAAACAAGTTTCTCCCATGTGTTGTACCCTTTGCGGAATGATAGGATGCAAATATACACTAAAAATGTCTGGGACTACTAGCTATGGCTGAATGAGGAGGTCAGTAAATCCTCTCTCCAAAAAGCAAAGATAAATCTGGGCACAACTGAGTTTCCAGAACAATTCAGCATTCTAAAAATCAACCAAAGTAATCCAATAATCTGAGAAGTATTTACCTGAGAAACTATTGGGCTCCAGGTAAGGACAGTGGGAATCTTTGGTGTTCCACGTGGAGGCTCTGTCTGGGTGGGGAAGCGGGTGATTACTGGCAGCTTGGTTGCCATGGTCAAAAAAGGCTCGCTTGATTTGGAGTGGAGGGCAGTGAATATATCCAGCAGCACAGTTGGTAGAAGTGATAGTCTCAGTGGTAGAAAACTAGGGAGATCCAATGGCTTTACTAGCCTGAATATTCCCAGTTGAGACTGTGTACATGTTCAGTGGAGACCAGAGAGTGCCGAGTTATCCACATGTTCCTGATTAATCCTGAGGCCATGTGTAGGTGCACAGGTGATGCAAAAGGGCCCAGTGGAATCTAAATACTTGGGAAGACTTGCAAATGGCCTGAACTTGGAATGCACTTCCTATATACACATAGACCCATCAACAGAGGACAGGAGGTTTCTTAGTGCTCAGAGTGTTTGAATACAGCCTTAGCTGATTTTTTGGCTGGTCATTAAGCTACACAGATAAAACAGAAACCTTTTGGAAACCAAGATGAAAAATGAAAGAAAAAGAAGAACAAAAACTGCACAGAGACATCAGTGGCCACACACTATGGAGGAAACAGATTTCACAGCTTTAGCCCAGGCAAGTTTATAAACAAAATCATACAACAAAACCAGCAACAACAACAACAATAACCTGAGGAAAATCAGAATCCAGAGTTACTACAATGTCACTGACATAGTTTTCGACAAAACATTAGGAGACATGCAAATAATAAGAAACTATGACCAATACTCAGCAAAAAAAGTAGTCAAAAAACAAAAAGAGCATCTTGGAAACAGCAGAAAAGCAAGCAACTCATCATGGATAGGGATCTTTGATAAGATGAACATCTAATTTGTCATCAGAAACCATGGAGGCCAGAAGACATTTGGGTGGTATATTCAAAATGCTAAAAGAAAACTATCAGCCAAGATTCATATCAAACAAACTATACTTCATAAATTAAGAGAAAAAAAAAAGCAATCCTCTAGGGGGGGAAATTGAGGAAAAAAACACTAGCAGCCCTGCCCTACAAGAAACACAAAAGAGAGTCCTTCAAGCTCAGACAAAAGGACATTAATTGGTAAGACAAATCCACATGAAGAAAGGCAACAATATATGTAAATATAGAAGACAGAATTAATGTATTTTTGTTTGTAATTTTTTTCTTTTATCTGCTTATAAAGCCAACTGCACAAAGCAATAACCGTAAAACTTTATCAAGGAACTTATAAACTATAAAGATGCAATTTGAATACCAATTAATAGCCCAAAGAAGTGGGTAGGGAACAGAACTATACAGGAGAGAAGTTTTTTGTATTATGTAAATTAAGTTGGCATTAATCCCAACTAGATTGGCAAAATGGATTAAAAAATCATGATTTACTGGATGAGGTGGCTCAGGTCTATAATCCTAACATTTTGGGAGGCCAAGGTGGGAGGATCATTTGAGGCCAGTAGTTTGAGACCAGTCCAAGCAAGAGTGAGACCCCATCTCTGTAAAAAAATAGAAAAAAATTAGCTGGGTGTGGTGGTACATGCCTGTAGTCCTGGCTACTTGGGAGGCTAAGGCAGAAGGATCACTTGAGCCCAGGAATTCGAGGTTATAGTGAGCTATGATGACACCACTGCACTCTAGCCCAGGTGACAGAGCAAGACCCTATCACAAAAGAAAAAAAAAATCATGATTCAGCTATATTCTATTTATAATAGACACAGTTCAGTTTCAAAGATGCAAGTAGTTTGAAACTAAGACCATGAAAAAAGGAAGGCATTCCGTGCAAACAGCAACCAAAAATGAGCTAAAGTGGCTACACTAATATCACAAAAAATAGACTTTAAGATAAAAACAAAGTGTTACTAGAGACAAAGAAGAACATTTTATAAGGACATAAGGGTCAATCTATCAAGAAGACAGGATGATTATAAATAGGTATGCACCTAACAACAAAGTCTCAAAATACTGAAGCAAACATTGACAGAAGGGAGGAATAGACATTTCAACAATAATAGAGACTTCAATATAACACTTTTGATAATGGATAGAAAAACAGAGAGAAGATCAACAAGGAAACAGAAGGCTTGAACAACACCATGAACTAACTGGACTTAATAGACATCTCTCTATAGATCCCTCTACCAAACAGCAGTAGAAAACACATTCTTCCCAAGTACACATAGAGCATTCCCCCAAAGAGACCATATGTTAGGCCATAAAACAGTCACAATAAATTTAAAAGAATAGGGATTATATAAAGGATGTTCTCCAATCACAATGAAATGAAATTAGAAGTCAATAACAAAAGGAAATTGGGGAAATTCACAAATGTGCGGAAATTAAGCAACACACTCCTAACTATTCAAAAGGTCAAAGAAGAAATCATAATAGCAACTAGGAAAGATATTGAGATTAATGAAAACAAAGCACATATACAAAATAATTATGGGATGCAGCAAAAAGCAGGGCTTAAATGGAAGTTATGCCTGTGAATGTCTATATTAAAAAAGAAGAAAGATTTCAAATCGATAATCTCATTTCCAACTTAAGAAGCTAGAAAAAGAGGAACAAAGTAAATTCTAATCAAGTATAAGAGAAGAAAGAATAAAAACCAGAAATAAAGGAAACTGGAAACAGAAAAACAGAGAAATTAAACAAAACTAAAAGTTGATTCTTTAAAAAGAACAATAAAATTTGACATATTTTTAACTGGAATGACTAAGAAAAGAGAGAAATCTCAAGTTACTAAAATCAGAAATTAAAAAGGGGACATTACTACCAACTTTATATAAATAAGAATAATTGTAAGGGTGTATTATAGACAATTATAAGTAAAAAAAAAGTAGATAACTTAAATAAAATAGAAAAATTCCTAGAAAGATACAAACTACCAAAACTTCAAGAGGAAACAGAAAATCCAAATAGACCTATACCAAGCAAAGAGATTGAATTAGTAATAAAAAAAACCTCCCATAAAGAAAAACCCAGACCCAGATGGCTCCACCAGTGAATTTTACCAAAATTTCAAAGTGAAATTAACACAAACACTTCTAAATCTCATCCAAAGCGGTAGAAAAAGAGGGAACGTAAGGCCAGCCTCATCCTGAAATCAAAACCAGACAAAGATGTCAAAAGAAAGGAACACTACAGACCCACATCCCTTATGAATATAGACACAAAAATCCTCAAGACACTAGCAAACCAAATTCAACAACACATAAAATGAATTTTAAAATGTGACATAAAAAATCAGTGCAATATGTCTTACTAACACAATGAAAGACAAAAACCACATGATCATCTCAACAGATACAGAAGAAGGGTTTGACAAAAGCCGAGACCCTTTAATGACAAGAAACAAAACAAGCAAACAAAACAACCTCAACAGTCTAGGAATATAAGGGAACGACCTCAACTCTATAAAAGGCATCTACAAAAAACCACGGCTAGCATCACGCTAAATGGGGAGACCCAGCTAAGCTGCTCCCAAATTCCTGACCCACGGAAACTATGAAAGACAGTAAATGTTTCTGTTTTGATACACTAAGTTCAAGGCTAATGTTCTTTATAGCCATAGATATATAAAAATACTAACAATAATGACAGCAATAGTAATAAGAGAAGATGGGGAAAGAGAAGGAGAAACAGCAGAAGGAGTGGTGGTGGCTGTTGTTGTTGTTGTTGTTGTTGTTGTTGGCATCCAGCCTGGAGTGGGGCTGATACATGAGTGGGTGACAGATCACAGCCTCTAAGCCAGTAGGGCTCTGAGTCAGGACTCCAGACTGTGACATGCTGGAGCCCAGCACTCAGAAGATGCCTATGATAAAAGCATCAGAGGGTTCCAAAGTGGGGTCAGATCTCTAGCCCTTAGATTCCTCCTAAGATCAGAATCGGTCATTCATAGGACTAAGCCTATCTCAAAAGACCAAATGGCCCCAGCTGTGGACACAGGTGACATGGGGAGAGGGGACTGGGATCCAGCCTTCCGGAAAGTGAAGGGGGAGAACCACCAAAAGCAAACACCTGTTCTCAAGAAAATGCCTACATCATAATCACGGAGCAAACAACCCTGGCGTGGTCTCTACTTATCTTATACATGCAAGGGTGGCCCAGCAATTGCTTCAAGGGTGCCTTGTTGGACGTGGGCTCCCAGATTTCTGTCCACATCCATCCTCCCTGTAGTACGACATCTGTTCTTCTAGCACTGCCCCCGGCCACATATCAATGTGTCTCACCTGAGCTCGACCCATGAAGGTCTCCAGGTGGCGTGGGCAGTACACACATATTTCTTCAGTCCTGCGCAATGTGAGCAACTCATCTTTGGAGTAAGGTGTTTTGGCCCCTAATTTGTTGTTGGTTTCATCTTCTGTAGGTGAGAGTGTTCAGTTATAGGAGCTGAGGGCTGCTTAAGGCAGAAAATTCCAATCTCTATCTACTCTGCCTTCATTCACAAGTGAAAATAGACAAGCCACTGCTAAAGAGACCAGTTAAAGTTAGATGTGGGAGTTATAAAAGTAGACACAGATATTTTAACCCAGCCGTAACAACTGACCACATAGCTACGAGTGTTAAATAACTAGATGAGAAGATGGACAAGACACCTTTTAAGATCACCCCAGCTCAAAGATTCTAGATTCAATGACAATCATAGGGCCAATATAAGGGTGAGTGAAATAAACCCATTCTCTCTTTTACGTGGCTCTTAAAATATGTTTTCATTCACAGCAAGCCATCAGTGCTGGGAATTCTACACGCATTTGGAAAATACTTAATAAATAATGCTCTGAGTCTATAGATACAGGTAGCAAAAAGTAAGCAAGAAAAAGTGACCTTTGTAAACATGGACAAGGTCACAGGCTAGTCATCACGTTTCCACGACCACAACCAAATATTCACAATACTCTTCTTTTTGTTGGTTAGGAAGCAATTGTTGTATTTAGGGGGAAAATAAGATGCTGAAACATTAATGTCTCAAAATAAAGTCAATTTAAAGTTATAAATTTTAAAATGATCAAGTATCCAAAATGTTAAATGGCTCCATCTTCAGGATAAATGTGAAAAAGCTCTTTTTTTTTGAGCCCTGAAAATGCGGGAGCTATTTCAAGTCCTTCCTGAATTAGATGGATGTAGCTGTGGTCTCCAATCCCCATGGCTGTAGCAATTGGAGCTGCACAATCAATTCTGCCTGTGAGCAGTGTCCACAATGAGTCTGATAGTCTCCTTAACCGATTGTGTGCTCGGGTGTACTCATTGGTAATTCAAACTCTTATGATATTCAAAACACCAGCGAGTAAAGTAACACTTTCTCTCCAAGGGCATCTGCCAAGTCCCTCCACAAATGTTCGCTGGAGCATCTTTATATCTTACTGAGATGACAGTGAGGGGGACAGGGCTTGTTTTCCTCTCTTTGTAGAAGGAGAAACAGCATAAAAACTACCTTCCCACATTATGTTATGAGGCAGTCACTGAACTTGCATATGCTATACATTTGTTATGGAACAAAATGAAAATTATCAAGCAATTCTATTCACATGGAATTTTAAGAAGATTAGAAATATACAGACCACCCTTTCTACTCCTAAAAGTCACAAACCAATAGTCCAGCGTGAAAAAGTGCCAATTAAACTTAGGGCCGGGAATCGCATAAGCAAACTGACCATGACTGCAGACCTCAGTGGGGACAGGAAGTGGGGTAGAAGACAAAGGCAGAAGGAATCAAAACAGGACAGAAAAAGAAAAAGCTGCTTAGTATCAGACAGTGTGTGAGCAGGACAGTGGCAGAGGGCGGGGAAGAGAGCTGATTCCGGAGGAAACGAGAAATGAGATTCAGTTGTCTACTTCCATAATTAAGAAAGGAAATCCACACTTGATAAATTCACGAGAGCAAATAATCCAAAATACGGCATTCCTCAGACCTTTATCACGACCATCCAGTTACTTTCCACCTCTGAAATAAACGAATGGGTGCAGACAGAGGTCGATGTATCTCCATTTGCAACAGTTACCACCATTTATTCGATTCAAACAGCAAAGACAGGTTGAACCCCTCTGTGCCAGGCACGGAGGTCACCAGAGTAGACAGGATCAGTCTGTGGCCTGTCCTCAGGGTGGGGACAGCCGACATGAGTGCTTGTTGGGGTTCAGTTAGGACAAGAGCAAGCTTGCCCCTGGTAGGGACGCGGGTGCCCAACAGACACATAACACAAGTCTCCATTTATTAAAAACATTAAATATACGTTTATCTGGTTTTAGCTGGTAACCAGTGCAATATCATGGTCAGATTGAAAGAGAAGGAAAATGACCTATTATTTGCTATTATCAAAGGCAAATAATAATATTTGCTATTAGCAAATAATAACAACAGTAATATTAACAACAGTCGTTATTATAGCTAGCATTTATTAAGCTTTTTTATCGTGTGTTAGACACTAGGTTTTGGCTTACAAACATGTTATCGGTGCATCCCCATCAAGACTGACTGCCCCTCTTACAAATGTGGAAATGAAGGCACAGAATTTAACCAAATTACTCAATTGCGTGTGACAATGTGGAGCTGGGCTTAGAAGCGGGCTCTCTGACAGGAGAAAGTATGCCCCTCACCACAAAACCAAATGCTTTCCACTCTGTCTGTTCATTGGACTCCCCTGGGAAGCTTGTAGAGAAAAAAAAAAAATACCAACACCTAGAACACATCTACATATGTATGAAATCAGGATTTCTGGAGGTGGAGTCCAAACAGCAGTTTTCTGAATTATCCCAGGTGCTTCTCACATGAAGTGAAGGCTGGGGACCCCTGCATTAGGCTGTCCCCTCTCCCCAGTGCATCACTGCTAACGTCTCTGGTTGTCCCTATATGTGTTCTCTTCTTATTGAGACAGGAGTCAGACACCCTGCAGGCAGCTGGGGCAGGGGTCAGAGGGAGAAGGCCAATAGGATAATACAGTCACAAGAACGTGAACTTCCCTCATCAACAGAGTAAAAATCATACCCACCCCAGAGCCGTGACAGTTTACAAATGCCGTGGCAACTCCCAGAAGTTAGCTTTAAGGTCAAGAAAGGGGAGGGTTCCCAGTTCGGTTCTAGGAACTCTCCCTCTCTTTCCCGGAAAATCCATGACCATTCCAACCCCAGCTTAGCATATTATCGGGGATTAAGATAAAAGGACAGACCCTGAACCGGGGGTGACGCTGTTCCTTATTGGAGCAGTCTGCTCCCTACCATTGTGAGAGTGTACCATGCTTTCTACACTCTGTCTTTAACAAATTTATTTGCTTCGAGCATGACCCTGTGTTTGAATTCTTTCTCGCATGGAGGTCAAGAACCCTCTCTGCCGGCGCTGGTGGTGGTCTGTATCCCCAAGAGGGTGCCCCCGAAAGCCTGGCTACTCAGAGTGCAGCCTGCAGACCAGAACTAGTCAGAAATGCAGATTCTCAGGCCTCGCGCCAGGCTGAGTCAGAATCTGCATTTCATTCAGACCCCCGTGCACACTTTAAACACAAGTCCTGTCTAAAGTGTGCCCTGGAGAGGAAACCCTCGTTCCTACAGCTATTCACAGGTGCTGTGCACAGCAAAAGCTCAGCACCCACCACCGCCTTCCCCGCCCAGCCTTTTCCTGCCCACCCCCTCCAGCAAAACCCACCCCACCACAGATTCCGTGGTCAAACACCTCCGGGACCAGGTGGATTCAACAAAGTCAAATGACTTTCCCTATTCCAGGCTCCAGCAGAACCTGTGATGTTAAAACACTAATGTGCATCATGAATCTCCAAGAGGAGAAGGTTCCCCAATATTTATGACTGTGGTACCCTGTAACTCAGAACTCCCATTAACATCTTTTGCGGACAATGTGTTCCTAGGGACGTATTACGGGAAATATTTATCCAAAAGAGACCATCCTTTTCTTACTTCAATGGCCACCGTTTTGCACAGTTAGTTTCTAGCTATTTGCTTATGAATAGGAATATTAGTCGTAGCCATGGAATCACAGTAAACCTGGATCAAGCATCCACTATGTACACCATAGTTCTCAGTGCTTACTCTGCGTTAACTCATTCTATCTTTATAACAACTCTTAGATAGGTATGGTTTCAATTACCACTGTAGGATGAAAAAAAAACAAAAAAAACTGAGGAATAGATGACGTAAGCAGCTTGCCCAAGGTCATGCAGCCAGTAAACTGGTGGATACCAGACTTTAACTCTGGCCATCTGACGCCAGAGACTCCCTTTTAAGTGCTAGACTATTGGAGAAGGTATCAAATTACCTGTCAGATACTCTCAAAGGCATCCTTAGACTGGCCCATAGAGGGAGCTTAGCTCATCAGTCTGAACTTTTCGCCCAAGGATCCAAAAGGATGCAAAAACCCTAGCTCATGCACTCAAGTTCCTCACCCGCAGGAGACTCAGGCGCTGAAAATCCAAATCATTTCTTGAAGGGAATGAAGGGTCAGCACAGACCTCCGACGCTGGCGTTCCCGTGCTGATGTCCTAACATCTGCGTTCTCGACACGCTTCGCTTTCGGGCAGGGCACAGCGGTGAGGACTGCGAGGTACTGACCTTTCCTCCTCTCCACCACTTAGTCCGAAACAAAACAATCATCAAATCCAAAGAATAAAGGCACAGCATCAACAAGATAATGCCAACTTAGAGACGTGCAAATGAAGTCGGAAAACCCCAGTCACCTGTCATGTTGGTCCTCAGCTACCGGTGGATGGACCCAAGTGAAGAAGACACAAGAATGCAGCGTCTCGGGAGCTCACGGCTGCAGCGCTGAGAATTTGGGTTCTTCACGGTTTGGGGATCACAGATGAGTACTCATGGGAAGGTTAATGACGCGAAAGAAAGAAAGATCTTTCCTCAGGCACATAATTATTAAAAACAGGCCCTGAGATGAGAAGTAGTGACGGTCACTACATGCCACTAAATAACCCTGCCTCCTTCCCCTGCAGCAGGGACGATAGATTTGGGTAGCCATGAAGCTGGCATCCAGAGGAATATTCACTAGTGAGCGGGCCTATTAGTGGCTTTGGTTTTTTGTTTGTTTGTTTGTTTTTTAATTTCCCTCTGAGCGGTGAGAGTTGCCTGCAAATATTGCAAAGCTCTGACCAAGGTCTCCTCCATGTCCCACGTGTCCTGCTGTGCACTTTAAGGACACGGAGTCTTTCGACACGCACAATTCATTCCTTTGGCAAATATTTGAGAGCGGACTTGATGCCAAGCGCTACTCTGGGTGTTGGCAGTTATAACAGAATAATACCCGCCACCTGCCCCAAAGATTTCCACGTCCTAATCCCTGGAACTCGTGACTACGTTAAACAAAAGGGACTTTGCGGATGGGACTGAGTTAAGGCTCTTGAGAGGGGGAAATTATTCTTCATTACCCAGGTGGGCCTCACGGAACCACAGGGTCCTTAGAAGCCGAGCACTTTTCCTCGCGGTGGTCAGAGAGAGACGTGACCACTGGAGAAAGGCACAAGGAGCTGCTACGTCCCTGGCTCTGAGGATGGAGGAAGGGCCCCGAGCCAAGGAATGCAGGAAGCGGAAGCCTCTAGAAGCTGGAAAAGGTGAGGGAAGGAATTCTGCCCTGCAGCCTGGAGAAAGGAAGGCAGCCCTGCTGGCGCCTGGCCATTCGCCCTGTGAGGCCCGTGTCGCTCTTCTGACCTCTAAAACCGTAAGGCGGGTACATGCGGTTGTTCTTGCCACATTTGCAATAGTGTGCTAGGGCGGCAATAAAAATGAAGGCGACATTGGGAGGGGGAAAAGCCCCTCTGTCGCGGAGCTTGCGTTCTAATGAAGTGTCCGTACATGTTGTCGTGGTTCTGAAGAAGAGCAAGCAGGTTTAGGAAGATTAAACAACTCTGCTAAGTTTATACAGTTATTAACAAAAACCCGCAGAGACAGAGCTTGGACTGGGAAGTCCAACGCCATGGCCGCGTTGTACACGTTATTCCCCCATCACGCATCCCAGACAGCTTCGCGGGTGAAGGTGGGTGGCTCTAGGCACTGCCACAGGGGCGTGTCATTTGTCCATAGACAGGCAGGACAGGCGGGAATTGCTGTGATCCCCAGACGCCAGCAGCTTGCTCACATTGCAGATGGGAGATGGGGCAGAGGTTTGGCCTCAGAGCTCACCTTCCTCTGTGTTCCCCTGACCTGGTCTGGCTTCTTTGATCCCAAGTCCCAGAGCAACTTGGAGAAGATGAGGACACTGCATCTGCCTCTTGTCCCAGAGCCGCTCTCCTCCCACATGGTGATCAGGGCTCTCTTAGCTCACGGGCTGCAGAGCGATGCACCAGCCACAGGGCCTCGTTCTCCACGCAGAATGCAATGCAGCTCCCTGGACCAGCAATTACGGCAGCCAAACCACCCAGCCCCTTGCTCTCATCATCTTTATCTCTCATCTTAAGAGGCTGCAGCTTCTCCACGATTCCAAAGAATGTGTTTTTTTTCCAGAATTTCCACAAGCCATTTGTGCTCTAGACCAGGCTGGGACCTCACATCTAGGTATCCTTTTAACTCCTGCTCCTGAGCTCCCAGCACTATACCAGATGTTTTATGGCAAGACATTTTCAGGAGCACTCCAAATCCAACGGCTGGCCACACAAGTCAACTGGCCAAATATCCCACCAAAAGCCAGTGGTGTTTCTAAGTCTCACCTACTGGGCTAATGCACGGTCAAGATGTGGTTCTGGACTCAGCCCCAGGTTATAATGGAGGCAGTTCTCTAAATAAGATCTTGACTTTTTATAGATTGGAAGTAGAGAGAATTGTAAGCAACCTCAATGCTCAACAATAGGGGATGCTTTAAATATATGGTGGTGCAGCCGGACTATGAAGCCCTGAAATGGAGGTTCCTGGTTGATATGCTGACATAGGAAATGCCCACAGTATGTGTCACCACAATGGTTAAAAATTATACTGAAATGAATCCCATATTTTTTACCTATTGTACACACATCCACAGACATAAAAGGAGAGAAAAAGAGAAATCCTAGAAAGCTCCACATCATAATTAGTAGTATCCTAAGTGCAAGTATTAGGGCATTTATTTTATTTTCAGTTTTTGCTTTGATCTATAACACAATCAACAAATGCTCACTTCACACCTACTATGTGTAAGATGCACAGAAGGGGCTCAGGGGAGAACAGCCTGCGATCCATGGATGACGTTATTAACCCCTTCGTTCAGCAGCTTGCTGACTGCAGGTTGATCATATAACACACTGGAGCAAGAGCAAGGGGCAAGATAGACGTGGCCCTCCCGAGGCTTAGCACAATGACGAGAGCCACAGGGAAGGCAAATAAACGAATGGCAAATGCAGGACGTGAGCGCCGGTTTCAAAAATCTCCTTCACCATCTGATAGACTTCAACCCCATAATGACATCGTTCCTCATGCCCTGGCCTTGCACACAGATTTTAGGAGCCTCCTCCTCTACTTTAGCCATCCACTGCCATAACCTCTCTAAACTCTTGCATGTGTAGGAATCCAAACTCTGAAATTGCCTTTTCTCGCTACACTTTCTCATCTTTCACCACAATGATTCTAAAGCACCTGTGTCCTCAGTGGTCCATTTAGATCCATCCAGGCCTATTTGATCTTCCTCATTCACTAAGTTGCATCGACCCCTGTAACCGTGGGAACGGCCCAAGCTGGGCCTGCTCTGTTGGCAACAAAATGTTGAGTTCCCTTGTGGGTATAACAGAGCCAAACATTGCAAGCCATGTGGCCCGGGTAAGTGCAACAGAAAAAGATTTGACCTCTAATAACACCAGAACCAATAAATCTGCACCTCGGAACCAAGAAGACCAAAACCCAAATGCCTGAACTTTCAGAAGTGAGGTGTCCGTTGGCCCGGAAGACCCAGGGCTAAAATCTGCCTCAACGTAGCTCTCCACAAATAGCCAAGTGTGAAGCCTGCCAATGAGACCCTCCCAGGCCAACATTCCTAAATCCTTCCCTTGCCCTTGGAGCTCCAGACCCCAAATCAGGGAGACAGATCTGAGCCTGCTCCTGTCTCCTTTCTGACTGATTTAGCAAGAAAGTCCTTTTCTTTTCTCAAAAGCCAGGGCCACGTAGTGCTGACTTCCGTGTGCATCGGGCAGTGTGTCTGTTTACTTGATAACGCCTCCCTGACGGCCCTGGAGCTGAGGGCCAGCTTCGGCGATCACATTTTCCAATAATCTATGACCCCAAGATCAGTGGTCCCTTCGCTGTTGCTGATCTGCCTTGAGTCACCCCGTGTCCATGTTCCTACAAATGTGAATGTGGCGAACGGAACTGAAGAATGTGGTTTACACGACGCCCACAACAAACTCGCAGGCCTTCTCTGCTGACGGCACTTTTCCACGATTCGCAGTCCACGCCGCAGCAGTTCCAGAACTTCTCTGTCATCGAGACCTTATTCCTGCTCTTGGGCCCCCGCTCAGAGGCCTCAGTCAGCTTCCCTTTACTAACAACGTCAAGGCCGTTGGCCCCAGGCAGAATCCGTGGGAAAGCAAGTTAAAAAAGGAAGAGAAAGGAAAGGACCGGTGAAAATGCAGAACATTGGACAAAGTGGGATCGGACTCTCGCCATTAAGCACTGATCCTTCCGACACTGAACACACTCTGCAAAGACAGGATCCCCTACCCCTGCCCGGAGGGACAGAGGTGAGAGAAATAGCACGCAGTGTTACAGGTATCAGAAAAATATAAAAGTCTCAGCAGCTATCTTAGTTCCAGAAAGATAAAAATATTGATTATTATCTCTTATCTGACAGGTCCTCTGATGGGCAATTTTTATATGTCATCTGTAATGATCAAAGCCCATTTTCAAGGGTGTATTGCAATACGCTTCTTACATATCATGAAACTACGCCTCGAGTTCAGTAGTTTGCATATAACCAACATGTTTGGGAGCCACACTATAAACTGCAGCCTGCCCGGCCCTAAGCAGAAGACATGACCCCTTCCCTGAGCTGTTAATACTTCAGCTAGAAGCAGAAAAAGAAGCAGAAGTTGGAAACAACTGTTATGGGAAATCCTTGGGAAAAATCCCTCTACGGGGCCCGAAACCTCTGCACTGTGCATGATTTCTTCTTCCCTTCTCATGTGAGCAGATTAAACTAATAGATTATGAGCATTATTCTTAAGCAACGTATATCAGGGTTGATGTGAGCCTGTTCTTGAAAGATAAGCTGCATATCAGCACTGAGGGAAAATGAATTAAAATGCAAATCTGAGTGTGCCCCCATTGTTAGGCTAGCTTTAATAGATATGTCTTCCCGAATATATCACAGGCAAAACTGTCAGTTTGCATCCCAAATAAAGCGAAACCAGGCTCTCGTGGCATTTCACTAAGGTTAAAGTTTATAATTGGATTTTGCCATGGGAGGAGTTGGTAATTGACCTTCACCGGGATCCACAATCCTTGCCTCATTGCGGGGTTGGGGGGGAGGACAAAGCGATTCCTTTCCCCCACCCCATCCTGGAGGGGTGGTTTGACTAAGCACCCAAATCCTCAGCTGCAAGGTAGGGGACGCCCCTACACCTTCTGCCCCCCAATCCCTAAGGGAGCATGGCGCACTCGGGGACCCCAGGCCCTGCCCGTGACTGACCTGACCCACCTTCGGGCAGACTGCTGATAGCAGCACCATCAAGAACGGAAGGTTCTGGGCACTGCACTTAAAAATGACGAGAGGGCGAGGGCACATCTTTGAACAGGCTCCATCTTTGGGTCTCCGAAAATTCCCGTGTCACTGTGATCAAAAGAGTCAGTACTGCCCACGTAAGATAAGGCAGGCATTCGAAAAGTTTGTCAGCCCCTGAAACAAACACTAATGCAACATTTAAATATGAAGCAGAGGAAATGTCAGAGGCTGGAGTAAGAGTGGAGATGAACAACAAGAACGGCAGCAGCTACTCTTAGCACTTAACCAGCCAAATGAGAAGTCCAGGGTAAGTGCCGTAGGCTTAACATGGTAGAGAAGTGGAAACCAGGCTGGTAGAAAAAGTCTACAGAGGAAGTACAGTTTGACATCTACAGTGAACTATAGGCACGATTAGGAAAGGTCAGGAAAGTCATCCAAAAAAGAAACTTTAAGCAGACTTGCAGAGACAAGAGCACACACTGGGGATACCAAATGTTATTGCTGTGCATTTTGGCTCTTCCTACCCACAGCCTTCACCCTTCTTTTAGTAACAGGACCCCAGTAGTCTTCAGCAAACCCCCTCCGCCATCACCTGGCCCTGCCTCCCGTCACACAGGGCGGGGCGCACGACTGAGGATGTCAGAGCAGCCCAGCCAGCCCCACCCACGGTGGCCACTGGTCTGAGCGCTAGGATACTGTCCTTTCTGGCTCAGGGGCTGATGAGATGCCAGGAGTGAGGGTCTCTCCTCTTCCTGAAACACAGACAGTGATAAAGATGGAGCTTTGGCGTTTCAGGATCCCTTGTCAGCACCTGAAGACAGTCTGAGAATGAAAGCAACATAGAAAAAGAAATCAGAGATAAGTGACAGAAAGAAGGAGAGAGAAAGAGAGAAGGAAACCTTGGCTGGACATTATTGGAGCCCCTGAGGGCCCAGTCGCCAAGGCTAGATGAACCCAGGGATCTTCCCGTCAGGTGAGCCAACCTACTCCCCACACTGTGTGTTTGAGTGGGGTCCCTGTCATTTAGACCCTAAGGAGTCCTGGTGCGCACCAAGTCAGCCAGTTCAGCAGAAGGGGGAGGCCTGTGAGGGGCAGGAGGCTGCAGCAGGTGGCTGTCCTATTGCAAGGTCCCCCACTGAATTGTCAATTGTTTTCTACTCTGACACCCAGAAGCCCTTGGAAGTCTCAATTTTTTAATTTTTTTCTTAAATTTATTTTTACCAGTGTGAATAGGAAGATAAAAGACTACATCCTGCCTAAGAACCCCAGCCCTTAGCAGGAACAATTTCCACTCCACCGTGTGTGTGTGTGCTTGTGTGTACATGTGTGTGAGTGTTGCATGCACACACGGTAAACATTCCTTTCCCATCCAATCAAATCGTGGATGCTAATGTCCTGCAATGCCAGTACCTAAGTGTGGCATCCTCCTCCTTCTCATGCATTGGCCCATTTTATCACTGGTCTCTCCTTTGCCCTACACCTTACAATCTCATTCACCATCCACAGCTGAGAGATCAGACCACTCAGCTTTCTTGCAAATAACCCTTAGCAACGGCCCGCTGTAAAGGAGGAAGGCATTTCATTATGGCCATAAGGCCTTCCATTTCTCCACGCAGGTGGCGAGTGTAGGTGTCTGCCTGCATGTTTACCAGACAGAATTCAAAAGGAGGAGGCAGAACTGCCTTTCCAGTCACACCACGCCGACTTTTCAGGGAGACTGAAAATCTCCCGTCTAGAAGGGAAAATGCTAACACAAAAGGAAGAGCCACCAGAGGGCAGACTTGCTATCTCTATTAGGCGTGGAACTCTCAAACGTGAACTTGGCTGAGAACTAGCTACTTCCTAGGTGCTATGCCCTATGTGGGTTTTAGTGTCTTCAACATAATGTGCCCTTAACTCACGCCACATGGATCACAGGACTGTGAGGGTGTTTCTTTACAATTTTTTTGGCATCAGTCAGGGTAGTTCAGAAGATTAATATTTTTAACCAAATAAATACATAAAAACAATAAAAATAAAAATACCCTGGCATTTATTAAGCATTTACGATATGTCCAGCCCTTCATTCAGCATTTTACATTCATTATCTTATCGACCCTTCAGAATAACCTGATCAGGTGAGTATTCATATTATTATTCCCATATAATAACTGAGGAAATTGAGGCTTGGACATTTCCTTAATTTATCTAAGGTTACGCAGCTAATCTGTGAATGACAATCCCATGATGGTACCTCAAAGAATTGGAATCTAAATTCTTACACTATGGTAAAAAAAATGATATATCTATTTTTACATAAACATAATAAGCCTTTGCATATTTTAAGCTATTTAGCTAATTGCATACTTTCCTCAAAAACTTTACTTAAGATCTTTTAATTAGAAACTCAACTTTATAGAAGTCCGTGGTTTTGACAGGGTGTTTAGCATTACATGGAAGTAAACATCTCAAACCCACTGACAGTCTTCTTGGGATAAGCTCCCTTGAGTGTGTTTATGTGCAATTAAAATATTTTAATATAAAAAGGCAAAGCAGAACTTTGTGGAAAATGTCACTTCTATCTAATGTATAAATTTTAGAAATGTGATGTTTCTCAGAATAGAAACAGATATGCAAAAAAACCATCCTATTACCTAAAGAAAAAAGTTTTAGAACTCTAATTTATAATTATTTATAGTATTTTTGTAAATACTGTATAATTATTTACAGTATTATAATTATTTACCATACTTATGATATGAAAAATATCTAGGAATTGACATTAAATATAATTCAAGGATATATATATATATATACACACACATACATATACAAGTATCTGCCAGACTTTATATAGACATGTCAGAATAAACAATCCCCTCTAGAATGTTCAGTCTTTGTATGATGATTAATGTCACAAAATTTTGTCACAGAATTTAAAACACAATAAAAGAGGCAACATTTGGTACTACATGAGGACTGCAGTTAATGAAATTGTGTTGTATTAGGAATTTTTGTTAAATAAGTAGATTTTAGCTGCCCTTGTGTCACCAAAAAAGTAATGATGTGAGATGATAGATATATTTATCTACTTCACTATGGTAACCACTTGACCATCTACATGTATTCCATAATGTCATTATACACACAATAGAATTTATATTTTAAAAAAGAGGCAATCAATCAGGAATTGCACCTCTTTAATTGGCCCTTCCTTTATACTTGCTCCCCTCGCATTTAATTAGGGTTTAGGGCTGCTCCTCGAGGCACAGGTCACCGTAGAAACACTGCAGATTTAGGTTAAGATGTCAGACTAGCCTGGCATTTTTACATATGAATGGTGTTGTAATTTATTTAAAAAATATGTCCTAGTGAAACGTTTTGGAAGGAAAAAATGATAATAACCAATAAAGTCTCTCCCGTAGTAAGGCTCAGTTAACCAAGAGACTTCTTGCTTGGTCACCCAATGTTTGCATGAAAACCCTATTGTCAACGAACAACAAATTAACACACACAACCAAGTGAAAAACAGAAGAGAATAACTCCGTGATTTACCTGATCTGCCAAGCCCTTGAACCTTTCAGCAGCAGAGGTGTTTAGTACAACTGAGGGCTACGACAAGGGTGAGCTTATCCATCACGTAATTCCTCGTAATGAAACAGCCCAAATGAAGTTTGTTGTAATGTGCTACCAAAAGCTGTTTCGTTTTGAACATCTCTCAACAAGTATAATTGCCTGACACATATCCCATGGTCAGTGGTCTTTATCTCCCCTCAAAGTAGTTTACGAAACACTCCCCTGGTCTTTGGGACCAGAGAGTCCCCTGGGTCTGTTCCCACAATCTCATCGTTTCCAGAAATTCCCTTTCCAGGCAGGATGCCTCCCATTCTGGGATCTACTCACATGGCAACTTTTCCTTCAGCCCTGTGTCCAAGGGGTCATTCATAACTCATCCTCTCTGGGCCTCATTCTATGCACAGTTATTGTTATAACTCAAAAGCACCTCGTATGCCCATTCTCCTCCATTAGTTTCCAAACATCTCACGACATTTAACAGTATGAAGTTTCTTTGGCTACTGCATTTATCCCCCAAGTTTGCCTTTGCTAGAAGCATGGGTACCATTATTCTTGGGTACCATTATCCTTGTACAGCATGTCACAGGGAGCCAGCGATGCTTCACAGCCCTGTGTTTCCGCAGATAGCGGTTGTCACTTTCCACAAAGATGCACCCACCACTCCCTCCCTTAAACATTAAGCCATGAGCACGCCCAGCACTTCCTGTCTAAAATTCTGTTCTTTGGAAATCTGCACTGTTGGAGTCTGACACTCTTATCAAAGCGAGTTTTCTTTTGGGCAACGCTTTTGCGGCTAATGCCAGTTAATACCTAAGGGAAAGAGCCAGACTTTCACAGAGGAGCACAATTAGGTGGTTTTGAAGGACGGAGAAGGCTTCTTGGCTCCCCAGCATGCTGAAAGTTTATCTGGCTGGAAAATATGTACCCTGACACCTCATTTGGTTTAACCTACTCAATGTTTGTTCCCAGTGATCAGGGGGGCTGGCGAGGTGATTCACAAAGGAAAAATATCTGTTGGCATTTAATAATATAACATGAAGCATGGCGACTTCGATCTTGGAACCAGACAGAAGGCAGAGCTTGGCTTCTTCAAATGAAAGCCAGGCACGCGTGGAGAACGATGGCTTTTTCTGGGCACGGTGGAAGCAGTCGGTTCCAGCTCTTTCCCAGGCACTCTACTACCCTAAATGATGCTGGGCTTTCGTCACTTGAAAGTCACTGTGGAGCGATGCAAGGACGTGCAGTTCCTTCCCAGACACTTTTTTTTTTGAGTGTTTATGTTTTGACTTGGATGTCAATTGACATCTATAAGACTTTCTCTGCAGTGCACAGTCCCCGCCTCCCTTGTGTTGGGTATTTCGTTAGTCGCTGCCCCCGCCAATAGGGTGGGCAGGGAGTAAGATGGTTTATGGATCCAATGATCACTTCTTCATTTATTTACTCACCAAACAGTATTTGGTAATCAAGGAGCAGGGCTGCAGAGTAAAGTCAGACAAAGGTGCTGTGCTCACGGAGGATCTTACATTCCAATGGTCAGTAGAGAGGAGAGAGGTGAAATGTAAACAAGCAAGGGGTAAATAACCTTGTCATTATAAAACAGGACCACGTGGGGGAGAAGAATGTGAGCACTCGCAGAGGAAGGCTCTCTTGACACTGAGGAGTTCATGGGTCCACAGGGCTGACCTTGAGAAGGTTAGGGGCAGAGCATCTCCAGGAGGGACCAGCAAGTACGAAGCCCAAGAAGGGAGCAAAGATGGCTTACAAAGAATTGCTGGAATGGCAGGAGGCAAGATGACAGTGACATCGGGAGCCAGGTTGTGGAGAGCCCTGCAGTCAAGGCTGAGGACTTTGGGCTTTGTTCTCACGGTGCTGTGAAGCCACTGGGATGAGACAGGATACGACGCACACATCTAAAGCATCGTTCTGCCCGGATGGGGGAGAAGATAGATGCAGGACCCCGATTATGATGCCCTGGCAGTAATGACCCCAGGACGACAGTGCTTGTCCTGGGGTGGTGGCACTGGAGGAGCGGAGAGGTGGGTGAGCTTAGGATAGAATTGGAGGAAGAGCTTACAGGACCTGCTAAGGACTAGACTTGGTGGATGAAGGGGAGTCAGCCAGTGACCTGCGGCGGGGCGGGGGGGGCTAAGAAAGTCTCGGGTTCGGTGGAGACGCTCCAGGCAGCGACTTCCCGCGGTTATCACAGCATCTTAAGACCAACAAGAGAGAAGCGCAGCACAAACCCGAGGAGATATTGATGCAGTGCCTGACATCCTCTTCCTGGCACTGTGAAGGAGCAACCCTGCTTTCTATGGACACATCCCGTCGGGCTTCTATTTACCTTTTCTGTTCGTGTGGGCGACAGGTGAGACCACATCACATCCCTGGTGGGGCTGCTGCAAACTGAGGTTGAGAGCACATTTGTTGTGCCTAGTTCTTGACACTAACATACATTTTGTCATCTGTATGAGATGTGACAAAGTCAATGGACAGAGTAAATAAAAAGCCGGAGGGGAAGGCAAACTTTCATTCATTCAACGAGGGTACCCAGTATACGGCAGACCTTGTGCCGAGTCCCGGGACAGGACGGCTCCTACCTCCACGTGGTTGCAAGTGCTCTGGTGGATGCAGTCTTCAAAGAATACTCACAGTAAAAGTAAAATTAAAAGCATGGCAAGCTCTAAAAAGGGCGGAGCTAGTCCCCCTGAAAAGCTATGACAGAGAAGTTTCACCTAGCCGGAAAAGACTAGGGAACCAACTTCAATTTTGGGGGGCGCCTCGATCAATTCTCTCCTGGAATTCAAGTTCCCAGACATGCCCTGCCCTCCCCATAGCTGTACAACTACGCAGAGAACATTGTATTTAAATGCAGAAAATTGGACCGTTTACTTCTGGAACCACACACAGAAAATTGTTTTCAAATTAGCTCCTCAAGACAGGGACTTTTGTCTGACTTTTCTTTGCCATCCACAACGCCTAACTCATAAGACCCGCTCGATAAATATTTGCTTAATGAAACTCACAATTTGAAAAGAAGGTAAAAAAACACCACTCCATTTGCTAGAACATTACGGCTGAAATGACAATACGTTTCACTGAAAGGTAATCATGTATAAGTATTCCAATAAAATTCAAATTTGGGTTTTACACAAAAACTCAAATGAGATTCTTTGTGGCTGAAAATCAAAGGAAGCCGCACAGGCACGTGGGGACTGGTACCGCTGCCTCTGTCTCCGTCACTATTGACTAACGAGCTGAGCCTCATTGAACTTCTGAGACAGAACTAAACAGCCTCACTCACAGTCATATGATTGCTGTGGATGCATCACCCATGATTCATGACTTTCACTTTAATTCACCTACTTTCCCCCAAATACCGATTTGGACGGGTCCAGGGACCCACCGTACAGTTGAAAGTATGGTCTTCTTCCAGATCAGCGTTTTGTCTGATGCCGAGCGACTAGGGTGGACATTATCATCGGTTGCCCAGAATCCATCCAAACGCCTTTGTCAAAGCATCCTAGTTTTATTTCCGGGAACTCTCCGTCTTCTAGTTCCAATGTGTGTGGTGTAGACTTGGCTCACTGCACTGACATCCTCCATCTTCAAAGGGGGTCACATGACTAGGTCTGGCCAATCAGTATGCCCCATCTTTCTGTCCATGGTAACTTAGGGCTTGATCCGTGACTTAAGTCTATCCAATACGATCTAACCTTGGTTTAGTATTTAGTGTTTAGTATATTGTGTTTTAGTGAAAACACAACAGTGTTTTCAGCTACTGGGAAAAAAGATAGCTTTCTTTGCATTGGGGTTAACAGGATGATAGGATATAAGTTTGAAGTTTGCCAGAAGATGCAAATGCCTAAAAATAAATTAAAAATAAATTTTAAAAAAAAGTTTGAAATTGCTGATAACCATCTTAATAAAACCTACCTTGCAATAAATATAACACAAGGGAAGGCAGAGTTACATGAGCCTATAAATTAATTAAACCTATAAATTGAATCAAACACTATATAATTATATATTATGAATTATAAATAAGTTATATGTCAAAATTAAATCTATAAATTAAGCCTATAAATTAATTAAACGCCTTAACTGGCTTAAGTCAGTTGCAGTTGGGTATCTGGTATTTTCAACTAACAGCCCAAAAGTAAAAGGACAAATGGTAAAATACACATAGTCTTCCTGGCCAAGTGGGAATGCCAGAGTTAGCAAATGAAAACACAGAATGCCTAGTTAAATTTGAGCTTCAGATAATCAAGAAAAAATTCTTAGTGTAAGTACACCATCATGTAAAATTTGGGCCATACTGATACTGAGGAAAAATACTCGTTGTCTATCTGAAATTCAAATTTAACTGGTCACCCTGTGTTTTATCTGGCAACTCTATGGCCAGGGAAGTAGGGGACCTGGTTCCTGGGCTTTGACTTGGCCACCTCCTTGCTACATGCCCTGAAACTTGTATCATCACCTCTAAGTTTGCATCTGCTTTCTTTGTACACTTCAGTGGGAACACAAATAAACGAAATCTTTATAAAAATGCATTTAAATAAATCTATTATGCAGGCTACCACTTCAGCAAGAATGCTCGGTTACAAGTAACATGAGAGCCCGCATGTGAGTTTAGATAAGCATGTCTATCATCTCACGGGTACTACAGCGTGAGCAGGTGGGACGACTCGGGTCAGACAGGCCAGAGGGAGAGAGTCAGCCACAAGGGAAGCTCTCCGGGCCTCCTCGCCTCCTCTCTCGCTCTCAGACTGTCCCCTGGTTGCCTGGCTACCACACGGTGGACTCAACAGCTTCCCACACAACTGTGTCGAGAGGAAGAAAACAAGAATTGTGTTTTCCATGTCTCTTTTAAGACCGAGGAAATTTCCTAAAGGCATCCCCCAATGGAAGTCCTCACGTACATGGGCCCTTAGACCAACGACCGGCGGGAAAAGGCTTTATCTGTGGTCAACATGTTCTACAGCGGGCTGAAGCTAACCATGGTTCACCGTGTGGGGCCAGAAAATGCTCCTGGGAGACAAACGGCTTTCGAATCTTTTAACCAAATCGATGTTCTGTTACCTGGAAGGGGAAAGATAATCGTGGGGTTCGGTTACCTATGGCCTCTAAACTCTCCTGCATTAGCTCACATGAGGGAATGAATGTTGAGTCTTAAAGATATTTTAGGAAATTGGATGGAACAAAGAACTGAGGGTATATCCTAGCTAGAGGAAGAGCTGGGCTTGGGTCCTACCCTGGTTCTGGGACCCCAGTCAAACCCCCTCCCCCTTTGCTCAGCCACAGCATTCTCCTCTGGACAATAAAGGACAGTCCCTAACTTACGAACACCGGGGAGGATTAAATGATACCATACAGGTTAAACACTTATCAGCGTGCCCGGCACAGAACGCATTTTGAATGTCAGCTGCTGATATCATCTCGAAATGCTCAGCAAAAGAAATAATTAAAAAGTCTCTCAAAGTGAAAAATAAAGTGGGTTCTTTTAAACTTTAAAAACCGGTGCGTTCCAAAGAAAGGTTGGCACAGTGGAATCCCACGTGGGTGTCTCTGCTCTTAGCCACCAGCCGTCTTCCCATCAGAGTCTCGGGGGACCACTTCGAGGAGCGTGAGCCGGGGTCATCATCCACGGAGTTAAGAGTCGGTAGGATAGAAACGCCCTCCTGTGAGGACTTGCACTGAGACCTCCGTGTCATTTACATGGGCCACCGCACCGCTGGCGGACGGCAATGCCTTCTGGTCACTACCATCGCGGGACATTTCCTAACCGGTAACCTGGAGGTTAGAAGCGCCTTCGCCGTTACCAAGTCCTTGAAGCGGTTTACGTGAACAGGGAGGCATCCACCTTCCGGATCATAAGAGACGACGTGCTGTAGACCCCAAGGTCTGCACCGACTCAGCGGAGGGCCCTGCTGGTCTCACTCCGGTTCTGCATCTGCGAGCCAGACCCCCAGACAGATGCCGCAACAGCCCACAGCTCCAAAGCACCCAACTCGGAGCTGTACTGCCGTCTTTCATTTTATTATTTATGAAATCACCAGTCCACATCTGTGTGTCCCAGGGCTTGTCCCCTGGATGCCCCGGAGGGACACGTGGCAGAGGAGCAGCCCCTGGGCAGGACCCGCCCAGCCGACTTAGTTTCAAATGAACAGGCTATATTTCCCCAGGAACGCTCAGCAGGGCCCCTGGCCATGTGAATAATGAGAAAGGAGTTTACCTTCCAGACTTTCCAAATTCCTAAAAGATTAACTAACTAATATTTTCTTTGTTCAGCCCTGCGTCACATTTCTTCTTTGACATTTAAAACCTTTGCCTTGGTCTCCTGCTTCTGAACCCAACATCCAGAGTAGATTCCCTCCCCCAGGCAATAAACAGTGATGACGCTGGAGAAGTAGCAGATTGAGGTAGGTTTTTCATCTTCGTCACAACTGGCTACCGCTCCCCTTCACATCAAAGACCTCACGGGAAAAAAAAAAAAATCTACCCATATAGTAATAGATTCACTAACTGGTTTGTTGAAATATAATATCCCGCCTGCTTTTTAGTGGGCCAACAGTTGTACTGCTTTATTTGTCATGCAATAATACCTTGACCTGTAATTATCATCATAGAGATCACCTACTAATAACTTTGCGTACGCCATCACCTTTACAATAACCTTGTGAAGTAAGTAATGTAATGGTTGCCCATTTTACAGATGAGCAAATCGAGGCCGAGAGCTAAGTAGCTTGCGTGATACCACAGGCCTAGTAAGGGTCAGCATGAGACTTTGATCCAGGAGCGTCTGACTTCAAATTCCCTGCTGCGAATCACCAGGCTGTGCCGATGCCAGCGGGGTCTCCATGAGGTCTGGGCTTATCCTGGTTTTGAACCCATGGCCTCTATTCAAACCAGATACAGCTGTGCCCTTAAGAAAAATATTCAAATCCCCGTAAAATAGGGAACGGGCCTAGACCAGGACCCAACCCACGGTGAGGGAGGCACCGGACCGGTTCTTAAAACCAGCCGTTCATCTCCTGTCTGTTTCCGTACCAGCTCATGCGACTTCAGTGTTCTTCTCTCTTTGTTCAGAAGAAAGTCTCCTTTTCTCTCATCTCAAAGAGGGCGAATTGTTTTGGACAGGTGCTCAGAGCCAGGAGCTCTCTGGGGGCTGTTTTCTGCTGAGAAAACGGGGCTCACCGCTTTGAGTTATGGGTCTGTGGGTGTGCGTGCAGGAGTCGGAGGTAGGAAGCCGTGGACGGCAGACACTGCCTGGCAATTTTCAATCACGCGCTTGTAGTAATGTTTCTAGGGTAATTAGATTCATGACCTGCCACGGGGAACAATTTCTTCCACTAACTTATCTGGACTACAGATACAAGCATAAACACTCCGGTGGGGCCTCTAAATTCTGACCCAAACTTGAGCTTGATCTGACTTTCATCTCATGCCAGAAGCCGCTCTCTGAGTTATGGCAGCTTTCCCGCTTCTACCTTGAAGTAAACAGGCCTCTGGGAGTTTCAACAGCCACTTAAGACTTTTCTATGCATATCTGGATGAAGAAAACAGCAGCTAGTAAAAAAAAAAAAAAAAGAGAGAGAGAGAGAGAAAGAGAGAGAAATGAGGGAGTGGGAGGAATGAAGAGAGAACACTGAGCTGTTGTCAGCTTCTTGCTTTTCTAAATTAATTATCAAGCCCCGATTAATTATGTCATTTCATTGGATTGACTCGGACAATATTACACCAGCATATATTTTACATTTTTATATGACACATGATTTTATTAGAGTATTCCATCAGCTTTGATGGATACCTAAATCTTCAGGGTGCCCCCCCCCCCGGCCAATAAAGGAAAACCATAAAGGATATTACAAATTTAAATAAAGTGTGGGAAGTGAGAAAAACATTTAGAAGCCCAAGGAATGGCTATTCGCACCGCAATAGTAGCTCGTTAGCGTTTGGCTATTTCAGTCATCTACATTAAAGCTTTGTATTTTTTTCCCCTCTTTTTAAACAAGCAACTTCTGGACCATCTTCATAATGCCCTTCCAGGATTTCAAGATGCAGTTCAGCAGAGCCACAGCAGAACCATAAACTGCAGAGAAGCCTTGTTAATTTCCCTTTTACCGCTCAACCCAGAAAACAAATGTATTCATCCCTGTCTCATACCCACTCCGTGTTCTTCCCGGCTCACGGCAGCGTCTGCGTGGTCTCATCAATACCTCCCCCTCTTCTAACGAACAAATCTGTTCCTATTAGGATGGTGATAGTTGGGCTGTGAATTTTGCATGTATAAAGAGAATTACATAAAAGACTGATTATGAAATCACAATGTGATTCCTCAAAAGAAATGGTTTCTGGGTTCTTCAAGCCTGGCCACAAACTCAAGAGAATACTGCAAATAAATGTCCGCAACCTCTGCTATCTACAGGGAGCCTATGGGAGGAACAGAGACTCAGCGGATGCACATTTATGGGGTGTCGATGAAGAAGAAAGCCACGGTTGTAGCCCTGCCTTCCGGAGCCCACATTCTGGTGGGAATTTGTAGATTTCGTAGGAGGGTCTTTTCCCTGAATGTGAGAGGAAGAAGGACCCACCCTGGGTAACAGCAGCAACACCCCCCAAAGGAGAGAAAAAGGCCCAGGGGGGGAGGGTGAAGAGTTGGGGGCAAGGTGGGGAAATCAGTGAGCTGTGGGAAAGTGCAAACAATTCAGTCGCGTGTCAAGACAACCCCCCCATGTGGCAGAGAAAGATCTCAGGTGAAGACACCTGAGTCACTCACTCATTCGAGAAATATTTGAAGGCTTTCTGTGTGCCAGGCAGGGATCTAGCTCTTCGGCATAGAACAATAAACATGACTAACAGGGCCTGTCACCGAGCTTATAGTCTAGCGGTACAGACAGGGAAGAAAAAGACCATAAATACCATCAAGGAGATAATTTCTGCCGGCGTGTCCTGCTGGGAATGAAACAAACAGAATATGGACAGAAAATGAAGGAGGAGAGAAGGGACACCTCTCTGAGAAGTTGGTCTTATTAAAAGAGCCGCTTTGGGGTTATTTCAAAGAGAAAAGAGAGAACAGAGTTGGTCTATAGAGTTGCTAATTTTATTTTATTTTTCTTAAGGAAAAGAGAAAGGAAGGAATTTCCAGAGGTAGGAGGTTCCCCCCTTCTCACCTCTGCATTGTTGTTTCCAAAGTCAAGGACCTCAGGTGCAGACAGACCTCAGGGTCCCCTCTCCTTCCCTCCGTGATTGCACCATAGGATTCCTCTCAGCATGTTCTCCACCAGCCTCAGCCGTGACCTCTAGGCTACTAGCATCCTATAGTCTCCTACGGCCAAGAGCCACGATTTCCCCTAATCAACCACCCCGAAACCGCGCCCCACTGTGCACAGCACAGAGCTCCGTGCCTGCCAAACTGGCAGAGAGAACGTTCGTATTTGGGGAGCTATGGTTTTGAGTGTGAGCAATCCCATCAGAGTTCGACTATTTCCTTACTTCTGCCTGCGTCGCAGTTACTATTCAACAAGGCTTTTGTTCAGTGCACATCATCAGGACTTATTTGTATAGCCATTTATAGTCGGCACACTGCTTTCATGAAGATCCACATTTTGCCAAGCTCTTAGCCCATAAATGTTCTCCGAATGCGTTCTATCCTCCCGCACTGCCAAAGAGAAGGTGTGAGGACTGAATATCTTTCTACAGTCTTAAAAGTAATCAACAGACAACTTGATTCTCTTATGGGTGTGGCTGTATAGAATCAGAGAGAGAGAGACTATAAAAATATCAGTATTCTCGGTTTTGCCTGACCCAGTGGAGCAGCGATGCACAGCTATTCATACATGGCAGGAACAGAATAAATGCATATTTAGCATCTACCTCATTCAAGGGATGCTAACAGGCACCTAACGTACATCTCATCAAATCAGGACCGGCTGCATAATTTCTGGGGCCTGACGCAAAATGAAAATTCAAGTCCCGTTATTGAAAAATTGTTAAGAATTTCAAGATGGTGACAGCAGAGCATTATAGCCAAACGTGGGTCCTTCTAAGAGCAGAGACCTGTGCCACTGCACTGACTCCTCCCAGCAAAACTTGTGTCTTCCCCATTTGACATACGAGGCAAGATTAAGCACCAATAATTTGCTCAAGCACACACAGGTGGTAAAGGGTACAACAGTCCTAGAGCTTGCCTGGTCTATCCACTGACTACACAAGTAGATACACGCATACACACACACGGAACTTAATTGATTTCACTCCAAAAATTATGGAAACCCCCAAAGCGCCTAACCAAATGAGAAACCTTAATGACTTCATGCTCTTTAGAACTGCTAAGTATTTGTTTGCATTTCATTAAAATTGAAAAGTAAAACTTGATTTAAAATTCCAGGGCTCCATTTCAATGATCTACATTTGGGGCCTCAATGAAATGGTTGAACAAATGAGGTGTGAGGCCCCTTTTCTTTCTCTCTACTTTGTGAACCTTGGAATTTTTTAATGAAAAATTTCATGGCACGTGAATCATTACTGGGGGTGGGGTGGGGTGGGGAATACTAAAACCTGGCCGCATTATTGAATTCTAACAGTGCTCCAGATTAGATGGAACTGCTTCGAATCCTGAGGGACGATATCCCAGCTCAACCCTTGTGGTTTTAATTGATAGGCAATCTTTCTCTCTATTAGATAAACCACAGCATGGCAAATGAACTTTACTTTGGATATTTCCAGCTTTCTCTGGCTATGTCTTCCATTCTAATACAGTGGAGTGCTAGTTCTTTATTATCAGCATCTTCCAGAACATGACCCCTTGGTAAGGGATTTACTGAAAAGCCATTCATGCACCACTTATGTGCCAGGCACCTGGCTCTTCTTGGTGCTAATTTGGAAGAGTGTTTTTGCCTTGAAGGTGGTAAGATCTGAGTGGAGGCTCAAAGACTAATGAGCCACCCATGCAAGTAGCTGGGGGATGAGGGTTCCAGGGGGTGGAGGGAGAACAAAATTCTAAGGCTAGAACAAGCTTGAAGGGTTTCAAGAAGAGACAGAAAGCTGAAGTGTATAAGCAAGGAAGTATTTATTACCAGTGGGTTTGCAATTGAGAAATTAGACTCTGGCTTCTGTTGGAGGAAGGGTCTGGGAATGGCAGGATCGGGTGAGCAAGATCAATTTAGGAGACAGCGGCAGAGGACTCGTGAGAGATGGTACCTGGGCCAGGCGAGTAGCAATGGAGACGGCTAGAAGTGGATGGATGTGAGGTTCTTCTTCAGAAGGTGGGAAAACAGGATTTGTTGGTAGAGTGAGAGGGTGCAGTAGGAATTAGTAAGAATGCCTAAGTTTTCATTTCAGCAATTGAGTGGACGCTGACACCATTCATTAGTACAAATACAGGAAAGATTTGGAGGAGGGGTTGGGAGGCTTCTGAGTTGAACATCGAATGTTCAAGGAGGCACTAAGTCTCATGCCTATCCATTATTTTTTCTATTTATTTTTATTTTTCTTTTTTATTTTATTCCAGAATTGTACAGGGGTATGCGAGTTTTGGTTACATAACTTGCTTTTGTACAATTTGAGTCAAAGTTATAAATGCGCCCATCTCCCAGATAATGTGCACTGTACCCATTAGGTGTAAATTTACCCACCCCTTCCTCCCCCCTCTGACCTACTTGATTTCCATTGAGTTTTACTTCCAAATGTGCACGTAAGTGATCAATTAGCTCCAATTTGGTACTGAGTACATGTGGTGTTAGTTTTCCATTCTTGTGATACTTTACAAAGAAGAATGACCTCCAGTTCCATCCAGGTTGTTACAAAAGGTATATTAGTTCACCATGTTTTTTAATGGCTGAGAACTCCATGGTATACATATACAACATTTTATTAACCCACTCATGTATTGATGGGCATTTGGATTGATTCCACATCTTTGTGATTGTGCATTGTGCTGCTATAAACATTTGAATGCAAATGTCTTTTTTATAAAATGTCTTTTCTTTCCTTTGGATAAATACCTAGTAATGGGATTGCTGGATCACATGGTAGGTCTACTTTTAGTTTTTCTATTTTTCTCAACCTTGATTGCAACTTGAAAATCATTTTATTCTTATCTCTCTTGCCCACGTCCCCTCTAGTTTTAACTGTCAGGTGTTTTTGAGGTAGCTCTTGTTGGGGACATTTAAATTCAACAGAGCACATTTGTATGCAGGCGGATACACACAGACACTCTAGCTCTGACCCACGGGTGTGTTGGAATCCAGGCATGCTGGCTGGCTACAAGCTTTGCAGAACTGTGTCCAGGGCGCCGGGAAGGCTAACCCAGCCTGGGAGTATGGGGTTGGACCCCTGTCTTGAAAAGGGCTGTGTTAGGTCACAGTTTGGAATCAGAGGAAAGCAAAATTGGCCTGTATTTGTGGGAATTTAGAATGGTGAGTAAAGAAAAGTATGCAAAAAAAAAAAAAAAAAAAAAAAAAAGCCAACAGCAATGACCGGCGGTAGAAGCCGAGACAGCATACAGCTAGCAAAACAGAATGTCTATGAAAGAGGAACTAAACAGGCCCATCCAGGTACCAGCTGGAGTGGAATGGAAGGGACCCTCCAAGAAGGTGCTTCTCCGACTTTGAATCAGTGCAAATTCCGATTCCGTGGGCCTCGGCTGAGGTCTGAGCCTCTGTATCTCTGACAAGCCCCCGAGGTGATGCTGATGCGGCCGATCTACAGATGGCCCCTGGCAAGGAACAGCTCCAGCGCACTGCTGGTGGGCGGAAGAGTGAGGGTCCCGACGGCAGGGGCTAAGGATGACGTGCGAGAGAAACACATGACCACCGGGAAGACCCCACACTTCAGAGTCAGCTAAAGTTTCTTACTACACCTATGAGTTACTGATCCTTGTATTGCCCATGTTTCTCCAATGAAGTGGAGCTTTAATGTCCGCTTAAAGCTCAAAACAGGACTCAGAGGATGCCCACTCCTTTCTGCAAGGACGTGGAGACCCTGGGAGTTTCAGTAAATGTGTAATTAACAGCAAAGACAACAATATATATCACTTTTTTAATTACAGCTTGATTGAGCGATAACTCATGTACCAAAAGGTTTACCCTTTTACTTTGGGATCCTATTCCATACTCAGCATCATTCTAAGGACCTTATATTGTATAGACGTGAAAGAGTCACCTACTAGCCCTAAAAGCAGACAATGCCAGTCACCACAGCCACCAGGAAGTCACCTAGAGCAGGGGTCCTCAGCCAGGCATTATTTTGGTGGTCACACCTGGAGGGGGTTTTCCTGGCAAAGTGCTGCTAAGCATCCTGCAGCCCCCCCTCCAGGACAAATTGTCTAGCCCCTGAAAGGGGCCTCCTTGCAAAAACAACAGGAAGATACCTAACCCCACCATCTCCCCACTAACAGTGCAAGATCAATCCTACGAGTTCTCCCACCAGCGGGCCCCCCTGCCGCGGTTCTGTTTTGCACGGCTTCTGAAGAGAGCTGAACGGACGGAAAAGAGGTGTGGATCTCTCTCTTTCGAAATTGTGTTTTTGAGAATCTGTTTTCACAGAGTTCCTGAGTAAAACGGCAGAAGAACGAGCTCCAGGCCTCAACCAACCACATCTCGAGGACAGAGTCCCCTCTCCTGTGAGGATCCCTTCTCCAAGCAGAGGCAGGACACCAGCTCTGGGGCTTTGACATCCTGCAGTTTCTGTCATCTGCCTGCGCTGCTTTTGTTATCAGCTGACAGCATCGCTATTTTTTCTCTTCTTCCCCCTTAAAATCAGCCAGTGAGCCACTTGGCCTCGCTGCTGGCATCTCCCTTCCCTTTCTTTGAGACGCCTGGCCCCTCTCTCTTTCACTCTCTCTATCCTTCCGAGCACGGATAAAATAAATTTTATTTTTATACCTTAATCTCTGCGTGAGAAATCTTTCTCTACCCGCGCATTGAGCACCTACTACGCTCCCCAGCCCAACAGTCCCAATGTCAATAGGGTTGACGTGGAGAACATCTCATCTAGAGAATTTCAGAGTCTAATCGGGACTCATGTTTTTTCAATCACTGCTAATGAGACAAATCAAAATGAAAAGACTCAAATAATATTGTGTACAGGATGTTTTTAAAAGAAGCGCTGATTCGCACCTGCCGGGAGCACCCAGGAAGTCCCTGCCGTGCCAAACTGAGTCTTTTCTGGACCCTCCGGCCCTCACCCCCTCACTCAGCACCAGACCAAGGGCTTTGCTCCCTGCAGGAATTCAGTAAGCGTTTGTTGCTGTTATATGGGTGAAGCGAAGGTTCGGAAAGGTGCTATGGGATTCTCAAGCGCCACAGTTAGAACACAGCTTGGTAGCACTCTGGGAGGCTGAGGCGGGCAGATCGCTCAAGGTCAGGAGTTCAAAACCAGCCTGATCAAGAGCGAGACCCCGTCTCTACTAAAAAAAAAAATAGAAATAAATTAATCGGCCAAGTAAAAATATATAGAAAAAAATTAGCTGGGCATGGTGGCGCATGCCTGTAGTCCCAGCTACTTGGGAGGCTGAGGCAGAAGGATTGCTTGAGCCCAGGAGTTTGAGGTTGCTGTGAGCTAGGCTGACGCCATGGCACTCACTCTAGCCTGGGCAACAGAGTGAGACTCTGTCTCAAAAAAAAAAAAAAAAAAAAGAACACAGCTTGGATCCCCATGAAAACCACTTACCTGGCTGGAGTCTGTATACAGCCTTAGACTATCGTCTTAATCTCAATCCTGCTACACCGCAAACAAATGCCTTTGGTCACAAAGGAGACCCCAGGAGAGTATACAGCTGGATTAGTGCGAATTCATCCTCGCTCAGGTGAAAAATAAGTCACAATACCTGCCCCAGGAGTAGGACGGTCTTGTGAGGGCCACATGCAAAGGGCAGCAACACCGTTAATTACTTTAAAGATTATAAAACCTGCCGCCTACTATTTCTTTTTCCTTCGCAAAGTGTGATTAGTCTATTTGTGATTTTATTACTGGCTTTTTTTTCCCCCTCTGAGGTTTTAAACAGACCTATGTCATAAACTTTGGAAACACTATGGGTAAGGCACAAAAGACTCCCATTTTCAGATTAAAAGGAAACACTTAGGTTCTCTGATAGGGAAAATGAATCGTTTCAGCCGGAAAACAAGAACTGCGGATAAAATGAAATATGCAAAAGAAAACTGAGGGTCTTATCTCACTGATTCACAGGCACGGTGCTCTTTCTCTTGGCTCCCCCAACTGGGAATTCGCTTATCAGTACACAAATAAACTCAACAGGTTACAGAGACCACAAGAGGACAGGGCATATATTCTGTCAAGCACTTGCCTGGAAGGAACAAGTCACGATTTATTCCAATAAATATGTGAAGTCAAATGTCAAGGATCAAAAACGTCTCTCTGAGCTGCTAGAAGTCACGCGGCTGCTGTGCGGAGGGCTGTGGAGAAGGGAATATCCACCAAGGCCAAACAGAGGCACCTGTCTGCCCTCTCGCCGTGAGAAAAGGTGACAGCATCGTGCTTCCAGATGGAACAATGACGTGGGCAGAAGCTCCAGCGTGAGCCTTGACACGTGTCACCTCCCTTGGCTACGGATGCGTTACAAGAAATCACATGGGATGCTATCAGAACATTGAAAACCCAACGAGTGTTGCACTTAGTTACTGCAATTCTTCGATGCTTTTCTAATCTTGCTCAGATTAGAAGCCACTTCTAGCTCCAAAGCCTGACGGAAGACTGAATGAGGTTTTCATTATGCTTTTAATAGGTTTATTGGGAGATTTCCTATGAAAAGGTATTTGAGGAGGAGGATGAGTTGTATCTCTGTGCTAAAAGAGATCTTCAATAGGTAACCAAAATGGTATCTTAAATTTGCCATGAACTATAAGTAGGATGACCATCTCTGGGTAGGGACAAGATGGGGTGAATTATCTTTAACAGGATATTGCAAGTAGAACCAATAACTGCCGAATGATGGCCCCAGCGCGTGTAGCGCGTGGCATTCTCAGGGCCACAGTCTGCAGCGTGAGTCGCTGATCCACACTCCAGGAACGCGAGCCTTGCAACTGGTACAAACCGAAAGTGGCAGGTGCGCAGTCTTCTACCTCTTCAGAGTTTGGGAGCAAACTTCGAGCTCTTCCCCAGCACTATCGATCCCCATCATCACCACCTCCATCCCTGAACCCTTAGAACTGTTTAGTAATTGTCGACAGTGTGCAGGATGCACGCGTGATTTGGGACAATTATCACCCTCGAAGAAAGAAGAGAATCACTCGGATGCGTACAGTAAGTGTCCTTTGGCTAAAAATAAAGAGGCCCCGTCTCAATAGGAAAGGGGGGGACCGCAAATCTACGGCAACAGTTCCTTCCACAAACAAGGGCGGCCTTGGTTCTGTTAGCACTGGGATCGCTTCCCGCAAGGAAGCCACAATAATGTGGAGTGATGTGATGGAATAATACTTCAGACCATCAACCTCAAGCATGAATATAATGGTAAGCTAAGAGAAAGCACTTCTCATCTGGTACACAAACCCATCCATAATGGCTAAGAATGTGTTTTCATTAAAACATGCGTGTACGGAAAACTCCACTCTCAACTCTGTTTCCATGGAAACCTGCAATTCAACTTTTCAGTGCCCTCGGTGACGGCTCCCTTCCCTCACACGTTCCTTCTGAAGAGCGTTTGTAAATAAAAATTTTAAGAGGGAAATCTTGGCAACAAGTGTGGCCCAGACACTGAAGTAAATGGGGCTTTTGGGTTCTAGCTTCAGCTCTGTTATCCCAAATACTTATTTAATTAACTCACTTAAAAATATTTACTAAATAATTACCATGAGCCAAGCAAAAATAAAAATAAAAAAGCACTACCATTCTCAGGATATAGCATAAAGGAGTGGTAATGAAAAAAGAGTGTTTCGAGAGTAACAGAGGAGGGGAGAATTCCTTCCAGCCAGAGGACATCAGGGAAGTTTTGAGGAAGCCCTGAGAAATGAGCTTCGTCTTGAAGGACAGATAAAATCTACAAACAAAGAGAGCAGGGCAGGAGTAGGTGTCAGTTGCTAACAGTTAAGTGGGAAGAAGTGGAAAAGACGGAACAATTTGGGGGAAAGGCAGTGATTTGGTCCAGATGAAGCCAGGGATTAGTGGAGGGGAATTAATTCATCATTCACTCATTCACTCATTCATTCATTCACTCATTCATTAGTTCACTCGTTTGCTCATTCATTCATTCACTCACTCATTCATTCATTCACTCACTCCCTCAACCAATGAGCTTAGCTAACTCTGTTCCTGGCATTCGTGTCTGTGCCGCGATACCCTCGAAATCAAGGCACGGCCACTGTCATCGTCCTCTTGCAACCTACCTTCTAGGGAGATCTTGGAAAGCTTTGAGTGTTTGTCTAATGAGTTGGATTTTTTGTAGCGGCAATAAGAATCCATGAAGGGAGCTATACAGAAAATCTGTTTTTTAGAGGAATTAATCAGAGATGGAGAAGTACCAGAGAGAAGCCAGCGGCAAGGCCTTTGGATTCCAGGCGACCTGATCACAGATATTTTCTTAAAACTTTCCTTCCACCATTTTGCCAAATGAAGCTGTATACAATAACTGCATAATTGAGAAAAGTAAAATTAATCTTAAAACTATTAATTAATACAAAATTAATTAATATTGTGATATCACAGTAAGAGAAGTCAGGAGGGCTCCAAAGAGCATTATGGAACCGGAAGGCATTAGCGGGAAGGGGAGCTATTCGGGAGCGAGAGGAGCATGGCTCAGTCACCTGCGGGACAAGCAGGGAGAGACAGGAGCCACTGACGCGACGCAGGAGGCGGGGAGTGAAACCGGGCCGAGTGCAGGGGCAAGACCAGGGCGCACAGAGGGTGAGCACAGCGCGGAGATAAGTGGAGGTGAGCTCGGTCTTGGGTGTGAGTCCCCAACAGATAACCCAGGGGGAGCTGACCAGTGACAAGTAGAAATCCCAGACAGAACTATGAGTGCACTCAGGGTGATGCCCAGAGATCCGACAGCAAGAAACGGGCTCTCCGTCCTTCGGTTTTCCCTCCTGCAAAACAGTAACGGTCATTTTTATCTCGTAAGGCATTAGGGAGGATTAGCGGGGTTTACATACGGAGGGCACGGAGAACAGAGTCTGACGTTTCGCAGGTATTTAGTCCGAAGGCGCCGCCCAAGGTGACTGGCCAAGATGCAGAATGGGATGCAGACAGGTAGAGCAGGATGCAAGCTCAGGAGCACATTCCAGAGCACCGCCCGCATTTAGCTGTGCCCCCCGTCAGAGTGGAGACAGACAACTAAGAATAGGTCAAAAGCGACACGGGGTCCCGTCTCACGAAGGACATGAAAGGCCGAGATTGGAGCTGGCAGGTGGGTCAGCGCCCTGGGGATCTGCAGGATGCTGAGCACTGAGAGCCGAGGACAGGCACTGACCACAGAAGGGCCCCGGTGACCTGGCCGTGGCTATTTCTGCAGCACTCAGATTGAAGGGGGTTGAAAGAAGGATGCGGCCGACCATAAGTAAGAAACCAAGCTACGGGTTGCTCTTTGTTCGGAAGGGAGAAGGAAACACAGCTCGAAGAGGCGAAACGCTCTAGTGCAGGCGTTTTGTTTACAGGATGAGGTGCTCGTGGGCCAAAGGGGAGATGCACTAGAAGGAATGAGATTGATCCTATCCTTGAGAAAGGGGAGAATTAAGAGACAAAGTCCCAGACAGGGGAGAAGAAGCCAGAATCAAGATTAGGGGCACAACTTTTTTTGCACTTTATTATTGCTCCCCACCAAAAATAATAACTACTCAACCCAATGGACAGAGGATACTTGGGGATGGGAATGAACGATCCTGACACAGGCTGCCCTGAAGGAGGAGGAAGTAGAAGCATTTCCAAGGAAAGGGACTTAGAAGTTCACGGATTATCAGACAGTAGTAGTTGCACAAAGACTGGGTAAGACCTGATTCTCTCCTGCAGCAAAATACACGTGGGGAAGTGGGAGGGAAAATGTGAGGAGGGGAAGACCATTTTGGAAGACGAATTAGCCTAATTCCCTCTCTGCATTTTTTCCAGCTGAAGCCTGAGAGACGTTGTTGCTTCCTCCAGCCTCATCGACACCATCTCTGAGGAGCCTTCCAGATCCACCTGCTGGGAGAGAAGAGCGATAAGATCCTGTTCAATTACCCGCCCTGTCCTTCCCGCTTGGTCTTCTCCCACCTGAGAAGGGAGAATCACTGGCATGATATTGGGTAGGGTAAGAATGGGGAATGGGGCAGGGGGGAAAGGAGAAATACAAACTGATACACACAGAGGAATAAAAGCAAAGGGGATGATAAAGAAAAAGAGGAAAAGAGCCAGAAAGAGTGGGTGGGAAAAGGCGGCATGGCCCAGTCCGTCTACGTCATGAACAGCGAGAGAAGAAAGTAGCTACGTTGGAGGTCACAAGCTTGGAGATAACTGTTGGGTTTCTTCATCGTGTTTTCTTGTTTCAAACTCCGTCCGTGCAGAGCCCGAGACAAGAGAGCTCTTGGGATTCAGAAGGGTAACAGGATCTCAGACCAAAGCGCCCCTGGCCCCTGGCTGAGCCATGCTGAGCCGCATGCTGTAAGCGATCTTGATGGCGGGGCAGCCTCCACACCCCACCTGCAGGCTGTCAAAGGTGCCCTGGAGCATCCCAGATGACGAACCGTGGGAGTGATGTGGGCAAGACCACGCAACCAGAAAGCACGGAGGTGGGCTCTCACCTGGGTCTGTGCGACACTAAATCCCACGTTTCCGATCATTTCTATTAGTGCTTTATTACTTCCTGAAACAATCACGTCGCTCAGGAGAATAGCAACGGCTGCCCCATGCTCCGCTGTCCTGACACCTATAAATTTCAGTGAGCAGAAGGGAGGTGACCTCGGGCTCAGTCCTCAGAACCTTGGTCCCCAGTTGAACATGTAAACGAATGAATGCACGTGAGGCACTGAAAACAGAGCCTGGAACACGGGAAGCTCTACGGGATCGCTAGCAATCACGACAGGAGTAACAATAATAAGAACAACAATAACTGCAGTAATAATGATAATACACGATAACTGTGGCTAACAGACTCCCAGCCGGTCCCCTCGTTCCCTGTCTCCTGATGGGCACGCCTTTCTACCATTCCCTCCCCGGGTGCGGGCGAGTCCTGTAACCTGCTCCTGACGAAGACACGATGGCGAAGGTGACAAGCTGCTGTTCCTGTAATTGTGCTACCTGATACAGGGCCCGCCTCACCGGCGGACTTGCCCTTGTGCTTCTCTTTCCCCTTGCTGGCTTTGAAGAAACAAAAATGCCACACACCCTACAGCTGCAGGGAGCGGCGTGCTGCCCCACGAGCAGGGAAGTGGAGCCGTTACCAGCAGAGACGCCCGTGGCAGCCCAGGCCCCACCGACACCGCGATTGCAGCCTTCTCAGACCCTGAAGATGTTAAAGCAATAACGATGTCGGGACTGGCTAGCTCCATTGCAAGACCCAAGGCAAAATAAGAATGTGGGACCCCTCGTTCCAAAATCATTCAGAATGCCGGGGCGGCAACAGCAGAACGTTAAGCCAAGTTCGGGGCCCTGCTGGGCGGGGCCCTGACCGCACAAGTCCCACACGCCCCCGTGAAATGGGCCATGAATCGTGTGTTGTGAATCGAACATCAGTATTAACAGTATAACCAGAATTACAAATGCAGGTCTATTTGGCATCAAGGATCTGGAAAATCAAGCTTAGGGTTAAAAGAATGACCTGCAGGGCACTAACAGTTCTGCCTCGGACTGAAGCTTCACCCTAGTCCGATAAGCCGGATGTCATCAGAAAAAGTGCTTAACGTAACAGAACCTCAGTTTATAATACATGTGTATAAAGTGGAGATAACTGTTTGCATATCAAAATTCTGTGAAGGATAAAGCATGTTATGTCGGCACTTCGAACCACGTCTAGCACATAGTAGGTATTTAATAAGTAGCAGATAATTTTATCAACATAAGACCACTCTGTATTTCCTATCTAATTATTTACCCCTGACAAAATTTGTATGCATCTGTTGAAGCTTCATCGGATTTAGAAAATAATCACCTATTGATGTGATTCATGAAAGTACCTGGATAGAGAAAATATGATAGATTAGATTTTTTCAAAATGTCTCGGATCAGAAGCAAAACAAAAAAGCAAGTTGGGAGTTTCCAACAGTGGAGGGGTACTAATTAACAACTCAATTAAAAAAGGCAAATTAAACTTTATGGTTCGTTATCCTCCACTGCCTGGTAAATTGTTTTGCTAGGCGAATGATTAAAAATGATCATTTTAGAAAACTGAAATAGCTTCCAAGGAACACAACTATTTTTCAATATTATACAAAAGGTTTCACCACGAAATAAACTTCCTTGATTAAAAGGAACAGTACTTCTCTGTGTGTGGAAAGCCAGCCGTACAAACGTCGGCTTGTGATGCATTAGGTATTTTTGGGGGCTGTATGAGAATTTTGAAGAGAAATACTCCCTTATGAATAAAACACATCATCATTTCCTTTTGTGCATTTTGTCTTTGTGGGCCCCATAAAGGTTTTTCTGGAATATTACTTGCAAATGTATAATTTACATTAAATTAGTTTAGACCTGAGCTCTGAAGAAATGCATAGAACTCAGGCATTCATAATAACGGGTAGTTTCTAGGGAATCTAAAGTACGGTCAAAAAATAGACATCATGACAAATTGAAGCATAAGCCCTCATCATGGCAATTCTCTACGGGGTGTTTTTTTTTTTTCCCTGTGATTATATTAATATCAGCGATTCTCAACTTTTTTCCTGCTCCAGAACATCCGAAGCACATGGCACACGCTGACCAGTAAAAGGGCTTAGCGGGGATTATGGGCTGCACCCGGGGAACGTTGTATAAAGACAAAGCCAAGTTTGGGCATCCAGGGTGCCAGCATGGTGGTGGTGCCACCAGAGGGCAGGACACATACCGCTGTTGGGGGTGCAGGACAAGTCCCCTCCACATCTCCACTCTTACTTTCAGTGACTTCCTCTAACAGGTTATCAGCATCATCTTAACATCATCTGGGCAGCACAGTACCTAAAGTAACTGTCAAAAAGATCAAAAAAGTGTCCTTGCCCAAAGTCCTCCTGCTACCGTCAGCCACACTTCTGAGTTTGCAGTTGTTTACATCTACCCTCCCCTGCTTTCATCCCTTATGATTAGCCACAATCTGATTCGCTGATGGAGTCCAGGTTTCCTTCAGATATCCCGACTTCCTCCCATTCAAATGCAATGATTTCTTCCGACATATAGGTTTACGCTCTGAACATACAGACTGATGCTTCATCCAAACATCTAGCAAACATCTCCATCTTCACACTTTGTCCTGTTGACGCTGGCATCTCTCCCACTGGTCTCAAAATGAAGATGCATTCAGGAGGACAAGTGGCAAAGGTTTATATGCTCCCAACACTGTTCCTCATTAAAACAAGCAAAATGCAAAATACAGCAGCAGCAGCAACAACAACAAAAGCCCTGCACTGAGCTCCCGGCAAGTTGTCATCTCATGGTCCTACTGGAACGAAGCCCAGAGACTCCCAAACTGAAGCTGATGCTTTACAACAAAGAACCAGTTGTTTTAACTTAGAATTCCCATTCTGCAGATGAAAACCTCTTCTGTGAGTTGGTACATTGGGATGTTTTCCAGTTTGAGGCATTTAGGATCCATTTCTGAATACTCAGCCGGTCAGAACGTACTTATGGCTTCTGAAAACCCATCACGCTGTGCCTAGCGTAAGGTGCCAGGGAATGGGCCCCTCCACACACATAAAAAGTACTATAGGGTCAGGGAGTGGAGACAGTTCCACCCCATCCCTGCCTGCCCAGCCCAGACCTTCTGAGTAGGGCAGACGTGACGCCGTGTCTTTGGTGCCTACAACTTGTGCAACACGCTTTGCGCTTCCCTGAACTCGTGGGACCGGGCGGCACTCATTACGCCTCCCTGGTTAGTAGTGAGCTGTTACAGTGCCCCTCACAAGACAGCCATTCACACAAGATTATTTGTTGAGCAAATATCTGCCAGATACTGCGAGAGGCTCTTGAGGTGCAAGGCTAAGCTAAAACCCTCTTTGCCGGCTGCCTGTAGACCTGAAACAGATCGTGGTAAAAGTACATGGAATACCGCGGCCATGACAGGTGCTACAGACGAGGGGTGTTTAATACTGTAAGAAATAACAAATTGGAAGAGAGGGATGCCCCTTAGTTTGAGCTGGGGTCTAAACAATAAGTTGGAGCTGGACTAGGTAAGCAAGCACATGTGTGCTTGTGTGTGAGTGTGTGCATGCACGTTTGTGTGTGTGTGTGTGTATGTGTGTGAACCATGGTCTGGGGCACATGAGGCATGATGCAAAGCCCAGAAAAAGGCCTTGCAGCAGAATAAGACCCTACAGTCTCAGCAATTGTGAGAAGGAAATCTCGCAGCGTGAACAAGGTAAGGACGCAGAGACAGGATCCTGCAGCCCACATTAAGGGCTTGGGTTTTATTCAGAGTGATGGGAAGCCGCCGAAGGGTTCCAGGTAGGGAGTGAAATTGCATTTGAATGTTTAAACGGTCTCCCCAGCTTCGATGGTGAGGGGCACGAGGAGACGTGTGGTTGTCTCAGCAATGGAGGCGGGACTGACCGGCACGAGCTCAGATCAGGGTGGGGCACTGGAGACAGTGACATCTACGAGGCAGGGGGTACGGGTGGTGGAACCACTGCATTCGTTTATCCATTCAGAAACCCATGTTCAATGCCTGCCATGGGTCTCATAGGCACTGGAGATAATAAGGTAGGGAGGTAAGTAGGTAGGTAGATAGATAGATAGGGGAAGAGAGAGAGAGATAAATGAATAACGCAGGCTCTGTCTCTGAAGTTCACATTCTAGAAAGAGAGTCCACCATGGAAGCCAATAATAGCCACACCTGCAAGGGTATCGAAAGGTAACACAATCAACTCTGCAGGGCAGGTGAGCAATCAGGTGAGTCGTCACACAGGAGATGTTTGATGTAACAACTGATGTAATGGCCCGTCTTGCTAGAGAGAAAGGCCCTGGGGGAAAATGAACCCTACCACCACAGACGTTCTCTCTCTCAACCCAACACCTCCAGAGAAGACATTTTTAAATGATGTGGAGGCTAAATACTGGCATCCTTTAAGGCGCTCTCTCTCTCCAAAAACAAACAAACAAACAAACAAACAAACAAATAAATAAAATATATCTCACAATGAAATGCACAGCAGAGACCTCTTGGAAAGCAACGGTCTTCTATGGTCTATTTTTTACATATCATGTATGGGTATGCCCATGTTTTCATCCACATACATGTTGGTTCTTTGACCCAACTGGAATTTACTTTTGTATAGTGGAAGAGAAAGAGACCTCACTTTTTCCTCGCAAATAGACAGTCACGTGTCCTTCCTCTGTTAACTCGCTGTCCATGCGGCTTTCACTTACTTGAAATGGCGCACACATGTCCCCCTGGGGCTTTCTCCAGACGCGTAACCGAATCTACACCAAGGAGCCTGTATCAGTCAGGAAAGAGGAGGCTCCGCCACGGTAACAAACAACCCCACAGTCCTCAGTGGATGAACATAACAAATGTTAATTTCCTGCCCAGATAAAACTGGTTCAGGAAGTCAAGCTGCTTCATTCCAGCCCTGTGGTGACTATGGGCATGCACGCTTCCGCGGGGGAAGAATGACCTAGAAGTCTCGTGTTTCGCTGAGCAAAACCAGTCGCAGAGATTCCCCCGCCTACAAGGGCGCTGGGGATATAGACGAGCAAATGGAACATGCGTTGAGCATTAATGTTGCTGCCAAAAGAATGCCCCACAATCATTACATCCTACAGCTGCAAACTACCCACGGGGAAAAAGTTTTCAGGTCAGTAAGACATTTTCTTATTCCTCAACTGCCAGTTAAAAACTGGTATAAAGTACATCTGGCTCCTTTGTGAACTAAAGCGTGTTAAGCTTCTATTTGGCAAAAATAAAATAATCATACTAAACAATATCTGCTCCTAAAAACTAATTAAAGAGCAAGTGCAAATCATCATGAAGCCAGATCAGTTTTAAGCAAAGCTTCTTAAGTGTCATTATCCGCTAGACGTGCACGGAAAGCATTTGGTGAATTTTTCCTTCATCCTATCTTTAACCTCTCAAACAGCCGCCTACAGAGAGCCAGAGAGCGGCAGGAGAATGTGTTAACCGCGCCGGCGCATGGGAGCCTCTCCGCATTTATGAAGGATGATTGCATAACTACGATGAGAATGAACTTTTCTCACTTGCCATGGAAGGCTAGCGAGGAGAGAATGGGTTTTGATAACTCTGGCATGATTCAGTTAGATCCGTCAGTAAAATAAATCTACGGCCAAGGAGAGTAGCTACTACATGTTGATCTGGTCAATCTTGAAAGATGCCATGCGGTGTTCAGTACCCAGTTCCACCTAGTTTCCAGTCATCTGGGGAGTGGACTAGATTGTGGGTCCTGCCCCCTGCTCCACACGTTTTGGACCAGAATCTCTGCAGGTGGATTTCAGAAGCTGCATTTAAATAATGACTCTGGAGCCAGGGTTAGCAAACTTTCTAGAAAGAGCCAGATAATGAACATTTTTAGGCTTCACCTGCTATACAGGCTCCATCTCGACTACTTGGCTGCGTTATTGTAGTGCCAAAGCGGCCGCAGACGATATGCAGATAAATCAGTACGGCACGATACCAACAACATTTTATTTATAAAGACAGGTGGCGGAACAGATTATGGCCCCGGGCCAGAGTTTGCTGACCTCTCCTTTAGGGTATTCTTTTTAAGGTGACATTTTTGTGAATTGAGATAGAACGTGCACACAGTGCGATGCACAGGTCTTAGGCTCACAAAGAGTTAAAGAGTTTCGCTAAACAGGAACACCCGTAAACAAACGCATCGATCAAAGGCAGAGCCTTTCTGTCACCTCACATAGTTCTCTGGTGTCCCTTCCCAGTGAGACCCCAAGCCCCGAAAGGCAATGACTGTCGTGAACTCTCGCACCATTAGTCTCATCTATTCTTGAACATCGTACAAAATGCAAACATGCAGTACGTAGGCTTCTGTGTCTAGAATCTACGCTTTTCATGATGTATATGAGATTCGCCCACATCAACGCAGGCATCACTGCTGACCTGGTTTTATACTTTTCAATCAGAGAAAGTTGTTGATTACAAATGTGTCTGAAACTGTGGTTGCAGGTTTGGCTATTACTTGCTTTAGTTTTTCAACTTCTGCTTCATGTATTTTGAAGCTTTTTTATTAGTGGCATATATATTTAGGGTTGTCACATCTTCCTCCTGAATTAACTGTTTTATCATTATGAAATGTCTCTTTTCCTTTCTGGTAATATTCTATGTCCTGAAGTCTACTTTGTCTGGCTGTAATACGGACACACCGGCTTTCTTATACTTGCTATTCACCTGGGTTATAGTAGTCCATCCTTTTATTTTCAATCTATCTGTGTATCTGTATGTAAAACGAGTCCCTTGTAATCAACAAATAACTGGTTCTTGCCCTTTTAATCTAGCCTGACAATCTCTGTCCTTTAAGTGGACTGTTTGGTCCACTTACATTTCATGCAATTATTTGTATGGTTGCGCTTTGGGCAAACATTTTTCCATCTGTATTCTAGTGTTCCCATTCAGTCTTTTCACTTAATTCCTCATTTCTTGACTTCTTTTTGATTAAGAAAATATTTTTAGCATTATATTTACATCCCTTTATTTTTTAAGCTATAATCTATTCATTTTTTTAAATCATTGTTGTAGGAAAAACAATATGTACCCATAACTTATCACAGTCTCTTAGAATTCCTATTACATGGCTTCAGTTAAAAAATAAAAATATTATTACAATAAGATTTTATTTCCCGTGCCATGTCATACATTTGCATTTTAGTTGTTATAGATTTTATGTTGACACACATAACAAACCCCATAATAAAATTTTATTATTTTTTTTAAACTGTCACCTTTCAAATAAATTAAGAGAAGTAAAAGAATTGACAGTCATATTTACCAAGGCATTTACCATTTCAACTATTTTTACTTCTTTAGATAGGTGCTTCCTTCTGCTATCACTTCCTTTCACCTTGGATCATGTCCCTTAGTTTCCTCCACTGTCCTTCATATAAAAATTATTTATTTCAGCCTCTTTTTTTCTTTTTTGGGACAGGGTCTCCTCTGTTGCCCAGGCTGGAGTATAATGGCATCATCACAGCTCACTGCAGCCTCAAACTCCTGGGTTCAAGTGATCCTCCTGCCTCAGCCTCCCAAGTAGCTGGGACTACAGGTGCACCCCACCAAACCCAGCTAGTTTTTTTTAATTTTTTGTAGAGATGGGGTCTCCCTGTGTTGCTCAAAGTGGTCTCAAACTCCTGGCCTCAAGTGATCCTCCTGCCTCAGCCTCCCAGAGTGTTAGGATTACAGGCGTGAGCCACTGTGCCCAGCCAGAAGTTTTTTTAGAGTAATACAGTACAATAAAAACATTATGTAAGCCATAGTGAATTTTAAATTTTCCAGTAGTTGCATTTTTCCTAAAAAAAAATGAAAATGAACAAATAAAATTAAATTTGTAACGTATTGAATTTAACCCAGTATATCCAATGATTCTCATTTCACTGTGTAATTCATATAAAAATTATTGAGATGTTTTACATTTTTTTCATACTAAGTCTTCAAAAGCATGTGTGTACTATGCAGTAGAAATATAGAGCACTCCTCAATTTCATCCAGCCACATTTCAAGTATTCAGAAGCCACATGTGGCTAGTGGCTACTCTATTAAACAGCACGACTCTAGACTATCCTTAGGCACATTAAAATTTGACCAACACTAGACTTCAGAGGACCTAAAATGCATTTCTGGGCTGGGTGCAGTGGCTCACGCCTGTAATTCTACCACTCTGGGAGACTGAGGCAGGAGGATTGCTTGAGCTCAGAAGTTTAAGACCAGCCTGAGCAAGAGAAAGAAAAATAGAAAAATTAGCTGGGCATCATGGTACATACCTACAGACCCAGCTACTAGGGAGACTGAGGCAGGAGCATCACTTAAGCCCAGGAGTTTGAGGTTCCAGTGAGCTACGATGATGCCACTTCATTCTACCCCAGGTGACAGAGTGAGACTCTGTCTCAAAAAAAAAAAAAATTAAAAAAAAACCATTTCTGCTCCCCTAAGAATATTAATCAGTGCATGCTTCCCTTATACAATTCTCTGTAATGAGAAAATGCTTAGGTCAAAAACTTCCCTCTTTTTCCTCAAAAATAGAGAAAAAAATATTTTTAGGTTTTACAAATGCAAACCAAAGTGGCTGCTACAAAGGTAGCCAGTTAATGTCACTCAACTGAGAATTTGTCATTAACATCCCATCTCTGCCTGAGTGTTGAACGTTTATTTAATGGTGTGACCTTTCTTAGGTCTTGATTTCTAAATCTATGATGTGAACAAAGCCATAAACTGTCCTTGCTAGAATGCAGGGTGGTTTAAAATTGACTGGAGAACAGAATGATTTGAAAAGGTCCCACATGAATCTTCTTTAGAGGTTTACCACCACCGAACCCGCCACTCATTTCTGCAAGGTCAAATTAATTTTCACTTTTGGAATTCAAAGCTACGTGTTTCTAAGGCCCACAGACACAGCACTTGACACCTTTCAAGTCCCTGCCTCGCCTACCCCAGGGCTTGGCATATAATGCTCAAAGATTACTTGAATTAAAAGGCCCAAATCAACAGAGAGCAATTTTTTAAATGAATGGCAACTGGGACAGGTGCTTGAATAAGGTGGAAGAGGGGGAAAACGATGTAGGAAGAGAAAACTTTTTTTAAAGGTGAAAGAGAGAAAATAATCTGAGAGACAGAATATGTTCATTCTGCTTTGTTAAGCCAAACTACTGACTCTGACCTTGGGTGACCTTACCCCATTCAAGCCACACTGGCTTCCTTTCAGTTTCTCAAAGAGGTCAAACTTGTTCCTACCTCAAGGCCTTTACACTAGCTGTTCCCTCTCCTAGAAGGCTGTTCCCATAGCTGCTGGCACCGCCGGCTCCTTCCCTCTTTCCAAGTTTTAACAGAAACATCGTATTTTCAGAGTCTTCCCTGGCCATCCTGTCTCACTCAGTGGGCTCTTCTTTGCTGTTTTCTGTCTCATAACCATGGTGATTTTTGCCCTAGTACCTGGCAAGAGGTGTAACCTGTTCCAGAAGTGTTCACTTCTTTGCAATCTGGGTTCTCCTGAGAATATAGACTCCATGAGGGCAGGGCATTGTCTTTAGTGCCCTGTCTTCTCTCCAGCTGCTAGCTCAGTACCTGGTCTCCAGGAGACCCCTGACACACATGCATGTTGACTAATAAATGAATGTTATGCCTCTGGGTTTTGGAGAGCTCTGGTGAAAAACAACAAATCTCCCCCAGCCCACCCCCCAAAAAAGCCTGTTCTAATTGAAAACAATGGGGGAGCCAGAGCCCCGAATGTGTTTATTGAATAAAGGGAGCCAGGCCCGTAGGACTCGTTCTGGGAGTGTGCACACGTGCTGACTTGGACTGTGGCCTGAAGTCATACGGAAGATGGTTTGGAACTTGATTCTACCACGCACTGTCTCTGTGATCTTGGACACGTCATTTAACCATCTTTGTCTGTTTGTATATTCTTCACGGAATTGTGAAGTCTAAATAAAACAATGGGTAAGCAGCACTGGACCTGGCACACAGGAAACGTTCGATGCACGGCCACTATTAGCGATGAGGACTGTCAGGAAACGCATCTCATGGCGCCAGCAGGCAGGTGAGGCAGGGCTGACACACTGGCCTGAGCAGGTGAGGTCACCTGTGCTCAACCTGTTGGCATTCTCAAATATCATCCGGAAACTCTGAATGAAGTCTTCCTCATTTATTGGTGAACTTTCCTTTTCCCGTGTAATTCTCCATTACATCTCAAACGGGGTATCTAATCCCTTGTATTTGATTTCCTGGCTGAAGCAGGAGTGGAAAAGGCAAGTAAACACCATATTGAAAATCTGACTGTTCAATGAATCGCAGAATTCTTTTCTCATTTGTCACAGGGGAGAAAAAACAGGATGAAGTGAAAGTTGTTTATAAGACGATCAAATTAAGCTCCTTGGGAAGCAATTATTATGGAGGGCTATCACCCCATTTTTATAGCTTTATCATTGTAATGCTGAAAGTTATTTAACTGGAAATCACTTTTTTAAATAGCAGTCTCGTAATCCTTTATAAAATCTCCCTCCAGCGGTATCAGTAGGAAGGTTTGTGCATCTCACAACATAATGGGGAAGAAAATCGCCTACCGACCCTTGGCCACTGATCTGTGGGAACGTCCCACAGAGAGCTGGCCACGGACGGTAATCACATCACTCTATTTCCTGCAAGTCCTGATGAACCGAGACCATCAACCCAGGTGAGGAACACATCTCCTCTGACTGTGACCAGCTCCTGCAGCCTTGCCCCCTTGCATTCAGAACCTCGGTCAAATCTGCTCTGGGTACATGCTCCCCACAAATTTAATCCTTCACCCCTGAGCAGCCCACTCCAAGCATCCGCCATCTAGCCGTCCACGTGGTTTAACTACTCAAGTGTTATCCTCTGTGTAAAGCCCCTCGAGAGATATCCAAGTGCACATGGAAATGAGGCTGATTCTTGGAATGCCTACCCAGGGCCAAACCCACAAGCACCCTCAAAGCCTATGCTATGCTTTTCCCATCTCTATAGGGAGAGGGAGGCTTCCATAAGGTGACCCACCTTTTCTCTCTGTCCTCCATCCAGATATGTCCAGTGATATATCTGTACTATCAGAAAAGGAAAAAAAAAGTCAATGATTATAGGGACTTGGAGGGATCTGAGAGCTGATTGGGAAGAAGACATGACCTTAAGGGGCATTAATGCACAGCAAGCTCTGCCGCGGGCACTTGGACGAGGGGATGAGCACATCCGTGGCTTTCGTGAAGAGGCCAGGATCCAGAAGGGAGCAGGGAGTGGCCAGGAAACTCCTCCCAGGAGGGGTTAGCTGTCTAGGTGATGGTATTCTGCGGATAATAGCGAGTCTCTGGGCCAGAGAGCTCAAAGGGCTGGAGCTACCTCATAAAGGGAACACGACTTTATGACCAAGGCCGAGCCTTCCTTCTCCTCCAATTTTTTTTTGGCTGTTCATTCTTTTTGTCTTACGGTAAAATATATCCAACATAAAATGTATGTTTTTACCATTTTTAAATGTAGAGTTCAGGGGCACTTAGTATCAATATTTGCACAATGTTGTGCATCTATCACAGCTATCCTTTTCCAGACCTGTGTCACGTCCCCACACTGAAACTCCGGACTCTTTAAACAATAACTCTGTTCCTCCCACCCCAGCCCCTGGTGACCTCTGTTCTACCTTCTGCCTCTATGAATTTGACTCTTTTAGTGCCTCCTAGAAGTGGAATCGTATAATATTTGTCCTTTTGTATCAGTTTACTTCACTTAGGGTAACGTTTTTTAAGGCTCAGCCATGGTCTGGCACATGTCAGAACTTCATCTCATTTGGTGGGTGAGTAACTTTCCATTGTCTGTATACACCACATCTTGTTTATCCATCACCCGTGGGTGGACTTTTGGGTTGTTTCCACCCTGTGGCTATTGCAAATAATGCTGCAAGGAACACTGGCATACAAATCCACCCCACCCCTTGCCTTCTATTCCTTTGGGTATATTCCTAGGAAGGGAATTGCTGGATCATACGGTAATTCTATATTTAGCCTTTTGAGGAACCTCCTACAATTTTATAATGTTTCCAAAGTATCTCTGTAAGTCAGGGCAAAGATTTTTCCAATAGCCATGTGTGTTACTAATGCCAGCATTCTCTAAGGAAAAGCAGTGGTTTATACATTTCCAATAGTTGTTTTTTGAGAGTTGCTTAAAAACAGCTTTATTTTTCTAGTTGTGGTTTTTTTCAGTATTTTTAACGAATAGCTCATTTACTTATCCTGAAGTTTACTGGCAGTAGCTTTTTGTGCTTTAATCAGAGAGGATATTTTTACACACACACACACACACACACACACACGCCCAGCCACACAGATCACTTTCTGCAACCCTGCAGAATGAAAGACAAGGGTCCCCTGGCCTTTTCTTCCCATTAACTGAAAAGATAGAGTTACTGTCCCCTCTGCAGCGAGGGAAGAGCCAGTGAGCCCGGGCTGCTGACTCAGCACATCCCCGCCCGCTGTCGGTCAGTCATTAGCCGCGAGTGGATGTCGTGAGCCTGGGTGCCACGAATAGCCAACGCAGGAAGGTGGCTTCATGGCAGGGCATTATGTCTTCAGAGATTAACTCCAACGAGAAAATGGTGAAAACAGCAAGGAAAAGGATTAGGGAATTCATAAAATTCATTCGTCGATTTAAGAATTTCCAGTATGTAAAAGCTCCTTTAAAAATGTAGGCGTGTATTTGCGTGTGTGTGTGTGTGTGTGTGTGTCCTTTTAGACACTAGGCTCTGTGATAAGTAATAAAGATATACAAATTATTGGGGAGTCTTCCCCACTATCAAGAAGCTCACAGACTAGCAGATGAAGAAATAAAGTAAATAAAATTATTTTAAAATAATACAAACATTAATTGGATATTAACTCCATCCTGGGCATATTATAGGTATTATCTCATTTAATCCCACAGTCGTCCTATAGAGATAGGTACTCCCTTGTGTTTTTTGTTTTGTGGTTTTTTTTTACAGAGGAGGAAATAATCTCAGAGAGATCAATGAACGCTTTCGAATTCACACAGCTGGTAAATGTTAGGAGGTAGACTGGCCCCAAGCACCCTTGACGCCAAGAGCTCCCCACCATGGAATCCACCACACTCTGTGCAGTGCCCACAGGGAAGGACGCACACCACTGAGTTGAGCCTTACAAGGTTGGGCAGTGACACTCCCCTGGACAAGGCGGGAACATATCACAAGCCAATGGGACAACTCTGTCAGACACACCGAAAATGGAAGGCCAATGCGGCAGGTCCTGGAGGTCACCTGTGGAGGCTGGGGCTTGGGGTGCTGGGTGTAAGGAGTGGCCTGAGATGAAGAGAAAGGGGGTTTGGACCCAGGATTTCAAACATCATCACCCAGCATGGTGTTTCTCCAAAGGTGGTCCACACAGCACTAGAGCTGATCCCCATGGACAGGTGAACTTACGTCATACTCAACATGTGGCCTGTTAAGAGTTGAGACTCCTAAGCCCACTGCAGAAATATGAAGCCTCTGTCTCAAAGGGGAGCCTAGAACCCCACATTTTGACCAGCTTTCTAGATGTGCCTTGCGTGTGCTGAAGTTCTTGCAAAGCTGATGCACACACTTGGGTGGGTTGGCCAGGCTGTGCCTGGGGGTCCAGGACAAACTTGGTGCTCACTCACTCCTGGCATGTTGGTGGAACGTGAAGATTTATCTGTTTATTGGGGTGCTGTGCATTGTCACATTAGGACACACATGGATAAATCATAAAGTAGAATGGAAAATTACAAAATGCCTTTCTGTGAGATGAAGTGTAGCAGTTCTAATAAATAAATGGAAAAAAAAAGAAATTTGCAGGAGCAAGCTGTCTTACGCGACAGCCCCAGACTTCCTTGTCCTCCTCTCTGCTCTTCACTGGCCCCCATCCTATGTCCAGAGCACGCATCCTCATACACCAGAATGTTTTCATCGAAACGTGAGGGGTGGCTGCAGTGGGTATCAGTAGCACCAGACTCCAGAACTGTGAGACGTACATTTCTGTCGTTTAAAAGCTAAGGTATTTTGTTATAGCAGCTCAAATGATCTAAGATGTAAGGCGATATGACACCTGAAAACAATATGGAACAATGAATTGGATCCTCGAAGAGGAAGACAGTAAAAGGATCAGAGTAAAAACTGGTGAAATCCTAATGAAGTATACATCTCAGTTAATGGCATGGTCCTGACATTAATTTATTAGTTTTGATTATTATTGTATTATGATATGTAAGGTGATAATATTCAGAGATAGGTGAAGGCTACATAGAAATTCTCTATACTACTTTGCACATCTTCTGCAAGTCCAAAATTATCTCCAAACATTTTAAAAATTACTTACAGCTGCTAACTCAAAAGTTATAGGCATCCATCCTATGTTTTTATTAGAAATATTTGACTTACCAACAACTAAATTACTGCTTTCATTATGGGTTTAGAAGAAAATATTTCAGGCTGGGCACAGTGGCTCACACCTGTAATCCCAGCACTTTGGGAGACCAAGGTGGGAAGATCGCTTAAGGCCAGAAGTTTGAGACCAGCCTGAGCAAGAACAAGACTTCTTCCCCACAAAAAACTAAATAAATAAAAGAAGATGATGAAGAAAATATCTAATCATGGTTCCAGGAAGGAAACTAGGTAATTAAGGAAAGAAGACTATGTAAAAAATTCTTAAAGAAAACGTGCCTATGTCTCTTATCCAAATGCTGTTGAATATTTTAAAGCTCACTCCTCTTAGAAAGTATCTTAGTCCATTTTATGCTGCTATAACAGAATACCTCAAACTAATTAATAAAGAACAGAAATGTATTTCTCGCAGGCTGGGAAGTCCAAGATCAAGGTGCCAGCGTGTTCAGGTGTTTGGTGAAGGCTTCCCCTTCCAGAGGGTGCGAATGCTGTGTCCTCACATGGCAGAAGGCAGGAAGGCAAGAGACCCAAATGCTGTATGAAGCCTCTTTTGTAAGGGCCTTAATCACATTCATGAAGGAGGACCCCTTGTGGCCTAATCACCTCGTAAGGTCCCTACTTCTTAATACTATCACATTGACAACACCTGAATTATGGAGGAGACATATTCAAACCATAGCAAAAGGGGATCCAATATTGCATGGTAGACATAGTTGTTATTCCAGATCATCTGAAATATATGACCAACATGGGAAGTAAAGTAAACCCATCTTCTGAGTTTTAAAGGTAATTGCCATGCATTTATTTTATGTTTTAGGGTCCTTCCAAAGATATCCACAAATTCCCAGGAATTTACACACTCGATAGTCATTTCTGGATTTAATTCTCTAGCCCCTAAACTTTCACCCTTCCCATGGGGTTCCCTTTCATCTTGGTCTAGCTCACCCAAGGATGGGACTCAGCATCTTAGCCTTGCTTCATCCACAACCACTCTAAGAAAGCTTTGATGAGAGCATCAGACTTTACTGAAGTTTGGAGGTGCAGAAGGGTTTTGCACCTTGGATGTGCACCCTACTAATTGAAATCAGATGTGTAATACCCTACCTCTCAAAAGGGATTCTTGCACCTGCCACTGGCAATTACCTCAACACCTTTACTGCAGAGGGTCCAGAATCCCCTTCTCTGTCGCCCGATCTCTTCTCATCAATTCTCTGCTTCCCATTTCTTTAAATTCCCAGTAATATCGATTCACAGGGGTTCTCTTTTCCCCTCCATCAGCTGAGACACATGCACATGCAATAACAGGAAGCCCAACTCAAACCTGACTACACAGTCATGAAATCTGTTGGCTCATGGAACGGTAAACCCTGAACACTCCAGTGATTACAACATCCCGTGGATCTTTTTGGTTTCTCTCTGTTTCTCTGTACTTTGCTCTTTTCTTGACCTGCACTGGCTTCATTTCCAGGCAGGTGATAAGGTGGCTGTGGCAGTTCAGGCTGTCACACCCATGCAAGGACATTTCCACTGTTAGTGCAAGGAAGTATCTGCCTGTGGCCCTCTCCCGAATAAGAAAACCTCAACTAGCACTCTCAAGAAAGTGACATTCATGTCTCCTTAGTGCACACTGTGCTATTTCCCTGTCCCTAAACCAACCTCTGTGGGCCAGAAGAGGGCCATAGCTTGCGGTGGCAGAGGCCCAAGCTCCTGAAGAATTATCATGTGTGGTTTAGGTCAGGGGGGATGGAAAATGATGACCCACAATCCAAACTCAGCCCACTGACTATTTTTGTAAATAAACATTGTAAGTACATTTTGTAAAGAAACAATAACTAGTTGCAAAAGAGACTGGATGGTGCACAGAACAAAAAAATTGGCACTTTATAGAAAAAGTTTGCTGACTGCTGGCTTAGATTAATAAGATGCTACTCCTAGAATTCATCTCGGCACTAGCTCTTTTGCCTCCTGGCTGCCATGCAAGGGCAGAGGGATACAATGGATGTTACGCAGATGTGTGCAGTGCCACTACGGTCCACCCACCGGGCCAACCAACATTCACAAATCCACAAAAAGGCCACGCTGTTATGATATACTTACTGTTTTTAATGGATTAAATTCACTTTATTTTATAAAATTATCATGATAATAAAGAGCATTTTTTACCTCATGCTTTTCTCTGGGAAAACAACAAGTTTGCAAGCCTCCCTAATTTTTATTTATTAAATTGCAATGGGCAGCGAAATCCTAAAATTTAGACTTTCTACCACACAGGATACCAACTACTTCTCGCAAGAATCTTACACGTCGGGCATCCTCAGCTATAATAGATTCTGAAATACGTTTCAAAGGGTTTTGGTGCCAAGAGACCAGGCAGGCATGTTCTCATTATTTGTCTGAAAGAAAAAAACCAGCATCAGAAAGACTGATAGTTCAACACTGGCAGTGTTGGTGGCTCGTCCATTATATTCCTCTCCAAGCAAACGTGTGTGCCACTGAGCTTCTAATTGGCAACATTCCATCACAACAATGAGCAACTGTAAGTACAACTGCAGCAACTGTTGCCTTATCACACCACAAGCAATAAGCAAATAGCTACACACACAAAGACGATGCTCATACTAACATTTTCTCCCTGCCTTCCATTTCAAAGGCAGTCCTACAATTTAATACTGCACGTGATATTATTCCCAAATGCATAAGAGGGAAATAACATTCATCTAAGAATCTAATTGTACAGTGACCAATGAGAGAAGAATTTCCTCGCTGACATCAGATCATCCTGCAATAACACAAACTTTTTTTTCTTTGTGAATATGAGAGAAGATGGAGGGAGGAAAAAAAAAAAATAATGAGTACATACCTAGCTAGAGACTGACAACCAGGAAGAATGGTAAATAAAGACTTTCTCCCCAGGTGGCAATAGTTTGAATAGTCATGCTTAGTCCTAAGTGAAATCTCTTTGACAGAAACCTGCTCTATTTAGAACAGCTGGAGATCCACCCTAGGGTTTCAGATCGTGATAATAAAATGTCATTATTATGCCGGTGGTGATACAGGTTTCTCTGGGATGGGAGCAAAGGAGAAAGGCCCGGCAGCGGAATAATAGATATAAAGTCTAGCAGCGAACGCAGCCTCTCTGACTCCAAATCAATTCAAGACAACAAACGTCTCTAGAGTGCATGGTACACGCCAGGCCCTGTGCAGCCCCGGTACTCCAAATGCGGGTGAAACCCACGGTGCAGCTGCAATCCCTCCTCTTCTCCCCTCTGGCACCCTTACCTTGTCCTTACTATTGCTTTTCGCTGTGAGTAACAGAACGCATAGCTTCCGGGCTTCGATATCCATAAACCTGGAGACAGGCAGTTTCTGCTCTTGCTTCCACGGCTGGAAAACATTACGGCTGTGTCTCCATGCCGCGTCTGGCCTTTTCAACACGACCACGCGATGGCTGCCACAGTCCTGTCCACAAATCCACACGGGAGGCAGGGGAAAGGGCCAGGAAGCAGGGCCAGTGGCTTCTGTCTCATTTTTCATAAACACACAAGCTTTCCCCCAAATTGCCTCTGCCCAGTAAGTTTGTGTTTATGTCTCTGTGGTAAAGCGAATCACTGGTACTGACTCTCACTAAAGTAGAATTCAAAATCACGTTCCTACCTTGGCCTTGCAGCGCTCATGTTGATGCTTGACGTTGGGTCTGGCCATAGAACGTGCTTTGGCCAACAAGGTGGTAGGGGGTGTGGTGTGAGCAGAGGCTTAAAAGGTGCTTTCACAACTGGCCTTGCATTCCTGTCCATCTGTAATTCACCACGAGAAGAACGTGCTCAAGGAAGTCTCTAGTTCAAGGAAGATGAAAGACACCTGGGGCAGATCTGAACTCGCCTTGCAGCGAGGAGTCTGCAATCCAGCAGCCTGGCCACGCTGTATTCACACTGCTGGTTACTAACCCATGGATCCACGAGTGAGGAAAGGACCTGAGCCACTATATTTTAGGGTAGTTTGTTACACAGCACCGTGGTGGCAATCACTGACTGGTACACTTGCATTGGCTTCAGTTGGGTTTCATGACCACTCCTAGGCCGCCATGAAGTTAGAAAAGCGCACAATAAATAATACAGACTTAAAAAGTAGATGTAGCAACTTTCTGCCACTTTCTTACTCAAATTCTCACGCTATACAGATCTGGTCTCTCAGATGTTGCACTCTTCAAATGCCTGCTAAGCATTTTGCTTTGATGTGTGTGTTTTTTTAATATAAAACTCTGGACATGTAAAATTGAGTCCACTCCACCTCTCACCTCAAAACGTACCCCTTATATGTCTTCCTTTATGTACTTTTATTACTCAAGTGATATGTACTCAGTGTGCTGAGGTTAACTTTAACTTCTCTACTGGAATTCACATAGTGGATAAGCATTATAGGTCATCTGTATTATATTCATTTATGGAGCACTTATCGGATTCCAGGCAATGTTGTCAATGTTTACGTGCACTATGTCATATAATCCTCATGGGTCTGGAAGTCCACACTAGTTCTGGAAGTTCTAGAAGGCCACGTAATTTATTGTCATCTTCATGATAATCAAGAATTCGAAGGTGAATCTGCACCAGCCAGCTCTTGGCAGGAGGAGAACACGCCAGTCATTGGTTTCAAGACCACTCCTCCACTGGGCCAAGTGTTTAATGTGAATTATTTCCTTCAATCCATAATGTTAACTACTGTTTTTTATTAAATCAGTTAATGGAAAATGAAAGAGATTAGATTTTACTGATGCTTTAATAATCATACCTTTAGCATATAACTCTTAAATTCAAAACCACTTCCCCCCTGGGCCAGGTATTTTATGTGATTATTTCTATCAGTCCATAGACTGATCCCCTTTTGCCAAATCACTTAATGGAAGATGAGGGAGATTAGATTGCACCAATTTTTAAATAATCACACCTCTAACATGTCTCCTTTCTGATCCCACTGCCTGTACCCAAGTAATTAAAACCGTCTTCCTGTCTTGTTTCTTCTCATTCCAAATCATTCTGCATATTGCCCCCAAATTAAACTCCTCAAAGCATTGCCTTCATCATCAGGTTTTTCCCCTGCCCTGTCAGCACTGATGACTGATATGAGAAATATCCAATTTATTTAGAAGAGGTATTTGTCAAAAGCCACAGTCACGGGCTTTGCCCTATAACTGCCATGGGACAGCCCTGTGAGAAGATTCAATTATATGCTTAATATCCTTTTAATAAATGTGCCAACAAAGTGCATAGAAGTGGTGCCAACAAAGTGCATAGAAGTGGGGTGAAGAATTTTCTTAGAAACTCCTTAATTCAAAGGTTTTGGTGGTTTCACAGCCCACTCCATGTATCAGGTGACGTCTGTTTCCCATTCAGGGGCTTCAAGGAGGTAAATCCATCCCGGTTACCCCAGAGTTAGTCCTGGCAAGACTGGACTATTGAGAGACCCGTGAAAAAGCGGCTGTCCCAAGGCTGACGTGAGACCCGTATGTGAGACCATGTGGGATGGTGTGTTTCTAGTCTGACAGCTCAGGGTCCATGCATGCCAGACTCACAGTTAAGAAACGAGTATCGTTCTTGTGTTGCCGTTTCTCTATGTGAAATGCCCTCGTGCTTGCTCTCTGCCCATCCTTCAGGGCAAATCAACTTTCCTAACTCGAAGCATGAGATCTGACCTTCACATCCACCCCAACATAACCCACACGAATCTCTTCCTTCCTCCGAACCCCTATAACTATGCTGGTCCCTGTTACGACTGCCTTAAAATATCGAAACTCTTTCTACATGTGCTTTTCCCCTTCCTCTACGCCAGCGTCTGGCAGCCTCAACCCTACTAACATTTGGGGCCAGATAGTTCTTTGTGGGGAAACCTGTCGTGTGCACTATAAAATGTTTAGCAGCATCTCTCGACTCTACCCACTGGATGCCAGTACACCGTTCCCTAGTTGTGACAACTAAAAACATCTCCAGACACGGTCAAATGTCCTCCACAATGCAAAACTGCCCCTTATGGAAAACCATTGCTCTAGACTCTACAATTCTCAAGCACGGAGACGATATCCAACTCTTCTGTGACCCTTTCATGTCTCTAGTGGAGCATCCTTCACATAGAAAGCACTCAATGTTACGGTGGATGGATTTCACATTCTCATGGATCCATCTTAATTGGAGGGTTTTGTTTTTTGAAACAGCCCAGCAGGTAGTTGTTTTAATCTGCCATTAAGTCCACATCATTTCACAAATGACTGCTTAAAAATGCTCACTGCTTAGGTAGCAATTGTGTTTGCGCACGATACAGAATTCTGCCTCTCCTAATGGGATCATCTTCTGAAAAGGTGATCTTTTATTTTATTTTATATACATATATTTATAGCACCTACCTAAAATCCTGTGCTCTTCTCTAGCAATCGTCAGTTTCCAGAGAGGTTATTTATGAAGCTATGGAGAATTGTGATGATGCTGCAAAGAAGTCACAATGACCTACAGAGAAAAAACCCAGAGCACCAGAGAGCTGTTAAGAATAATGAACTTAAAAAAAATGGAAAAAATAGAGAAAAACAAAAATTAGACTAAAAAAATCTATTGTGATCATCCATGAATTATACTGTTACACATAGATAGCAGATGTGCCGATAATTAAATATCAATGTTTTAAAAAATCTTTGGATTTATAATAAATCACATGAGGTTATTTATTCCGTGTGTGGTATTAACATTATTTCGAGAAGGTGACAACTGCAATTATTACAGACCCAAGATGCACCAAAAGAAAAGTGATTTCCAAATATAAAGGGTGAACATCACATGGCGACGACTGGAGAAAAGCTCTGTATTTGATTCAACAAGAGTTCTGCTCTTTTTTAAAAAATTCATATAATATCCTGTGTGATGTAAAATTGAAGAAAAGAATGTAACTCATCCCTAAGCCAACTTTTTAAACTAAAATGTTGTACAAAGATTCCTGTGGCATTTCAGCTGCCCTTAAATTTTAATAATACTGATAAAATATTCTACTATCCCCAGCCAAGTAATTTTTTATCTTTAATTGGTAAGCCCTCATTTATTATTTCTAAAGCATAAAAATTCTAATATCTAGGATTTATAACTTACCCAGGCAATCGTGACTGCAAATGTATTTTTAAGTGCACTCAAAAATACAGAAAGCAAATGAACAAGAGGGAAATTTAAGTTTGGACTACAATGGAAAGAGAGGGGTTTTTTTACAACAAATACATCATCGACTGACTATATTATGCCTCATCAGTGAAAAATCATCCTTCTGCAATCCCTGGGGTGATAAGAAAGGCTTTTCAGGGAACAAGAAGAAGAAATTAAGTCAGTAAAGAAGACCTGGGTCTTCCCAATATGGAATTACCACAGATCATTTCAAAATTGACAGAGAAGCAAAACCTGAAATACAGCATGAAGATTCAGTGAGATACAAATATTACATATTGATCCAAAGATGATCAATAAGTGCTTTTGGCTGTAGGCATTTTTATTCATAAAATAAGCTTTACTAAAATACTAACAGGGGTAAAGGGCAATGAACCCACATAAAACAAAAGACACTATTCAGAAAACACCCCCACCCCAACCACCGATACTGGCATCGGTTACGTACACAGCATGATAAAACCTTTGAGATTAGGCCCACGTTCTTGTAAAATGGAAAATCAAGTTTTATTTCTAACCCACTATATTAGGCAGAATAATAGCCACCCAGAGATATCAGGTCCTAATCCCTGTAGCCTGTAAATATTAACTTATAAGGGAAAAGGGTCTTTGCAGGTGTGATTAAGTTAAGATCTTGAGATGGGGCGATTAGCATGGATTATCCAGGTGGGTGCTAAATGCAATCGCAAGTGTCCTTCGAGAGAGAAGAGGAAGGATAACTGATACCTACAGAAGAGGAGAAGGTGACATGAAGACGGAGGCATAGAAGGGAGGGATGAGGCCATAAGCCACGGAAGCCCGGCAGCTACTAGAAGCTAGAAGAGGAAGAACAAACAGGTGGTGCTCTAGAACTTCCGGGAGGAGTGAGACCCTGCTGACACCTTGCTTGCAGCCCAGTGGCACTCACTACAGAGTTCTGTCATCTAGAACTCTGAGAGAATACATTTCTCTTGTGCTAAACCAGCAAGTTTGTGATCATTTTGGACACTCATAGAAAACTTAGGAACTCACCATATTTCCTGAGCGCTTGCTTTCTATTCCATCCCAACTGCCGCTATTTAATAATAATGAAAACGATGATGATGACAGCTAATAACACATTACCACCGAACCTTCACTAGCATTCACTGTGTGGCAGGCACTGTTCAGCATTTAGGTATGGTGCATTCTTTAATCTCATACCGAAACCATCTTCTGAGTGTTAGTATCTCTACCGTGCAGAAGGAGGCACAATGATCAGTGGTCACAGAACCATCAAAGGGCAGAGTCATCATTAGAACTCAGAAATCTGACTCCAGGGCCCTTGCCCATAACCGCTCTACCACTCTGCCCTGTGCCTGACTTGTTACCACAAGGAACAAAGGTTTTGGTCCACAAAAGGACAGAGATACATATATTGCATTAAATTCAGGGACCATCTATATTCCTAGTACATTCCTAGTCATCAAAAAAATTTTTAAAGAAGTAGTGTGTGTGTGAGGATCACTCTCTTCATTTGATTCTTATTGTGCATTAAATATTGACATTAATAGTGAACCTAATATTTCCACCAGAATTAATAGCGAATAGCAGCTAGGAGTGACATCACCAGCAAGTCTAACCCTAACTGGTAAGGCAAGAAAAGCAATGATTCTTGAGGACAAGCATTGTTAAAACTCTGATTAAAATTCAAGTTCCATGGAATTGGTGGTGGCATAAACTCATAGGCTCAACTATTAACTATTTCCTTCTCAGGGCCTAAAGTAGGACATACATAGTGGAACCCAGAAACTAGTATTCATCCATCCATCTATACGTCTGTTTTTCCATGTACCCATCCACCCACCCATCCATCCACCCATCCATCGACTCATCCATCCATCCATCCATCCATCTATCCATCTATTCACCCATCCATCCATCCTAGACTGAGTGCAACTTGAACTATTAATAATATTACCTTAAAAGTAATACCTAACTTCATTTTAATAATACTTGGAGGCTACTGATATTATGACACTCCACTGGGGACTAATTTAGCAATGACCTGACACCTCTGCAACTTAGGTTTAGCTTCAAAGAAGTATGTCTTACTAAACAAAAACACAAAGATACGTTCCCTGAGCATGTGGATAAGATGGAGCTTATCTAAAAGAAGCAACACCTATTGATGTTGTGCAAGGACAGCGACTTACCTGGAGAAGCATTTCATGGATGGAGAGAAGGAAGATTCTAAGCCCTTCCTGAAAAGATGCCCTCTGGATATCAACAGGCATCTACGAGGTCACCAGACCATGATGAGCAAAAAAGTCACAGAAGAAACCTATGGCAAGACCCATAACTAGAAACTGAAAAAGCAGTGGCACAAACACCACTTGCCAAGGGCTGTGTGCATCTCAGCAGCAACACGAGAGGAGGCAGGTGAACCAGAGCTTCTCCAGAGCTGGTGATTATGCTCGGTCCACTTAAATATTCTGAATGTTATTCTTCATAGTGGTTGCAGGAATGTTTTAAAAGAGGCAGGGCCATTTTAATGACCTTATGATGCACATGCTTCAATGAAAGCTGGACCACACCACTTGGCAATGAAGAGATTTTCCTAACAACTTTCTGAACAAAAGTCCATGACCACTGTACCAATGGTTAACACACTTACATGCGCTATGGCAGTTCTTAGTCACTGTTTGTAAGAGCACAGAACTACCTAATAGTTAATAAGGTAGAGAAATCAACATCAACAACTTCAGTCCTTCACATTGTCTTCACCTTTGTAACAGAGGGAATGCCCTGAAAAGGGTCACATGTTTTATGAGCTGTCTCTTTACCACTCCCCCGACACACACACACTCTTTTGGGGAATTAAAACCTGCATCCCTGCCCGAGGCCAGTGGGAGGGAAAGGGAGTGTTCTTTGTTTCTTGTAAGACAGGAGATGGTTCAAAGGAACTGCCCAGGCAGAGGTCACGAGGCTGTCTTCGCTGGAGATGGGGTCGATCAGAACCATCAACGACAGTTAAACAGCAATACCCTGAAGCTGAAACCCCCTTTGAAAAGCTCTGTATTTCTGCTTACAGTTAGGACCATGGTGCTTTGAGATGAGAGTCTGCCATTCTCCTCATTTGCCAGCAAATTAATAAACTTCCCTTTCCTTCTCCTCAAACCACTCATCCTCATTCTTCCGACACGGCCTCGGGGACAAGTGCCGAACTTTCAGTAACACCTTGAGCCAATCATTTTACTTTTAAGAGTTGTCCTAAGGTTGGGATTTTGCTGTTTTACTTTTAAGAGCTGTCAATGGTGGTGATGTGCTCAACTACCTCTACCCACAAATAATTATCGCAGCTTTTAACTATGATGGAAAAAAATACTAAAGCAATATCAGTGTCTAACAGTTGGGGGGTGGTGAGTGTAATGGCATTCCCAAAAGTGTCGGGGCTACTGTAGACCGTGAAGTTTATCTTCCTGAGGCGTGTTTAATGACATGGAGAAAAATGTTCACAATAAAATGTCAAGTGACAATAGCAGGGCATAGTAACACACACAGTTTGAGCCCAATTAAGTATCTGAGTACTCACATACACATAGGGGAAAAAAAGGTGCAAGGGGGACCCACCAGAATGCTAGCAAGTTTCTAGACAGTGGGAATTACAAGAGAATTTGTTTTCTTATATATACGTATTTTTTTTCTATTTTCCAACTTTTTCTTGATTAGTATGTAATAGTTTCTAAACAGAAAAAAAATTGCAAAAAATAAAATAAAAGATGACATCCATAAAAATAACCACAGAAGTCTGGGAGACATTTATTTCTCTGCTCGTTTTAAAACATTAATTTTTGGGCTTGTCTTTGTTCTGCTTGTGTCAGCACACCAGCCCTCTTTCTAGGATGCCAGCCTTAAATAGGCTAAGATGGTATTATCTTCCATTCCAAAAATGTGGAATGTGTGATAATTCTGATGAACAAAACTCTGATTATTTTTTTTTTTTTTTGCCTTCTGAGCTACGAATGTTGTCACGGTTTGAGTCACGGTATATGTTAAGGATGCCAAGTACCTTCTAGCAATAGATGAATCACGAATCACAAATGGCTTATGTTGAAAACAAATGATCGGCTTAAACATCCCTACCCGCCACCAGGTCCTGGCAGACGCTGGTCTCCAACATAGTAACTTAACAGTGGAGCTGGGTCCTAAATGGGCTACGGAGGAGTGAATCCAACAAGAGGCACGTAGAAGACTCAGGAGCCAGAGGATGGTTTCTCTTTTGAATGTGGCTCAAGAAAAGCCACCATCTCCTTCCTGGCTTCCGAATTGCTTTCCTTAGTAAACAAAGTGGCAAAGCAAATCCACATGGTGACAAATGAATAATGCTTATTTTAAAGAGAATTAGCCTGAAGCGTCCAAGGCACGGGAGAAGTTGAGGCTCCTAAAACGAAGTAGAAGTAGCTGCCTGATGGGAAACCACAATAAAAATCGACTTTAGATCTGTCTTTTCTGAACATTTCATGAAGTGGAATTCTACAACATAGGGTCTCCCGCATCTGACTTCTCTCACTTAGCCCAGCGTGTGCCTAATGTTGTCTGAGGTCCACCCATGTTGGGCAGCCTGTGTTAGTATTCTGGTTTTCTGTTTGTCTCTGCTGAATTGTATTCTCTTGTAGGAACATAGCAAGTTTTGTTTATCCAGTCACCAGTTGATGAACATCTGGATTTTTGACACTTTTTGGCTGTCTTGAATAACGCTGCCAGGAAGAAAGTAGATTAGTGGCGGCCTGGGGCTGAGGGTGGGGACAGGGATCGACTGCAAATGGGCATGAAGGAGGTGTCCTTCAAAGAGATGACAATGTTCTAAAATGAGATTGTAAATTTTCTAAAGATAATTGAATTGTAAAGTTAAAACAGGTGAATTTTATGTTATATAAATTATACCTCTATAAAGCTGTTTTAAAAACCTACTTTGGATATTATTTTATTTCCAAGACGATGTCACTTGGCTCTTGGAAGCAGATATCTAGGCTTTAAATGACAAAGGTCCCTCTTAATTTTGCAGTATAAGGAGCAATGTAAGGTACATACTCCCCGTATCTAAGGAGCAGGTTTTAAATGGAGCGGTTAGTTATTCCGAATCATATGTGTATATCAAAACATCACATTGTACCCCACAGATAAATACAATTATCTGTCAATTAAAAATAATGCTTTTTTAACTGGAGGAAAGAGATATAGTTGTGTATCAAATTCTGGAAAAATAAAACCTACTGTTTCCCTAATTAGAAGGTTTATGAAGGCGGAGCCATAACTGCTATGAGTCAGGGCACAGTTTGGGGTCTGATCCGGAAGACCCTGCTGAGCTGAACACCTGAGTGTTGAACCTTGGAAGAATTTCAAGAATTTCAAGAGCTGGGCCAAGGCTGCAAAGCGAGGCAGAGAGAGGATAATGAGCCCAGACCACAGGGGTTGAGCCTCAGGGGTTCAGGGAAAGTTAACAGCCCAGTATCAATAGAAAAGCTTCTCCCAGTTTGGAGCAGAGCAGAAAGGGGCAAGTTTAGTTCCCAAAAGATAATCACGTGGCCCATGGGCCTCACCAGTCCTGGTTCTTCTCGCTGGGCCCATGGGAGCCTCCTTCCCACCTGCCCCGCAGGGAGGTGGGAGTCACGTGCCTGGTGCTGGGCCAGGGCCTGCTGTGGAAGTGAGGAATGTCTGCTCCAAACCTGACCTCTAGCTTTCCCCTCCACGTCCTCAGCCCACTGCCTCTCGCTTCCCTGCTGGCTGGATAATGCCAGGGTGACTCCAAATCCAGAAAACAGCAGCCCAGAGATGGAAGGAGCCCAAGTGTATGTTATCACCTGGTCCAGAAAACCTGCCCATGGCTTTGCACAAGCAAGGCATAAACTCTGATGCTGTTACGTGCCTGAGAAGTTGGGGGATTTTTTTTTTGAGACAGGGTCTCACTCTGTCACCCGGGCTAGAGTGCAGTGGCATCATCATAGCTCACTGCCACCTCCAACTCCTGGGCTCAAGTGACCCTCCTGCCTCAGCCTCCCAAGTAGCTGGGACTACAGGCACGTGCCATCATGCCCAGCTAATTTTTTTCTATTTTTGGTAGAGATGGGGTCTCACTCTTGCTCAGGATGGTCTCAAACTCCTGACCTTGAGCGATCCTCCCGTCTTGGCCTCCCAGAGTGCTGGGATTATAGGCGTGAGCCACTGCACCTGGCTGGGGGATTTTTTTAATTGCATTAACCTGTCCTGGCAACAACAGCAATAATAACTGAATAAATTATAATGTTAATACTGTGAGATCATGACATGTCAGGCATGTGTTAAATCATTTGAACTGGCCCATCCTACTACCCTGCCCACTGAGCCAACAGTGCGTGTTCCCACATACACGACACACAACAATGTCGCTCACCTCCTAAATCAGCCTCCAACCCTCCAACTGCAGCCTCCACTTTAGATCCTTCTCTGCTCAACAGAGAGGGGCGCACAGAGGCTGCTCACAATGACATACTCTCTAGAAGACTGACTTAAGGGCCAGTGTTGCCATAGCCTTGAACATACCAAGAAGCCTGCGGAGAAAACCCCAGACACCATCACTTCCTTCTAAAAGAACAAGTGACCACAAGTCGCTTCCAAACCCAACCTTGTCCTACAAGTCAGGATACAAGGCTTCGACAAGATTGACATACTCTAAGAATCAGAGTCCTCTCTAAAGTGCACATTGCGATATCTAGTTTAACAGCTGTGATTCAATGCATCATGGTAAAGGTAACACACTTGGAAATCAAGGCAGAAATGATTCAGTAACTGAAGGGCAGAGAGAGAGAGAGAGAGAGGGAGGGAGGGAAGGGGAGAGGGGGAGAGGGAGGGAGGGAGGGAGGGAGAGACAGAGAGAGAAAGAGAGACAGACCATACGCACACACACAAGGGAGTGCGTGCACTTGAGAGAGAGGTAGCCTGTAAGGGTCCCTAGTGTCTACAGAGAGAGCCATCCTTAAACTCTTACCCACATCCACCTGCCTAAAAGGAAACTTTTCCTATGCAGGGAAAGATGTCCTCAGTCGCAAATTGCGCCCTTATGAGACAGACCTACAGGGACAGAGGCTGAGGCACCCACTTAAGCCTGATTGCACAAGATAATTAAAAACTGGGTTTATACATTGGCCCCTAATGTATAGGCCTCAGTGATGCCTCCACTCTCTCCACACTCCACACTCTAGAAAGGAAAGAGAGAGAAAGGGAGGCAAGGAGGAAAGAAGCAGGAATATTCCTTGTCACCAGCAGTCTCAACTGAACGCATTTCTGGGTGCATGTTTTTGCTGAAAGAGGGCAGATCACCCTAGCAACTTCTTTCAGGTCAAAACTCTTACTGCTGTTCAGAATACTTTAATTACGAGGAAATGGAATCAGACCCTTCTGCTACACACACAGGAAACAAAAGCCAGCAAGTGCAACAGCCACCGCGTCATGGTCTTAATTATGAGAATGTGAAGCTCTCAGAGAATGTTCTCGAGCCAAGGCAATCAGCTCCCACACTGGGCCTGTGAGGGCCGGGACTATGGCAGCGCGTTCATTCCTGAGGCTGGTGGAATCACCGCCTCCCGGGAGCCGCCGGTCCGGCCCTGCGGATCGCACAGGGAGGCTGTGGACGTGCGAGGGAGGCGCTGGGGGAGGGGGTGGTGTTCATCTCAGGACAATAAAAATAACAGAAAGAGCAGAGGACACAAGGATCGCCGTACCCAAAGAAAGCCATTTCACGGGCTGCCTTGTGACACCACCGGGATGCTAAGAACATCCCCTTGGTTCAGGACGAGGATGCTGTACACACGCACACGGCCTGTCGCTCTCGCAGTTCGAATCCCAGCGCTGCTGTTGTGAAGCGCTTGGCCGACGCGGGCGAGCTCACGCAGGTTGCTGAGCCTCTGATTCTTCGTAGGGACGGTGACAGTCTCCACATCACAGGGTCGCTGCAGTGCTCAACAGATAATGTATGTGAAGTTTGGGAACTGACAGTAGAATCTCAATACATATTCATTATTACGTAAGAATAAAATGGATCCAAACTGATTATTCTGAACTTCAAATGCACCCTGAGTCAGGGTATATTTACTGTGAGGTATGTACAGTGGGTGGAAGGAGTTCGGGTCGACCAAAGCATCCCATTAGATGAAAGCAAAAAGATTAAGCCTGCATCTTAGTTCCATTAACCTAAAGTTGACTATCTTAGGGCATCCCTTACATTTAAGTCTGCTATTTTATAAAAGAATAATACGCACCCCTCAACATGCCCAAGTCTGACCCTCCACGCATCATTTCCTACCTACAGATGGCTCCTGGATCCTAAGCGATGCTGGGATACACCATCTGTGTGTAGAGATGATGGTTCGTACCCAATTTACCGTTTTGTATGAGGATGAGTGAGGCAAAGAGAAAAGAACTCCTTTAATATAGAAGTAAAAGAGATTTGTTATTACTGTCCCCTGAGATTAGGGTAAGGTCTTTGAGAAAAGGGAAGGATGCACGGTGTCGGGTTAGGGTTTGTTTTGGTTTTATCTGTTTTGTGTGTTTTTTTTTAATTCTTTATTAAGGTGAGAATCACACAACATGAGATTTACTATGCTAAATTGAACAACTGAGTGACAGAACATTCACAGTGTTGTGTAACTACCATCTCTATCTAGTTCCAAAATACCTTCATCACTCCAAAAGGAAACGCCATACCCACTAGGGAGGTGCTCCCCATTTCTCTCTCGCCCCAAGGCCCTGGCAACCACCAATCTGCATTCTGTCTCTACAGATCTACCTATTGTAGGTATTTCCTATAAATGAAACTATATAATGAAGTTGACTAAATTCTTAATAACCATGGAGGCCATCAGAACCAACCCTTCCATGTCTACACGGCAACGAGAACGTATCAGATGTCAATTTCCCTGTAGCTTGGGTGTCCCTGGCTCATTAACCGACATCACCATGGAATCACGCACGTTCCGCAGAACAGCAAGCTGAAAAACAGGTCGAAACTTCCGGTTCCACTCAACGTGGTGGGACGTCTTAACATTTACTCTGGCCCAATTCCACCGTGACTGAACCAAATGGATCTTTCCATCCAACCAGATGAACACTACCTAGCAAAAAAAGCAAATTGGGTTCAACCAAATTTTCTTTTATGTCAGTTCTGAACTACATCCTCCATTGGATAGAGTCCTACAACACGACAGACTCTCAGCCAGATGGAGAAACATTCTGTAATGAAGAAGCAGGAACCCGCCTACCCGGTCCATCATCTGCTGATTTAGATCACATAGTATCAGAACTGCCGAATGCGGTCCAAGCCACCCATCACCCAAGCCACACCCTCCCTGAGGGCTTCCCAGGTGTCCGGGGAAGGAGACTGTTAGTGCCCCTGAAAGCTGGTCCACTTTCCTCTACTCAGGAATTCTCCAGGATGGGTGTGCATCAGAAGCACGTGAGGAACTTGCTGGGGAAACAGGTGCTTGATTCCGGTGTTGGAGACGGAGCTGGTGTCTGGGCATTTGCACGGCAGCAAGTGTCTCCGGCGATGAGCTTGTCAGGGGAAACGAATGCATGAGCTCCGAAGGCATGCGGGGAAAGACAATACGGAGAATTCGGATTGCCTTTGGCAGCAGTCAGAGACACAAGACAAGCGGCTCTTCCAAAGAACTAACGTTTCTATAATTAATTGCTCTTGACTTAGAATCATTCCAGAGTCCAAGTTACAAGGAACTCAAAAAGTGCTTAGTGCTAACCTTGAACCTGAGTCTCCGGCGGGTGGGGTTAAAGACACAGAGCTAATTTCGGAGGCATTGCAAGTGAGCGTTGCAGAGAGCGCAAGAAGAGGCTTAGCAGGCTCGCGGGCTCGGAGGGTCACGGGAGCCGGAGGAGCAGGGTTTTGTGGCAGGCGGCCGTGTTTCTATTCTGAGTTCGTCCAAGGGACTTGCTAGGTGACCTTGGGCCTGTCACATCCCCTCGGTGCTGCTGCCTCTCCATCTGTGAAATAAAGCTACCAGTGTCCGTCACACGGGCCCTCCCAGGGTGGGGAAGATTAATGAGGTGAAGCTTGCAAAGTGTGTGGAACTCCAGGCAGCGAAGGGCACACAGGAAGTGGTGACCAACCCCTCCCTCCTCCTCTCTCTCACACACACACTCCCTTCGCCTTTGAAAAGGAGCATAAACCTGGCAGCTCCAAGGGAGGTCTACAGACCAGCAGCATCAGCTTCACCTGGGGGCTCGTCAGAAATGCAGTACCTGGGGCTCCACCCCAGACCCTCAGAATTAGACACTCTAGGGAGGGAGCCCCCCAGGGCACAGGGAAGCTTGCTACCATAGTCTAACAACGGCAAATGGCCCCAGTTTCCAAGGAACTTACACTCCACTGGTATTGGGAGTGATAGAAAATAAACACATTAATAAGAATTCTGGAGAGGGGCAAGTGCAATGGAGAACACAGACCAGAGAGACGGAGGCCGTGTGCACAGTAGTTGAGTCTGCAGGTACCAGATTCATATTGCTCAAGTCCAAACCCCAGCTTGGCTGCTTCCTGAGTACCTGCGCAAATTAAAACACCATTGGTGGGTCCCACATCCCACACCCAGAGATTCGGATTCAGTAAATCTGGGTAGACCCTGAGAATTTGCATCTCTTTTTCTTTCCCTCCCGCCCTCCCTCCCTCCCTTCCTTCCTTCCTCTTTTCCTTCTTTCT
>VBSM01002153.1:3457207-3479731 GCA_008086735.1 Cheirogaleus medius | reverse complement strand
GTCTCCCTCTGTCACCCCAGCTAGAGTGCAGTGGCATCATCATAGCTCACAGCAACCTCCAATTCTGTGGCTCAAGAGATCCTCCTGGCTCAGCCTCCTGAGTAGCTGGGACTACAGGCACAAACCACCACAGCCAGCTAATTTTCTTTTTCTATTTTTAGAAGAGATGGGGTCTCACTCTTGCTCAGGCTGGTTTAAAAATCCTAAGATCAAGATCAAGCTATCCTCCCACCTTGGCCTCCAGAGCGCTGCTAGGGTTTCAGGTGTGAGCCACTGCACCCAGCCTGAGGATTTGTATCTCTTAACAAACTCCCAGGCAATGCTAATGCTGGTAGTCTGCAGACCACAATGTGAGCACCATTTCTCCAGAGTAGGGCTTGCTAATGTGCATGTGCATGCTAATCATCAGAGGGTTCTCATTCAAATGCAAGTATGGGCTCAGTACATCTGGGGAGAGGCCTGAGAGTCCCCATTTCTGACTCTGCCCTAGGTGAGCCTGACATAGCTGGCCGACCAATCACATTTTGAGCAGTGAAGTTAATAGATTTGACATGGAGTAGATGATCAAATACATTATCTGTTTTAGTATTTATTTATACCTCTTATCCTTTATTTTATAGTGACAGTGATGACGACGTGAACTAAAATAAAATCTTAAGCGCCCCCCAACAACTGACTGAATGGACCCTCCTCTTGGCCAAGGTGACCCCAGAAATACCCAAAGTTGAGTTGCTGGTCATGAGAAGGGAGGTCAGACCTGCCTCTTCATGCCCCCCCCTTCTTGGCGACATCCTTTGTGACTCAGTAACAGGCTGAGGCTACACAAGACAAAGCTTAAACTACACCTTCAGGTCCTCAATTTTCTTAACAGATCTCTTGAGTCGGAGTATGTCTGGTGACTTGTTTCTGATTAACAGACTTCCTTAACTTAAAACATTCCAAGCCTTTAGACAAAGCTTCACTTCTTTAACCAATCACAAGCCAAAGAATCTTTAAACCCACCTGTAACCTGTAACCCCCCACTTCGAGATGTCCTGCCTTTTCGGGTCAAATCAATGTTCACCTTCCATGTATTGCTTTATGACTTTATGTGTAATTCCTGTCGCCCTGAAATGTATGAAGCCAAACTGTAACCCAGCCGCAGGGAGACCACTTGCTCAAGGCTTCTTGGGTGTGGCTCTCCGGGCCATGGTCACACATATTCGGCTCAGAATAAACCTCTTTAAATTATTTTACAGAGTTTGGGTTCTTTTCTGTTGACAGTAAATAGATAACCAATGGTTAGGGGTTTAAACATCCTTATGTGATAAATTACAAGATTGATGCCACTGTATCATACCCAGTGAAAAGAAAACGTTGGTTCACAGAATCCCAAAACTTCCGAACCAAAGATCCAGCATTTCCTCAAAGGCCATCATACAGGTAGAGAATTCACAAAGCAGTGTGTTTCAGCCTGGAATTCCAAAGTCGATGATAAAATATTAACTAACTAGAGGTAAAGTTTTGCAGAGCATATGAAGGGAGCTAGCAGTCCTAGAGAGATTTTGAGAAAATGTGATAATGGCTACACAAAACCCCCAAATAAATTTTGAGAACAAACACAGCAGAGAATACAGGGTCCTAAATAATGCAAACATGCTTTGGGGGAAGATTTTCAAATGGATTTATTCATTTTTTTTTTTAATTTCATTTAATTTTTCTTTCCTTTTCTCCATTTGCCTTTTCTTTGGGGCAGAACTTTTCTCCTCCCCGCCCCTCCTTAGAACAATTAAGCAGAACAATGCTCCTCTCCTGGGACTTCCCTCCATCAGGTTATAAATAACTTCGGCACAATAACTAGGAGCATATATAAAAGCAATGACAAGGTCGTTTACCATGAACAAGCCATGTTCTGTTTCCATGGCAACATGGAGTCAAAGGCAAAGCGACATATGATGATGTTCCCATTGTATCTCCATCGTCTTAAACCCTGAAAGGGCCAGCTCTGGGGCGAGCCGGGCTTGTCCCCATCCTGGCGTAGGTGGCTGGGAGTTGGGCCCCAGCTCCAAACGCCAAAGGCAGGAAACTGGAGACCTGACTCCACCTGGAGCATGCGGGAGGGCACGCCAGGAGATGAGGCGACTCTCTCCCTCACCCTGGACGCATCTCACATTCGTCGCTGTGAAAACCAGAGTCTCAGTGACAGCCCCAAACTCGGGCGGGGTGTTAGCCTGCCCCTTTGCATACTTCGTTTTGGACTTTCTCTGCTGTCTCACCTCCACATCTTTTTATTTTTAATTTTTCTTTCAGTTTCAGAAGAGAGGTTGGAAGAAGGACTAATCCAGGGTAACGAGAGCAAGTGCTGGCTCCATACCAAGCTCCTTGCAAAGGCAGAGGCTTTCTCTACCAGGTTCGAGCTTGCTAGAGGTGCCCGCCTTCCCAGATGAACGGCAGGCAAAGGGCTGGCACCTGCCTTCCATTCTGTAAGCCTTTTGCTTGGTGCATAAGAACTCAGAAAGGGAGCGAGGGAAAGGATGGAAAAACAGACGCTGGCACCGTCTAACCAGCGAGGCGGTCCAGCAAGAGTCCGGTCAGCTCCGCAGACAGTGCACAGAGTGAGGAGCCTGAGCTTCATGGCATCCTCCTGTTAGGCAGTGGGGAGATGTCCCAAATGCCCCCGACTTCCCTTACAAATCCATGAAGGATTGACCGCCTTGACTTCGCTGATTTGTATAGTCACTCCCCGAAATTATTTTAAGTCTTTTTCTTGGAAGGGAATTCCAAATCTACTAGAGTTTATTTAAACCACAGTAACCCCAATTTCTGTTAATAACCTCCCGTAAGGGTGAGGATAATGATATTTAATATATGTATGGTCACTTCCTTACGAGATGCCAAGGGATCTACCGGGTTTTCTGTGTGCGTCGTGTAATATCATGCTCACAACAACACTGTGAGATGGACACTATCATAATTTCCAGTCTGCAGATGTGGAAACTGAGTCATAGGGAGGGGAAGACACAGTGCTGGTGACCTTAAACCGTTAGCACAACAGAGCTCGGACTCAAACTGGAAGGAGCTGACCTCCAGAGCTCTCGGCTATGACCTACATTCTTCAAAAGTAGCCCTTTCTTTTATTTGTCCTAAAATAACTCCTTTCAAGCTTTAAATGGAATGCTTGCTACTGTTGGTATCCCAGCGTCTAGTGAGCGTGTCAGTTTCTCCCTTGGTAATTTTATAGACTGATGAATTCTGCCTTTCTCTGTGAGTCCAAGCGTTTTTGGATTTTACATGAAAACTGTTCCCTCTTTGCCTAATGCTGCCTTGTTACTGGCAAGTGCTCATCTGGGGCTAAAAAAAAAAAAAAAAAAAATGGATGATGGACCTCTTCTCAAAATCATGTCCCCAGTGGTCACTCTTCTTTTGGAATGGTGACTCGGGAAGGATAAAATGAAAGGATGCTGCCAACGGGAAATGTCTGGGCTTTCTCATCCGTGGCAAGCACATTTAGGGAGGATCTTCCCCTCCAACACAGTTAGATGGGACACTGGGACAAGGCTTAGGTCAAAACTGAAAATCTATTTCACAGTAGGCTTCTCATGCACGTTTTGGGCCTTTTCAATGGCAACACTGGGGCAAGTCATCTGGAGAACCAGGAATTTGAAAAGTAAATTAGAAGTCCTTCATGGAACATAAATTGCCTAAAAGGGGGACATGATTTTACTTTTGCAAAAGCAAGCAGGGTTAGGCAGAGGAGAAAAATGACTTCCCAAAGAATGTCCAGAACTCAGAGTGCCCAATACCCTTTCTTTTTATTCATTATCCCATTCAATTAAATCTTAATTAAATAATACATGAACACCTTTTCTTTATTAGAATAATTGTGGACAAGATTAAAATTCCATTGGATCACTGCCCTTAACTCCACCCCTGCCCCCATAACCTGGAAATTCTAGTTTGTTGAGTATCCTTCCAGATTCTTACCCCAGGCAGGAGCACATATTATGATTTTAAATAGATATTAATAATTTCTATTATTTATTAAAATAACACATTGCTCATTTTAATTAGTTTATATTAAAATCTTAATCGTGAGGACTTAAACTCAATAATAGCATCTTTTTAGGGATAACCCACCAGTTTCCCTGCAAAATGAAGAAACAGAAAAGGTAACTTGTATTATAATGATGTTACATCACGATGAACATGATGCATGTGAAAGTGTCCATTTCTGAGAGTTAACATTTGAAATTTATTAGACCTTCTCTTTCTTTAGACTGGACTTGAGGCAGACTAGAAGAAACAAGACAACAGTAGAATACAGATTAAGAGTCTACCTGCTAGGAATTCATCTCAGCCTGGGTGCTGCCTGCCTGTGTGATCTCAGACATGCCACATTGCTGCTCCGTATCAGTGTCACCATCTTCGAGATGGGGATATTTCTAATGCTCACTTCAGATCGCTCTTGCACTTATTAATTTAATGCATGGGAAGCATTTAGAGATTGACTACCACATGGTGAATACTGAATAAATATTAGCTATTATTATTATCGTGTTAAGTATGTATCCCCTCAACACCAAGCTCACATACCACTTTGGGCTTCAGACTGAAGAAGGAAATAGAAAGGAGAATGGGGAAATCAGGGAGGACTGCTAAGTGCTTTGAGGTGTGCCTTCAAGGAGGATGGGTGGATGGGTAGATAGATGGATGGGTGGATGGATGGATGGATAGACATGTGGATGGGTAGATAGATGGATAGGTGGACAGATAGGTGGATGGGTGTATAGATAGGTGGTTGGGTGGATGGGTGGATGGATGGATAAATGGATGGATAGAAGGATAGATGGATAGGTAGACGGATGGGTGAATGGATGGATGAATGGACAGAAGAATGCATGGATGTACAGGTGGGTGTGTGGGTGGACAGATGGGTAAATGGATGGGTAGACAGTTGGTAGGGGCCAGTAGCAGGAGCAAAAGTAAAAGCCATCAAAATACTAGAGCACCATTTAGTCAACGATTTTTTTCTGAGCGCTTATCATGTACTCAGTTGAGTGAGAGGACAAAGTGGCAGTAAAATAGATACAGTTTCCCTTACCCTATAAAAGAGTAGAAAACCTTATAAAGATGTTAATTAAAAATCTAGTGACCTCTATAAAGAGAAACAAAAAACTTTGATGACAGATGATGACAGGGTGACTTCATTTAAATGGGGAAGGGGCATCAGACAAGTCTTATCAGAAGAATCAGAATTTAAGGACCTTATGGGTCATAAGAACTAACAAGGAGGAGGACAATAAAAGTCTTGGAGGCTGAGGAAACAAAGTGCAAAGACCCAGGAGAGGGAGGCATTTGTTGGGCACCTTGTGGCGCTTAGGGATGGGGGTGGGAGAGGCGGCCAGGTAGAAGGAGCTTGGACATTAAGCTCACGGAGGTAGAGAGTAGAATGACAGTTACCAGAGGCTGGGAAGGGGGTGGGAGAGGGGAGGAACAGAGGTAAGCTGATGGGTACAAACACACAAAAAGAAAGAATAAATACTAATGTTTGGTAGCACAGTAGGGTGACTATAGTTAACAACAATGTATTTTATACTTCAAAATAACTAGAAGAGAAGATGTGAAATGCTCCCAACACAAAGAAATGATACATGTTCAACGTGATGGATATCCTAAATACCCTGACTCGATCATTACACAGTCTATGCATGTATCAAACATTACATGTACCCCATAAATACATACAAATATTATGTATCAATAATTTTTTTGAAAAAACAGTTTGGCTTTTATTCTCAGAGCAGAAGCAGGATAATGAGGTGACCAACTGTGCACCCCTTTACTTCCCCCTGCCTTCACCCCTCTCTCGAGCAAACACAGACTCTCCATTTGTAGAGCTGCAGGACCTAACGGTAAGGAAATGGAGAAAGAGGAACGAGCCCTTCAGCAGATCTGTGTACTGCACTAAGGGCCCTGGAGCTAATTAGAGATGTCAGGTTGTCAAAAGAACAGAGAACCCTGCCTTCAAAGGCGTGCTCAGAATCTGAAGAATAAAGGTCAATATGGTAACCTAATGCTTTAGACTTCTGAAACCAAACTCATTGATTTATGAAGTCATCAGAATGTTAGATTCCCCCACTGTCTTTGGTCATTAACTCGGGGCCAAGGTTTGCCTTTTAGCACCTGCTGACTTTAGAGCCAAAAACATCATGGATGGGATCTCTGTTTGGACCCTCAGTTGCTGGGTGGCTTTAACCCCTGGGGATGCTTCCTCCTTCAGAAGAATGGAGATAACAAGATGTTATCTGCGGAACAATGGCCTCTGCAAGATGTCCATGTCACAGTCCCTGGAACCTGTGGCTCTGTTACCCTAAAAGGCAACAGGGAGCTAAGGCAGTAGATAGAATTATGGTTACTAAGCATCTGATCTTAAAATAGGGGGAGTATGTCGGAGTATCCAGGTGGGTCCAACATTGTCACAAGAGTTCTTAAATGTGGAAGATGGAGGCAGGAGAAAAGGTCAGAGTGGCGTGATGTGAGAAGGACTCAACCCATCAATGCTGGCTTTGAAAACAGAAGAAGGGTCTACAAGCCAAGAAAGGTGGGCAGCCTCTAGAAGCAGAAAGAGACATGGAAGTGGACCCTACCCAAAGCTTCTAGAAGGACTGCAGCCCTGCCTACCCTTTGATTTTTAGCCTAGGGAGACCCATTTGTGACCTCTAGAACTGTAAGATAATAAATGTGTGTTCTTTTAAGCTACTGAGATTGTGGTAATTTGTTACAGCAGCAACAGGAAACTAATACCTGGTATTTGCTTTGGTAAGTTCTTAAGAGGATTCAATGAGGTGATTTATACAAAGTGGATGGTGTCTTAAAAAGCACTCAACTGTAAACTGACAAATTCATCTCTGTAAACTGCCAAATCTAGAGCTGACTTACCTGTTTCAGCATCCATATCCTCAAGGGCTCCACCTCCCAAAAACAAACACCTGACCCATTCCTCATGTAACCAGGGCCTAAAAATCATTAGCTAATGGTGCTAGAGACCCTCTTAAAATATCTGCATTCAAAGGACGAACACTTTGGGTCACTTTGCTTAAAATCTTTAAGTTGTCTGGGTCTTCCATAGATTTATATCTGAGATCACAATTTCTTTCAGCACCTAACTAACCCCTACCAATTTCTACTTTCCTCACAGAGCCTTCATTTAGATGCTGGTCATCCCAAACAACTCAATGTTTCTTATGTGCATCTGAAACTCTTATGCCTCTGAGCCTTTGCATTTACTGTTCCCTCTTCCCAGAGTGGATGTCTCCCCAATGCATTTGTCCATCTAGCCGAGTTCTACTCGTTCTGTAAGACTCAGCTGGACCATCACAAGCAGCTTCCCTTAATATCCTGCTACTCAAGTCAGTTAGGATCCACCTCCTTTGTTCTCCCCCAGCCCAGAATCCATTGCCTCAATTTTAGCAATGCTCACACCGTATTACAACTCATCACTTGGTGGTCTCCCCAGCAATCAGACTTTAATATCACTGTCTTTTTAGGATCATAGAACCTTTTGAGGGTCTGAAGAATGAAACCCCTTCTTCAGGAAATTACTCTACAGGTATTGCATATAATACCTATAATTTACATGTAATTTCAAGGAGTTCGTGGTTCTCAGAAAAGCCTTGAACCTCAGCATAAAACCCCAGCATTAAAATGTGAGTGCTCTGAGGAAAAGGATTCAATCTGGTTCCTATCTTTGTCCAGCATGCAACGTACAGCCTGACACAGAGCCAGCACTTAGTAAGTGTCGGATGGGTGGAAGGAAGGATGGAGGGGAGGAAGGAAGGACGGATGTATGGATGCATGGATGGTTGGATGGATGGATGGATGGCACATGGGAAAGTGAATGATTAAGCTGTCTGTTTATTCATCATTGGGAAGACTTATCTAGAGAGTTTCCCTTAATAGACAAATGAAGATTGCTAACCCACATCCGAGAACAGGATTAATCACACTTCTCTGGCTAATCAACACATGTGTGACAAAAAGGCATCTGTGAAAATACCCCTATTGGCAACATCTTCCGCATCGTTCGGTAATTTCAGAAATGTTCCTAAGAAAAACAGATATGATCCATCTGATGCAATCAGCCTGAAAATGAAAAAAAAAATTAACTAGAAGGTAAGTTTTCTGGCAGAGTAAATGAGAGGAATAGGTTCTGTGGCCACGGTCACAGAGGACGAGGTTGAATGAATAAGTCTGTGGAGCTCTCCCTCTGAATTCACTTTGTAAAATGTTTGTTGTGGCTGGTCCAGGAATGGTGAAAATATGTTTTATTAGAATAAATTTTATACATAGATACACAAAGTTTTTATAAGAAGAAAAAGCTAAATATCCAACAAAGGGGACTAGTTTACTAGTTTGCATCCATACAATAAAACCCTATGTAGTCATTTAAAAGGTTACATTTTAGAAGGCCACTTGTGGCATGAAGAACTACTTATGCTATCTTAAGACAAAGCAGGTTACAGTGATCCTGGTTTTTCAAATATCTATATGCACATAGAGAAAAAAGGTGAGAAAATGTTAGCAATGGTTAACTATGAATGTTGGAATCACACTGAATTTTGAACTTCTTTTTATCATATCTATATCTCTATCTCTCTATATACGTGCATATATTCTACATATATATATATATAAATTTTACCATTAAGTAAGAACTTCTTGGTTAATTAAAAGCTTGCATGCACATGTGCGCTCACAAGCACAAAAACATGGATGGGTTGATCCTGTTTCAATTCCTGCCTAAGGAAGAACCTATTCATGGGACTTGAAATTCCCTAAAAATGTGCCACATTTCACCCTGCAGCATTTCTGAAGTCCTAATGCCTAGGAAGAGTGAATCTATCCTCATAATCTAAATTTGGTGGCAGAAATCAGATTTATGTCAGATTTGTCTCTCCTCCCACTGGGGCATTTTGGATGGCTGCACCCCCCACCCCACTTGACGTGCACCTACCTGCAGCGAGAAGGGCTCCTCTTGCGTGATATGACCTGGTTCCCAGCTCTGTGTTTCCTGGCTATTATACCTGGTCTTTCTCTAAACATCAGAAAGCCTTCAGTGAGGAAAGACTCTAAACCAGCATGAATATGACACATTGTCTCTTTTGTGTTACGTTCCACTGAATGGTGCTTTTGGAACAAGGAGCCTCATTGAGCATCATTCAGTTCAGCTCAATAAATACCTGCCGGATATCTCTTTTGTGCAAGGTGAAAGAATGGGTTTGGGCACAAATTTAGATCCCACACAAAAAGATGATGTTTTTTCAAAACTCCATCTTTTATTGGGAAATTGTAAATGATCTCCTTGATATGAGTTCAGATATAATGAGCCCCAACCGAGTACAGACACTCAGCCAAATCAGTACTATAGACACGGGCTCTATCCCGAGCCAGGTACTAAAGGTGCTGTGGTCAGTCTCGCTTTACGTTTAAGCAGAAATCCCCAAGAACGCGCGGACCTCGATGAACTGGGATGCTGCTGTCACAGAAACTATCACACAGTTCAGCTAAAGGGAGTTTACCACCGACTCCTCTGCGGAACAGCCTCAGCATCTATCAAACACTCAACTGAGTACGTCTGCGCAGTAGAACACCTGTATGAAAAATGTGAGGCTCAAATCACAGGGTCGGGTGAGCGGTAAACGCCACGACAGCGGGAAGGTGCTTAGCATGCCAGTGACACACAGCGCTACACTTCCAACAGCTCAGTTTCAAAACTCAAATCCAAAGTGTGTGTGTTTATGATTAAGTATCAGCACTCTATCTTGCAAAGGATGAGATGGGGTTCAGAGAAAGCAAACGCCCTCATCAAGGCTCCACTTCTCGGGGAAGATGGGACTTGAGCCAAGGGTGTCCAAAGGAACCAAGGGTGTCCTAAAACCTGCGTTCGAGCCTTCAAGTCAGGACGAGGTTTCTGACCAAATGTCGCATGTGAATTAAATGGGTAGGTGGCGCCGGGAGGGGAGGTACCGGGTCTGAAGGTCACAGAAGAATATGGACAAGGAGTGACAGTGAAAACCAAGAATAGAGACTCACCACTCTGCCCCCGGCCCTGTGCCTGAACGTGGCTTTGGATGAGTGGATGAATGAAGCTGAGGACAGAAGTGGATTCTGACAAGTTGATTGGGAGAAAGAAACCACTTCTGCAAATGAATTCTGATTACTATCGAGCTTTTTTTTTTTCTTTCCCTCACAAGAAACATAGCAGAAACTGAGATATCATCTCAGAGTACTTATCTGGCCATTAGCCACTTCAAGTCGAATAAATAGTTCAAGGTCAAAATGATTTAATCATTCAGGGTCTCAGACTCCCCATCTGTGGAGTTCCGAGATGTTTGTCCCGACAAAACGTGCGAAGAAGAAAGATCGCGCTTCCCCGTGCAGGGGTGGGTTTGCCGAACATCTGGGGATATCTGACCTTCTCTCCTAGCCAAGGAGTACAGAGAGATGATCACAGAAATAAAGAGAGAGCTCGCTTATTTTGCCACCACCTCCCTCATTTTTTTCTTTAAAAATTAGCAAACTATCATAGAGGGTCCTTGACCTTTGCAAGCTAAAAGACATTCGAAATGACAATGGGGGTTATTGTACACTGTGGAGTTCCAGGCACCGTGCACAAACACTTCACAAATATTATCTTGATGATTCCTCAGAACACCCCAGAGAGGGAGGTGCCCTTATTAGCACCACTTACAGATGGAAAAACTCAAGCTCATAAGATTAAGTTGTCCAAGGTCAAAATGGACTCAGTGGCAAAGCTGGGACATTTTAACGATTATACTCTATTGAATATTTTCTCATTTTTCTTAAATTAAACATCATTTTTGAACAATGAAGTCAAAAGGAGAGTACTCCAAGCTCCTTTTGGAGATCGCCTCTTGCTGCAGCCTCCAAATAAATCCACAGGTCTCTACACAGCCAATTCTTCTGCTCAAAGGCTGCCAGTATCCACTGGGATTAGAGAGGATGAAGGGTGGGTGGAAAGGAGTTCTAGGGCATTGAGGGATCCAGACCAAAGAGAGGAAGAAAGCAACAACCAACACCTAGTTGAGAGACTGAATCAAATGTAAACATCCTCTCTAGGAGCAAAGGGTTTAAATGCAAGTGAACCTCTGAGTCTGCACAAACGTCTGTGACAACAGCTAATAAAGCATGGCCCACATTGTTATAAAATTGTTTGCTTATGCGTCTGTCTTGTGCACTAGAGTGTGACCCTCTTGAGAACAGTGATGGGGTAAATCTGTAGGGAGGGAGCGCTGTGGGCCAGGTCGGTGCTAAGCATTTTATATGACACTCATGGGATTTGGGCTATTAGATCAAAGTGCATGATATTGAGTTATAACTTGATGGATCTACTCATGTGAGGTGCAACTTGCCAGTTGCCAACAAAGCAGACATCCCCAGGGGGTTCTCTGTTCCCAGATCAGGCCCAGTTCCATTTTAGCGATCACCCTCTGTGTGCTCAGAGAAGGTTGACCCTTCCTAGGGAATCATTTTGATTAGTTTAGGCACAGCTGATCATTCCAGCCCTGCTGCCAGTGATTGGTTTAGGCATAAGCATGTGATGCAAACCTGGCCAATGAGATCAAGAGGATGTTTGCTGAGGGCTTCTGGGAAAGGACTTCCCACCAATTTGAATGTGAGGAGCGAAGTGTCTGTGCTGTCTTTCACAGTGGTCATATGAGGACGTGATGCCTGGAGCTGTGGCAGCCGTCTTGTGCTACGAAGGGACAAATATGAGGACCTATATGCTGAGGATAGGGAGGAGAAAAGATGCAAGGCACCTGGGATTCATGGTGACATCACTGCTCTGCTACATTAAGCAACTGTGAGACCATTTGCTTTTGGGAATCATTATGTGAGAGAATAACTCCTGTATAATAGAAGCCTCTCTTCCTTTGCAGCACACAGGAAAAAACGAAAACACAAACCCAAACAACAGCAGCAACACTCCCGGCAGATGTTACGCTAAACCTTAAAGATATAACTTTATCTTTTGAAGTTTCTACTTTCTTATTTGCAAAACAAGGATGATTGCTGAACATCGGAATGCTGTAAGGATTAAAAAGATGATGGAAGTAAAGCGCTTAAAGTGCACTGGCATTAGTCAAGTGACCCACAAATGATAATTATCACAATTTTCTCACCGTTTCTCACAACAGCCTCTGAATCAGGCACTACCATAATCCCCAACATACAGACACGGAGACTAAGGCTCAGAGGGTTTAAGTGACATATTCAAGCCACACAGCTGACAAGAGGTGACGTTAGTATTTGAAGCTGTAGGCAGACTCCAAACTCGAAATTTAACCACTCACTGTGTGGCTATACTTCCTCCTTCCTGGAAACCCTACCTGCTAGTTGCAGGACCTGGAAAAACTGGAACTAAGAGGATGCTTGTGCAACTGAACTTAACTCCAGGGCCCAGTTACGAAGCCGGGGACCCTCCGGCAGCGAAGTGCAGCTGCTGGTAGCCGGAGCGCGCCAACCGGAATGAGGGGCTCCCAGCTGTTCGCTTCCTTCCTTGGGTATTTCCATTAACCCTGGGACTCCTGCTCTTGCTAGATGGTCTCGTTTAGCTCAACTTCCATTTAAAAGTCAGTTTCATAAATCAGTCAACCTCATGTGAAGCCAGGAACCCAATGTTCAACCTCACAGGAAGCTCTTTGCGGTGGTTATTTAAAGAACCACCTTCAGTAGAAAACCGGCCGTTCCCATTCCAGAGCAACAGGGGGCAGCAGAGAGCAGCAAACTGCCTGGTCCCTACAAAATTTAAAAAAGGAGGGGAGGAGGAGAGAAAAAAATAACCCCAACAACCTTCACCTTCAGCCCAGAAACACCCTGGTACAAAAATATCTCAGGTCAAACCTACCCAACAAAATGGGTGAGCAAATTCCTATTTCCGGTCTTTTGACAGAGAAAAATATTAATGACAACAGGGACTTGTGTTCCTGAAAGCTTTGCTGATCAGGGCAGCACCCAGGGAATCCGACGGGCCTGTCTCGGGGAACCTCGTCCAACCAGGAGCGATCGCGGATGAGCTAACAGAGGCAGGCACTTTTAACCTGAACCTACTCACCTTGTTAAACTTCCATTTTGTTGCAGATTTAAATCTGTCCTGGGAGGAGCCTTCGTGAGTCTGCGAAAGTGTATCTGAGAGATGCCCTCGGAGAAATTCTTGGTCTATTTTTAAATACCCAGGGCAAAGGGACACCATGCTCCACATTCATTTAAAATCCAGTTTCTTAGACCAATCAGCCTCACACGAGCATGGCAAGTAAATAAAGTCCGCCTCTGGGGGGGGGGGCATCAAACTATGACACATGCTCTTCGAATGGGTTAGTACTGGGATTTCGATTTGTGGTTCTGGGCGCCTCCGAATGGAGATAACGTCTCTGATGATCTCTTCATATACTTTCAAATTAATAGACTGATGTTAAAAAGGAAAACAAGCAGCGTTATCACACACTCACATCACAGGGCACAGAAAACGTGGTGGCACCGGCCTGTGGAATTGGCCGGTGGCCAGAAGTCTGCTTAGAACTCTCAACGAAAATTTGGCATTCCTTTAATCGTGTTCGTCTTGCTTTCGGTATTTAATAAATTCTTCATTCAGAGGCGAGTCAATCTTTAAAAAGAGAGTATATCCCTGGCCATAAACTAATCATTTTCTGACCCAGCCCAAGTCAGCTTTATTTGCCATTTTATCTCAAAGAATCTTTTTTTTATTATTATTTTTCTTTTAGAGTATTTTCCTCCATCTTCATTAGGTATGCTTTGTGTGTTTCTTTAATCAGTGTTTGCCTCCCCCTCTAGACTTGAAGCTCCCTGAAGATCACGCCTGGGTTGCTCGCAGGAGCACACAGGCCAAGGCTTGGCACAGAACAGGAGCTCTGGGCGACTGGACCACGTGGTCCCGGCGGGTTGGCGGAGGATTTACACCCTGGCTGACCTTAGGCAAGGGCTGGAACCCTGCAGGTGAGAGACACCTCAAATTCTCTGATTCATGGGAAACAGTGCATGACGATATTTATTAACCACCCTTACATATTAGGTAACCCAGGTAACCCGCACAAAGTCAAAATTATGTGTTCTGTGGCACGATGAAGGAAGCAACGATGGATCACAGTCAACGAAAGATCGGGAAGTCAGATCCTAATCCTCCCATGTCTCTTGTCTCTGCCCTTCGGGAACATACCGAGGCAGAACTACCCCCGCGTGGCTCCCTTCAAAGATATCCCCCCATATATTAGAAAAAATTTGCCTCTCTCTTCCCTTAATAGCATTACGGGACTTATGTTCACTCCCAGAATTCAGGATTGTTGTATGGTTGTAAGCCTCAATCACAAATGGTTTAAGAATCCAGAACAAGGGTTTAAAAGCCAATCCAAGTCACATGAGCATTCTAAGTTAATTCTCGATGGGCTAGATGCTCAGTATTTTGTACTGGAAGGAAAATACAGTTTCCAAAGGACCTAGACACCCGTTCATTAAATACATGCTACAAGCTTATATAGTAAGTGCTATCTGTGGCAGAATAAATGAAGCAAGACCTGGGGTGATGGGACAGGTAAGGTCCCTACCACATTACCATGATCCACCATGCACAGTCTTCAGAGAGGTCCTGACAGCTACAGAAACGCACGACTCCTACTCCCAAGGCAGCTACAAACTTAAGACCTGGAAATGCCAGAATGATGAAAGAGGAGGAGAATAATGACAAAAGCGATGCATGCTCTGGATAATAAAATAACAGCCACAGCACCGATAGCTACCATTTGCGGCGCACTTCACTATGTGCCGGGCGTTGCTGCAGGCACGCTGCCTGCCTTTTCCCAGCATCCTCACAGCAATCCTGTGAAGGAGGTACTAATCCAGTGCAGATTCCAGGAAAAGCCGTGCATCATCAGAGAGGTTAAGTAACTTGCCCAGGCTCACACAGCTAAGTAGAAAGTGGCAGGACTCGAACCCTGGCTCCAGAGCCTTGCTCCTAACCAACACGACATACTGCTAGAGACTGGATTTAATAACAGCATTGGCAACAGCAATGGCAATCCTTTACTTTTATGTGGTTTGTTGTGTACAATGTATCTCCTCACACGTCATATCACACATTCAAGGGGCGGGCTTGAGAAAGAACACGGAAGTGCTTGTCTTCACCTGAAAGATGAAGAATCTCAAGATGAGAGAAAGGTGGGGACACCCACGGCACCCCAGATGACCAGCACGTCACCAACGGCGGTGTTCAGTCTCTGGTTCACATAACTTTTAGCCTTTTCTTTTCATTTTACTAAGATGTCACTTATTCTCTGGTGACAACATCTCATGGGAGCAGGAGAGTAGCCTTTTCAAAGTCTACTTCTTGGACATGGTTAACATTAGTCACAACCATCAGCTCGTGCAAACTCTCAAAAAGCAAGATGGGATGGGTGTGCGGTGGCTCACGCCTGTAATCCTAGCACTCTGGGAGGCCGAGGCGGGAGGATGACTTGAGGCCAGGAGTTTGAGATGAGCCTGGGCAACAAAGCAAGACCCCATCTCTAGAAAAACAATTTCCACGTTAGCTGGGTGTGGTGGTACACTGCAGTGAGCTATGAGCATGCCACTGGCACTTGCCTCTGCACTCGAGCCTGGGTGACAGAGGGAGACCTTGTTAACAACAACAACAACAAAGCAAAGTTGATGCAACAGCTCAGAGAACACTGCTAGGCATCTGTTGACTTACCCGAGGCCATGGAGTTAAGAAGTATATACAACTTTAAAAGCCTGTTTTCAGATCAATTTTCCAAAAGAGACCATCACCTTAAAGGAAGGAGGCTGGCGGGCTTCCAGCACTCCTCACCATCCTAGCCCGTGTTTATCTGTACGACACTCAAAGGCGCTGAGCAGCAGAACCGGGGAAGTTACGGGGAAGAGCCACAGCACCGCTGTGAAACGTGAGGTCTGAAACGTGAGCTCCACGAAGGCAGGACCGTGGCTGTGCGCAGAACCTTCAAAAGTCAGAGGCGCATAACAGGCTGCGGGCACGTGTTAGAAACAATGACACCTTTAGAGAGATGGAGACAGAGCAATGCCCTAGAAACCAACTTGCCCCAATAACCCAATCTGTTGACAATTTACCCAATGACCGATTTGCCAAGCGATAATTTATATGGAATAACCGAAGCTGTGAACAACTGTGCTGTGCACATCTCAGAGCGTCTTCCTGGTTCAGGAGTCCGGAGACTTCTGGTATGATCGGCCCCTCTGATTCTCCACTGCTAGGGAGGGTTTTCTGCTGAATCATCAAACACAAGGGAACGAGGACAACCCCCTGCACATGTAGATCAAGAGTAAACGTGAGCAGCCCTCTTTGGTTCCACCAGACTGTATCCATCTACGCACACAGTGCAAAAGACCCTCTGGGTGTAGACAGCTTCAGCTTCATATCAGTGAATTTTGAAATGCTACTAGTATTTCTAAGTTTGTGACTTGCCTCTTTTAACAAGTACAGCGTCTTTCCTCTAAAACCACCCCAAACACAGTTGTCCCAGTCCATTCGGGCTGCTGTAGCAAAACACCCTACACTGGGTGATTTATAAACAACGGAAATGTGCTGCTCACACTTCTGGAGGCTGGGAAGGAAGTCCAAGACAACGGTATCTGCAAATTCAGTGGCTGGTGAGGTCCTGCTCCTCATAGATCCTGCCTTCTGCGTCCTCACTTGGTGGAAAAGGCAAACAGACACCCTCGAGCCTCTTGTATTTTTATTTTTTTATTTTTTTTATTTTCTTTAAGACAGAGTCTCACTCTATTGCCAGGGCTAGAGTGCCGTGGCATCAGCCTTGTTCACAGCAACCTCGAATTCCTGGGCTCAAGCGATCCTCCTGCCTCAGCCTCTCCAGTAGCTGGAACTACAGGTGCACACCATCGTGCCTGGCTAATTTTTTCTAATTTTTTGTTGCCTAGATAATTTTTTCTACTTTTTTTTTTTAGTAGCATTGGTGTCTTGCTTTTGCCCAGGCTGGTCTTGAACCCCTGACCTCAAGAGATCCTCCTGCCTCGGCCTCCCAGAGTGCTGGGATTACAGGTGTGAGCCACCGCGCCTGGCCCTCGAGCCTCTTTTATAAGGGCACTAACCCCACATGTGATGGCAGGGCTCTCGTGACCTCATCACCTTCTAAAGGCCTCACCTCTTCACGCCACTGCACTGGCGATTAAGTGCCGGCCTTTGAACTTAGAAGGACACAAACACTCAGCCCCCTAGCAACAGCCCTAAACATCACTCATCATAAACGCTCTGCGTTGGGGGAAAAAAGAGAAAATTAATCAATACACGGAAAAGGAAGGAAAACAACGACGATAACATCAACAACACGAGCGCGGCTTTCTCTCTAAGAAAACACAGCGCTGTCACAAAAGGGATGATGGCGGGGAGGTCACAGGCGACGCGGTTTCCTTCTCGTTCTCGTGCCCCAGTTCTCCGCGCCGAGGCCATATTACTCTTCTAATTTGAAGAATAATAAACAGGCTTGCCCCAGACGGTGTCTTTCAATGCTCCCATAGTTAGCATAAACCACGTTGACCTTTTAAAGATGTGATTTGTTTTTTAACACCTCGAGCAATAAACGCTATATATGCGAGCTCATACCTGGCCAAGTTGCCATGTCGACCGCAACGCCGTGGCGTCCGCCCATCTCTGAAATGCCAGCACAGAACCCCGGCAGGGGCTGACGGGCGATGTGTTGCAAAAGGTTGGACTTCGGCGTCTGGAAAGTTGTCTACGCCTGAAAGGTATTTAAAGCAGTCGCCCCTGTTTCTCTTCTCCCACTAAAGAACACCACGAAGAATTATCCATCCCGCCTTACGAGGCTGTACATAAAACTGAATTCGCCGACTGCCTCGTCTGCACTCTCGGCAGGCTAGGTGCTGGCTGTCAGTCTCCGAGGAGGATGACACCCTGGATTCTAGCATCGCTCCTCACCTTGCTTGGTGCACCGCTGGGCAATGGCCTTGGCCGGCAGCTTCCACCTGCCCACCTTGAGCCAGAGCTTCACGGCCCACTCACTGGGCGCCTGTTATTTGCCCGCCTCTGGTTTTGGCCTGATGGCTTTGCTTTTCATGCCTTCACCAAGAACCCCCTAGAGGACCCCATCTGCCCCATTTCATCACCATAAGGCACTTGACAAAGAGCTGTCCATCCACCTGCCTCTCTCCACTAGACTCTGCGTCTTTGAATCGGTAAGGAATGGAAGTAAAGGTGTGTTCTCACTTGCACATACTAGATAAATTTTAAGGATTTCCCAGGTTAAAAGTCCCAGGACACAAAACACAAGCCTCTACTTTTCCTCCTGTGAAACGGGAATAGCAGCCAAAGGTAGGTGCCTGCCTTTTGGGTTGCCGGGAGGATGAAATGCGGGGTGCGTGATGAACCGTCTGCACCGTGCCTGGCAATTCATCGGCACAGACAGGCAGCGGGCATCATTTTGTGTCTTTGTTCGAGACTGATGCAGTTACTTTTTATCCATGACACAGGAGGACAAAATAAAAGTTCCCCAAGTTCCTTCCGGGGCTATGATTTAATTATTTTAAGGAGAGAGGTATCACTTCAAGATAACACCAGATTATTCATCTTCGTGTTGAACAGACTGGACTGAAATCACAAAGACTTAATTTATGTCATGAATAAATATATATGGGGTGTGTGTGTGTGTGTGTGTGTGAGCAATGAGAATTATATCTTTTTCTATGGTATAAATCTTATTATGTGCTTTTCACACCTCAGAAATAACAAAGTATATTCTATTACTAGAAGGTATACATTGTATTTTCTAAAGCAGTAAATTACTCTGATGGCATTTAAGTATATGAGATCTTCAAGAACATAGATTTTTTTGTCTGTTTTGTTCTCTGCTGTGTTTAGCACAGCACCTACCACATAAAGAATATCGATAGGTATTTGTTCAACAGATGAGTAAATGCTTCTCTATTTATTTTATACCTTCTCAGAAAACTAGATGAAATCTTGGTTATCTTATTTCTCTAAGCTCATCGCAGTATATGCATCTACATTGACACTGGGAAGTACTCACTTTAAATTCAGCCTTTTAATTAATTTCACCTTCATGCTTGTTATCCGAGTGACCTTGTTCAAGTCACATCACTTCCTGAAATCTCACTCTCTGCTTCTGGTAAATGGGAATATTAGGTGCAGGGACACTCTTCGTTATCGACTGTCTAGCTTCTCTGGGGACAAAATCCCTTTGTCCTGGGGGGGCCAAGTCCCCTGCAGCCAGGGTGGGCACTGACAAAGGTTCTCTCCTTGACCAGACTCTAATCAGATTCTTCTGAATATTTTTCCCAATTAGGCCTGACTTTGGGGCTTCTGTGCGTGTCCCTGCGTTGTCCAGTTTCAGCAAGAATTCTGCTAGGTTGGTTCAGGTAAAATCTTCCTGTACCCCTAATGTTTCCTCTTAGTAATCTTCCATCCACTAACAACCCCCCACGCCACCACCAACCCTGCTCCTTGGCTATCAATTGCCACTTTTTCTTTTTTTATTCAGAGTGGAGCTCGATCTCTCTCCTCCACTGCAAGACCCCATTGCAGCAGTCCCTATGCCTGTCATGAATAAAGTCTTCCTTACTGTCTTTAGCAAGTGCCAGTAAGAATTTTTCTCTTTAACAGACCCCTGACGCTGTAGCAGGAATTAATGCATGATGCAGGACCAACCCATCAGATCTCATGACGGGTTCCAGAATGGACCATCACCGAGGCTAGGCCATTTCCAGTCCTCCTGGAACATAACCCGCAGAGCCATGGGGCAGTGAAGTGTTTGCAGGCAGGATTGCTGAATCATCATGGGTAAACATGCTTACTACATACAGAAAATCTGTGCAACTGTGCAAAAAGTAAAGGGAGGAAGACGGTGAGGGAGAGAAAGAGACAGGCTTGACTCCCATGGATTGAACTCCTGGATCCAGAAGTAACTGTCGCTAATTCTGAGACTTTAGAACGCTAGTAAAGAAATATGTTAGGTGCAACCTCTGACTCACTGCGGTCACCAAATGTCACTAAGAATTCACAAAATGTAACTAAGAAGTCTCCACAAATATGCTAGCCTTTCACACAAGAATATCACAGATTTGTATAGATTTATTGAGGTACAACTGATATATATAAACTGCACATTATTAAACATATACAATTTGATGGGTTTGCATATACCCATAAAACCATCACCACAGTCAAGAGAACAGACATATCTTGCACCTCCAAAAGTTTCTTTGCGTGCGAGTGATGGAGGTTGAGAACACTTGACACGAGACCTACCCACTTAACGTGTTTATAAGTGTGTAAGACAGATCACTGATCAGCAGGGTAATGCAAATCAAAACCACAAGGAAATACTACCTCACACCTGTTAGGATAGCTATGATCAAGATGACAGAAGATAACAAGTGTTCGCCACGACGTGGAGAAACTGGAACCCTTGCACATTGCTGGTGGGAATGCAGAATGGTGCAGCCACTGTGGGAAACAGTATGAGGTTTTCTCAAAAAACTAAAAATAGAACTACCAGATGACCCAGGAATCCCACTTCTGGGTACAAAGCCACAGAAATGAAATCCTGATGAAGAGACGTCTGTACTCTCGAGTCCACTGCAGCACTATTCACAATAGCCAAGATAGCAAAGCAACCTAAGTGCCCGTTGACAGAGGAATGGATAAGAAAAGTGGTGTATACATACAGTGGAATATTACTCAGCCTTGAAGAAGAAGGAAATCCTGCCATTTGCAACTATAGTGATGAATCTGGGAGACATTTTGGTAAGTAAAATCATCCCGTCACACAAAGCCAAGGGCTGTGTGATTCTGCTGACGTGAGGTATCTGTAATATTCAAACTCACAGATGTGGAGAATAGAATGATGGTTACCAGGGAGCAGGGTAGGGAAAAATGAGGAGTCGTTCAATTGGTGTAAAGTTACAGCTATGTCGAATGAATTAGTTCTAGAGATCTGTTCCATGGCATAGTGCCTGCAGTCAACAATATTGTACACTTAACAAAGATGTCAACAGATTTTTAAATATATCAATTTTTCACTCTGGGCTAAACAGCAACCATTTTTGTAGATTTATCAAAAGAAGCATTGATTTCCTTTTATTTAAATAAGATATATTTTGTAAAAGTTCCTTCCTGCCCTTACACGTCAAGGTTACATTTTCTTTCGGCAAGTATAGAAACTGGTGATCCCTTCCAATTTAGCGACTAGGATATGGAAAATGCTAGCTAATCAAAACCACGGGAACAAGATGAAAACCTGAAAAATGATTCAATTTGATGTTATACCTTATTCTGAGCAGTACATGAAAAATGTTAAATTATATGCCCACCGTCAGTGATTCTTTGTAAAGAAGTTAGTGAAAATACTATAGTGCCGTGTGTGTACGTATCTGTGTGTGTTACTTTGTTATCTAGAAGCAAAGTTCTTGGGGAAACTAGGCTGCAAAAATGAATTTACTTGAATTATAATGCCTGACACAAGGTCAAAATTGTGTTATACGATATATGATTACAAATTCCCATGGATTTGCTTTTCCAAAGCCAGCTGCTTCTTTGGGTTGATTTGTATCATTCTGTGTCAATTTATCTGAACAGAGTTAATCTTAAAAGAAGGGTGACTTCTGGTCAGACCTTATCGTAATGGCATATTTGAGTCTGTTCTAGCAACCATGAAAGTTTGATCTATGCCTGTCTTTATAAATGGCCCAATTTTTATTTTTTATTTTATTTTATTTTATTATTTGTGAGACAGGGTCTTGCTCTGTCACCTCAGCTAGAGCAGGGTGGCATCATCATAGCCTCATTGCAACCTCAAACTTTCAGGCTGAAGCGATCCTCCCGCCTCAGCCTCCCGAGTAGCTGGGACTGCAGGTGTGCGCCACCCTGCCCAGCTAATTTTTCTATTTTTTTGTAGAGACAGGGTCTCACTCTTGCTCAGGCTGGTCTAGAACTCCTGGCCTCAAGCAATCCTCCCGCCTCTTCATCCCAAAGTGCTAGCATTACAGGCCTGAGCCACCACGCCCTGCCCAAATCATGATTTTTTTTTTAACAAAAATGAAAGTTTCCTAAAACAATCCAATAGGATTTTAAAAACAAACCTTCCATTAGATTTGAATTATAAAAGTAGATGTCCTTCTACTTAATTACTTAATGTAAGGTTATAACCACAGCTTCATCATGATGCTGGAATTCTTTTTATAACTTCTTAAAATAATTAAGTTTCAGGAGGGTTGATGTGACCCTGAAATTCCCCAGGGAGAAGATTCTACAGGTCCTTACAAACAAAGAAGGCTAAAATAATCTTGGTTTTTTTCTTTTAAGAGATGGAATCTGCTGGTATGCCCTGAGGATGGCCGGCCTCCACTTTTAAGTTAGTAGGGTACTTCTTCTCTCCTCCCTTCCACCCTCCTTCCTCCCTCCTTCCCTGCTTCCATCCTGTGTCCATC
>VBSM01002153.1:3442276-3457107 GCA_008086735.1 Cheirogaleus medius | reverse complement strand
CCTTCTCTTCTTCTCTTCCTCTCTCCCTCCTCCCTCTCTCCATCCCTCCCTTCCTCTCTTCCTTCCTTCTTTCTTTATAAACACAGTTATTGAGTGCCTGCCGTGCACCAGGCATTGTGCTAAGCAATGAGGGAATGAGCAGAAGCCAAGCTGCCCCGCCCTGCTGGCGACAGGGAAGGCTGATGCTGAAGACCACAATTCCCGGGCTGCAGGTGAGGCTGTGCTGGTCCACGAGCCAGTCGTGGGAGAACTCAGACCCCCACGGCAGAAGCAGACCCCGAAGAAACACAGCCTCACATTCATATAGAGCCTTGTTTCCTTAATGAAACTATTAACGGAGAAAAAAAAATTAACCAAGAGCCTAAAATCGGAAAGATTGCAGGTAATTAAAGAGAACGATGGGAATAAACGAAAATTGAAGAGATCTTGGCAATGTTGATAGCAGGACTGTATTTTCCCTGCAAAATAAACACAACAGACCTACTTACGCAAAGGTTAGTTGGATACTGTTCAAGTTATTGGCACTTAGCGATCATAAATCTTCCCCAATTGGTAGAATAAGGAACGCACATGCGTTAAGTGTCTGGAAAGCGCCGTGTTTACGTTTTCAGCAGGCTGGTATAATTAAACATTAACTGTCAATTTCTTAATTCCAAAGCAGTCATTTTGCTCTAGGCAATGAGCTATTTTTTAAAATTTTTATTTATTTATTTTTCCTTCCTAAGCAAGTAACAGCTCTTCCCCCAATTGGTTTTTAATGGATTTAGCCCCCAGCAGCCCACCCTTTTGCAGACAATCCTTTCTATGGGAGAAAGATTTCCCTGGGGAGGCTGAGGCTGTAGCTTCAGGGAAAAGCAAAACTTCTCTCTGATGAAACAGAAAATCTCTCTCTCCCAATGTATTCCATCAAAATAGCTGGGATAGTGTACCTAATATTAAACTGTGTAATAACCACATTGCACAGGTAATACAAGTACTGTTAGTAATTTATTTCTGTCTTATTTTCAATGAAACTTTAAAATCCTATCTAGGCATCCCCTTGTATGTTCAGTTTTTTAACCTCTATTCATTTCTGCTGTTAACAAAATGAAGCTGTATCATCAGACACAGGTTGTCTCTGAAAAAGCGTTTGGCTTTCAGGAGGAGAGCCCAGGATGAAAAAAGCAGGTTGCAGAGGTAGCTTAACTTCTGTGTGTATGCCTTTGGCCTGCACGCTGGCTGGGTAAGAATCGAAGACGTTAAGGACTCCTATTTTTAATGTCTCCTTACAGAAGCGCCATGAACTTGGCACATTTATGCCACACTCAATTTTATAACATGGGGGCAGAGGGGCTAGACAATGACTTTTCCACTGCATTTCCCGTGGATCTCCGAGGGCTTGTAAATTGCAGAGCCTGACATTTAAACTGTGCCGTGGCCGTAGTTCAGGCCCCACCCCTTCTCCCGCTCTCTCCTCCTCCCCCTGCACCGGCAGACCAGGGATGAAGCTTCATTTCATAAGGTGGCGTGATGGAAAGTCAAGGGTCAAACTCAGCCTGTTAAGTCTAAAGCAATTACCTTCTCCTGCAGACGAAGAAAAGCCCGTGTCTCCACCTCTGCGTGGAGGGCAGAGTGAGCAGAGAGACTCCGAGAACCATATGGCCGGCTTCAGCTCGCGTCCCTGGCATCGTGGCGGGTGCCTGGGCCAAGGCCAACGCTTGGCACGGTGCGCCCACGGCCATTTCTGTCCAAACACTCGACTATTTCTGGAGCTTTTTACCTGCCCTTTCCGGTTGGCTATCCTGAGAATCCAAATTCTGGCATAATGCATCCCTTCTGTCTAAAAGCATATGTTCTATTAACAGCCTTAGAATAATGTATTAAAATGGCATCCGTTCCTCAACTGTGTGCAGACAATATCAAAAAATACCGCAGAACCATCTTGTCGTGTGCGTTCCCTTTTCCCAGCGCCATCTAACTTAGCAGCACTGGGTTTCAATAAATGCCTTTTCCCTCCGACGTCTACATTTTCAACAGTAGCTGATGCTCCGTGATCTTAGAACTCGGAATGTTTTTTCATTAGCGTTTTCCATTTACCCTCTCAACTGCCACGTCTAAACTATACCTCTTAATACTACCATTAAAGTATTGAAGTAGGAAATCTATTTCATGCCTGGCACATTTTCCAAATTATGGGAACTGGGAACCCTTCTGTTGACCTTGGGAGACACACCTGAGCTAGAATCCACCCAAGTACTACTGTGGCTTTTAGTAAATTACTTCAGCTGAGCCTTGGTTTTCTCATCTGTAAAATAGGGCCATTCATGCCACAGGGCTGTTATAAGCATCATATGAGATGATGCAGGGGCACTGCCTGGAACTTGGTGGGTCTACAGTGGGAGGGCCAGGCGACAAAGCCAGGTCTTACAACCACATTGTATCATCTCCCAAAGAGGAGGAGGAATGAAGGTGTGGAGGTTCGTGAAGTCCAGTTTGAGGAATGAAGATTTGTTTCTCCAGCTGCTGACAAAACTCTAAAGATTTCCGAGCAGGTCAAGGACATGTTGAAGGGATTAAGGATGAAGCAGAGAGGAGAGAGTGAAAGCTGGAAGAGTATCTCAGGGGCTTTGATACGATCTGTGACCACAACGAAGCCAGCCAGGGGCACAGACTGCCCACGTTAAGCAGCACAAACAGCATTGAAACTATGTCCACTAGCGCTAGGAGAGCGGATCTCGGGCAGTGGTCCCCAAATCTGCCTGGGCAACCACATGGGCAGGGTCTTATTATTTAATTTTTATTTCTAATTACAGATACTGGGTCTTACCCCAGACCTGTTAACTCAAATTCTCCACATCTTGGGTCCAGAGATGTTTCTGTGTGAGTGCATGTGTACATGCGCAACTCAAATATCAATACCACATCAGGTTTGGAAATCACTGGCTGTGGGCAGAACTCAGGGACACATTATCCAGAACCACACACACACAAAGGACCTACTGAAAACTGCATATATTCTACCTGAGCGGAAAAAAATATATAGGAATAGATTTGCTCATTAGATTGTCCACTTAGAGCTGCACTTCATCACGTACACAACCAAAGATAAATCTCACGAAATTATTCGCAAATTTGAAGTCATTCTGTGGAGGCAGGAGAAGGATATGGAAAACGACACATAGACATCCTGCATTCCCGCTTGCATTTGGAATGCTCCAGATGTCTTCATTTATAGAGATCCACTGCAGCTAAAATTACACCATGCATGGGGGACAGCTATAGATATGGAATAAACCTAGAGCTTCAGCTTTCTAAAGAATGTAGAGGTCATCTATTCCAACCCCTTTCATAATGCAAGAATAGGCTCTCTAACATCCTAGACAGAGAGATGATGATGTGGCTGGAATGCCTTCAGTGAGGATGATGAGCTCATTATTAATGGGTAGTATCGATCAAAAGGGAAATGTATTGTCCGAGCGTAGCGAAATGGGTCAGGATATGTAATTAAAAACAAAAACAAAAACATCAGCGGGTTAGAGGGTTTGTAAACACATAACAGTGTGGTTAAATATGCTTGGAAATATTATGTGTTACGTTTACAGCAATGAAAGGTAATAAATTCGTGCGTTCTGGAGAGCAGACCTTGGCCAGCAAGCTATATAAAGACAGACGAGTTAAGGACAAGGCGGCTGTTAAGTGTCTACATCCCAGTGACCACATAAATGGAATGAATCAAAGACACAGTTGGAGTCCACCCAAGAGGGAACAAGACATCAGCTGAGGACGGAATGGACACTCTGTGCCGCTGGTTGCCCTGGCGACAGGACCCCCTTCCTCATGCTAATGGCATTGTAATGAACGCAACCACTTGAACACCAAATGAACGGTGAGCTCGGTGGTGCAGTAAAAGCTAAGTCTTGAGAGCTCCAGTGCGGGAGAGGACTCGGGGTGGAGTTTGGGTGGCGGTGGCTAGAGAACGCGAGATGACCAGCAAGGAAGGTATTAGATGGAAAATAATAAGATGTCGGGGAGAGAGAAAGAGAGAGGACAGGCTAATGACAGATAATGCCTTGGACAAGGAATATGTCTGCCTTTTCTTTTCCTGACATGCTCCGGACTAGAAAACCTACATTAAGCGTTAATGAACCCACATCGATTCCCCCGCCCCCTGGTCGCCCTCGCTATGTGGAAGGTGGCTTGGCCCGGGAGACCCAGGTGAAGCTCAGTCTCTCAGCAAGTTGGCATTTCATGTGACGATCATGGCCGCAGCCTCCACCTTGATGGTTTTCTGTCCCTCTTGCTCCTCCAAAGAGATCAAGTCCATTAAGATGACATAGGACACTGGGATGGTTGGTGTATGTGCTGACTTGTCCAGGCTGTGGTGCCCACTGGCTTAGTCAAACATTAGTCTAGATGTTTCTGTGCAAAGATTCTGCAGATGTGGTTAACACCTATTATCAGTTGGCTGTAAGTAAAGATAACCTTTAAAAATGTGGGTGGGCCTCATCCAATCAGCTGAAAACCCTAAGATCAAAGCTAGGTTTCCTGGAGAAGGAGGAACTATGCCATCAGACTGTGACATAGAAATTCTGCCTGAGTTTCCAGACAGCCGGTCTATGGATTTCAAACTCAAGACTACGACGTCAACTTCTGTCTGAGTTCCCAGACTGACAATCTGCCCGACAAATTCCAACTTTGTCGGCCCCCATAATCATGAGACAATTCCTAAAAATAAATCTTTCCATTGATAGACAAAGAGATAAATCTCTTTAGATATAGATAGATGTATGTGGTCTTTGTCTCAGTTCTTGGCACAGAGCTGGAAAACCCTTGGAATCTCCAGTGCTGGTGCTAAGGGTGTCTTTTGTGTGCTAATGATGGCTGGTGGCCTCAGGGTGGGAGCTGTTCACCAAAGGGACACACCTCCTGATTAAGGAGGGGGAATTTTCAGCCCCACCACCTGACCTCTCGGGAGGGGCCAGGGCTGAAGGTGGAGTTGATCACCAACGGCCAGGGATGCCATGAAGCCCATGTAACGATGCCTACACAATGAAGTCTCCATCAGAACCCCACAGGGCAGCCTGGAGAGATCCCAGAGAGCCGAACACCAGAGGTTCCTAGAGGATAGAGTACCTGGATGGAATCTCTGCCCCTTCCCACACGCCTCGCCCTAAATGTCTCTTCCACCTGGCTGTTCATCCATATCCCCGGTAACATCCTTTATCATAAACCAGGAAACATAAATCAACGTCTTCCTGAGTTCTAGGAGCCACTCCGGCAAATTCCTCAAACCCAAGGAATGGTTGTTGGAACCCCAACTTGCCGTTGGTCAGTCAAAAACATGGGCAAAGCACCTGGGGCTTGTGCTTGGCCTCTGGTCCCACGCTATTTCCAGGTAGACAGTGTCTGAATTGAATTGGATTAGAGGACACCCAGTTGGCGTCTGCTGGGGGAATGGTTGCCGATGTGGAAAAAACCCCAAATATATGGTCACGTTTAGTGTGAGAATAAAGAGAAAAAAGTTTGTTTTTCCTTTACAATAAGTATATCTTATATCTATCTATATATACAAAGAGACTTACTTATCTTATTCCCAAAGAAGAAATTTCTGAAAATATATGATTTTCATTATACTACAATGCAATATGTAATTTTCATTCTACTCTATATAGTATATGTAATATACTATACCATATATTAATATATATTAAATTATATAATTTAATAATTGAATTTAATAATTACATATTAAATTATATATTTTCAGAAATCTCTTCTTTGGGAATGAATACTAAGATTTATAATGTACTATAATCACTATCAGAATTTCTGAAAAATAGATAATTATCATTATATAACATAGATATATAATATAATATAGATATATAACAAAACATTATATAGATATATAATGAAAATTATCTGTTTTCAGAAATTTATTCTTTGGGACTTGTCACTTACAAGTATTAGACTACAGTAAACTTGTCCTTCCTCACATCAGAAGACAGAACTGTAGGACAAGTTTAGGACAAGGACCAGTTTACTGCAGTATCATACTGGGGGCATATATGTTTGGTAACTTGGCATACCAGTTTCTTGACCTGTTAATCCATGGTTAATAGCGGGTCCCCGCCCTTCTCATAGAAACCACCCTTCTATCTGCTGACAAGTGGATCAGACACGGTGGCCCCTCCTCTGGTCCCGTGGATTGGATTAGGGGTGACTTCTGCAAAGAGTTGGGCCAACCCGGTTCTACCTTTAGTCGCTGTAAGTGAATACACGGGGCGGGGCGGGGCCAGGCCAGGTTCAGGGCAGCTGTGTTCGCACATGTGCTACAAGCAGGAAGGAAAGCCTGCGGAGAGAGAGAAGGTGACGCCGACAGCACCGGGAGAAGCCGACACGGATACCACGCACCCATGAAGAGACCGTGTGACCTCCACTCCTGTGGTTTCTCTCTTCCTGGTTTCCGTCCTTCGCGAGTGACTGAACTTCCTCCGCTGGGGTTCTATGATTGAGCTCTTGCCCTTGAATTCTGGGAATTAGCTCCCAAATCTTTCCGAGATATTTTCTTGTCTTAAGGTAGTAATAGTGGGGGTTTAAGTCACTCGCAGCCAAGTGGTCGCTAACGTTGAGGCTGACTCTGTGTTGCCTGGAAACACGGCCCTGCCGAGGGTTTCTGTTTGCAATGCCGTGGGCAAAGCATGAGGCAAGCACCACAGTCTATTCAACTGCTAACTTAGAGGCTGAACTTGAAGAGACACTTTGCAAAATGTCAACCAAAAGCATCATAAGGAGAGGTCTTCTGAGGTGACTGCATGGAACTTACTCCAATAGGATAATTAATAGATGCTAGGTATTGTCCTAAGTGCTTTATATGCATTAGCTCATTTAATTCTCCCTTCAATACTATGAACTATCTGCTATTATGATCACCATTTGACAGATGAACAAACGGTACAAATGCTCGTAGCCAAACCGTGGCTAAGAAGAGAAGAATCTGAGGGCCAAAATTCAGTACATGGCAGCAACAAACGTATTCCTCCCAATTAGTAAGCAAGCTGTTTTTTCATTCTTGTTATACATTTTTTTAAAACCCTTAATCCTAATTTTAGGTCCGAATGGTGCCAATTATCTATTTTCTTAAACATTGTGTCCTATATTTGTTTCCAAGACAACAAATAGTTGAGCGGGAAAGGACAGCTCCCGATCCTTCATGTCAGAAATCTGCAGAGTCCTCCCCCCCTTCTCAACCAGACTGTCCTTCATCTGTAAACACAGGGGAAAGTTGTTATAATTTTATACTTGCCGCATAACAAATGATCCTTTATTCTCTCATCAAGTCATTATGGGTCTCAGGATACATTTTCTATTCCTGGAATCTCGGCTAAATGCTCTTTAAGTGGCGAAAAGTAATCTGTAAGTGGGCTTAAGTTGTGAAATGTACATTATCTGAATGGCGAATTTGGCTGAAATAGATAAACAGATGGTCGAGGCCCTGTTTCTGCTTCTAAAAGTAAAACAAAGTAGGGAGAAGAAAGAAGACACATCATACATAAAACCGAGAGATGCTCGGTTTGAATAACCTCGAGTGTCAAAAAATATCTCTCTTTACACAGAGAACCCATTTAAACACACAATCGCCTCCCCATGGGAAAAAAGGAACTTGGAATGTTTCTCTTTTAAAACACTCATTTGCGCTTAAAAATAAATTTTAAAAGTACAGAGTGGGCAGAATATTAAGGTGAATCAAATCATATAAAAGATTCATATTATAATAAAATATATTATATATATAACATATATGTTATAATATTTATATTAAATAATGTAAATATATTTATATTATTATAAGAGATTTATATTATAATAAAATATATGTTATATATAAATATATTTTATTATAATATAAATCTCTTATAATAATATAAATATGTTCACATTATTTAATATAAATTATCATATACAAATATATTTATATTATATATAATAATATTAAAGAGATTTTGATCAGGTTTTCTTTATATAAACAGCCCTATCCTAGTCCCTGGATGAGAGAGGCCATGCCTCCCTGTTGAAGGCTTCAAGGTTTAACTCATTTTTATCACAACCCCACTGTGCAGAGAAGAAATCAGCACCGCTCACCTTTTGTGTTGGATCCTCCTTCACAGCCATGTTGATTTCCGACAGACATCTTGAGTTCAAGAGAAAATTAAAACCTTCACTTCCAAGTCCAGATGATTTATTCACCTCTTCTACCTTTCCTTCTGCCAAATCCTGACCCCGCATGTGTAAATTATGACTTTGACAGGAAGAATATGAAAAGAGGAAGCGGTATAATCATTGCAGTGCACGTGGTAGCGCTTGCTTTTGCAAATATGTGCATTTGTTTATAGTCATTATTTTTCTTGGTTCCCCAGCTATAGAATCTGAAAGAGTTAGTTGCTCTAGTTTCACTGATAAGAATGACAAGGTGAAGCAGTTATGTAAAACAGTGCTGTTGCCTGTAATATCAAAATGATGGATGGATGGATGGATGGATGGACGGATGAATGGATGGGTAGATGGACAGATGGATGGATGGATAGATGGATGGATGGATGGATGGATGGACAGATGGATGGATGGATGGATGGATAGATGGATAGATGGATGGATAGGTAGATGGACAGATGGATGGCTGGGTGGACAGGTGGATGGATGGAAGAATCACAGGCGTACAATACTAATCTCAATATTTTCTGGACAATGCTGCCTTGGTGTCATCAAGAACATCACAACGTCTCATAAAGATGGATCTTTAAAGAGCTAAACGAGTATAAACAACAGCACAGTCTAGAAAGAGAATGGTCCTAAGGTGGCATACGACGTTGGCAAAGGCTGGATCTTTGACCCATTCAGGTCTGAGCAGGAGGGACAGATAAAAAAAAACAATGGTGAGGAGAATTTCTGTGATTAAAAAGCAGGTTACTTGCATTTCTCTGTTCCACTCCCAACCCCATCAAAACTCCCCTTCAAATAAAATTCCTTTTCAGGAGCCATCCCTGTCTGTCTGCTTCCGTTCCTCTGGCGTGGCCCTCTTTGAAATCTGGCCTCCTTTCAAGTGTGAAAGACCCGGGTCAGGCCTTTGTCTGAAGTGAAGCCTTCAGGCTTTCTTTCTCTCTGAAGATTTCCCCTCTTCTCTGACCTCACCAGCAGCAAGACATATAGTCCTGCATCTGGAATTCAATCTAGCCGTCGCCTACTTCTGGGAACCTGAACAAAGTTATGTTTGCCTCAAAGGAACACAGCAAACCATCGTAAAATTTCAAGGGTGCCGGAGGGGCTTGGCAAAAACAAGAAAACTGCAAGACATTCCCCCATCCATAATCCCAAGAGGTTGCACTCCAACTATGCCAATTTTTTTTTTAATATTCTAAACATTAATCTCTCCAAAAATCTCGAAATCTTTAAATTAGAGAAACAACATATGCCCTTAAATGCCTGGTCGCAATCTTGGCTCAGTGCTTTTGATCTTTTTTTATTTTTATTTTTATTTTTTTTTGTCCCTTTTGGTCTGTCCCCATTTGCAGAAAGAGACCAAGCCTGTCTTGTTTCAACACTGCATTCCCAAGGCCTAACCTGGGCCTGTCATTCTGGGAGGCTCTCAGTAAATATTGGCTGAATAAATGAATGAATGAAGCATATGCAGTGGGGAAAAGAATGAATCTTATTAAATTTAGTCTGATATTAGAATAGGATTAGAAAAATCCTTTGGGGTTTGGAGCTTATTAATAAACAGTTGCATGATATTAAACTATAAAGACGGTGGGGGGAGGGGGGAACCCAGCTCATTCTTCCGATATTTCCTTCATAGCATAAAGCCAATGAGTGAGCTGCATTTAGAGACGGCTGACGATATAAACACTGTAAATATCAACATTAGCACTCAGCCTCCGTGCAATCTAATTTACTCTCTAACACAATCCATCATAACCGAAGTATGTTTTTGCTTATAGGGATCATAAAACCTCACTTGATTATAGTTGCTCCCCCCCTCTCCCCACTTCCTGTGTTCTCTGGGAAAATTCAGTTATACACGGTTCTCTTTCTTCCAGGGCAAAGAGACTCTTGTCACCAGGGCATTTCCAAACACAAACTTACTTTTCACTCTAGGAAAAAGGTATCATAAAACGGGAGTCAAATCAATCGCCACGTCTGTACTTTGGTTATTAATCTGCGCCGGGTCTTTGTTCTTTCTGCATGCGGCTCACTTCCAGGGTTAGGGGGGGAAAAAAGCAAAGCCTTGATTCTTCATCAGATGTCCAGTCAGCCACCGTCTCACATATTTATTGCTAGTGATCCATAGTCACGGTCAATAGGGAGATGGGAGACTTGATTTCATAATGTGCCTCTCATAGACAATGTCACTGGGATTTTCATAATGCTTATCACAACCCAGAATTGCACGCTGAGGCTCCAAAGAATCATTTTCATTGACGTGGTCAGCACCTGTGCCCGCCTCCTCCGGGTGACAGTTACAGACCCACCAGGAGTTAGGGAGGGAGGGGAGATGAAATGAAAAAGAACGTGGCTGGGCAACAATGTGCGTAAATAAATGGCAAGGTTTTTATTTTCCTTTGCCTGACATATACTCATGTGACCTCCGTGGGAATTCATTATTCAAATACAAATGGGTAAAGGAGAAAGAGAGAAGGTTGGGAGGCAGACAAGGGGAGGAGAAAGAGCCAGAGCCAGAGCCAGAGCCAGAGAGAGAGACATGAAGCCATCACCAATTCATTCAAACTCATTAGAATCTCTTGCTTACCAGATTCCAAAAGTGAACTTTAAACACTATATGCTGGGTAGGTGAGTCTCATGTTTCCTTGCTTTATCCCTACACCCCACACATGTACACCGTCCAAACCATGCAAATCCTTAGGCGGGACCGCGGTGTGAGGGAGATGAGAGACGCTGGCATAAAAACCAGGCGTGGGGACGGACGGATCCTCTCCTCCTGCTGGCATGACTCAGGCGTGGCCAGCACAGCCCACAGAACTCTCACTGAGTGCAGAGAAACGGAATAAATTACGTCGCCAAGCAGGCAAAGGGAACATTTTCAAAATTAGGAGATACTTTGTATATTTATTCGGAAAGAAATAACCTACATGTGGCGACGAGAGGGGATTGGTAAAATCAAGTGTCGACGGAAATATTAAGACTGATTGTGGCTATGAGAGTCCGAGCAGTTTGCATCTCTGTACTTTTTCGTGTTTTCCACATGTTCTACAATCAACTGAAATTACATTTATTGCACTTGCTGTAGTCAAATTATTTTGGCCACTCCCTAATTCAGTCTTTGTGCTGCCTGTTCACCCCTCCTTCCACAATCATTTCGCTTTTTTTTTTTTTTTTTTTTTTTTTTTTTTTTTTGGTCTGCCTTCTCAGACTGCAAACCTGCATGGGAGTGGGGACTATGCCTCGTTCGCTTCTGTGCCCCAGAGCCTAGCGGGCCATGCTCACTGCGCACAAATGCACGGGGAGCAGAACAAACAAAGCGCCTCTTTAATGAGAACGACAACAACAGATGCTTCTAAGAGAGTCCATCGGACAGTAGAAAGCCTCTACTCATTGTGAAATACCATCAAAGATCTATAGGACAAGTTTTGCATCCTAGAAAAGATTCTACAAGAGGCAACATCCTCACACAAAGTCCCCTGCAGAGGAACAGCCTCATGTCACACATGATGAATAATCTACACTTGTAACTATGTATTAAAAATAAAAGAAACTCACACTAGCTGGCACTATAGCATAATGTCCTCCGATGAATTGTATGTGAAGATGTATATGAATCTGAGCTTTGTGTGCAGAAATACAATAAACTTCAGCAGCAGATGGAAACCCAAGATTCAAGTAAGAATTTTCATGACAACGACTTGGTCAAAAGAAATAAACAACAACATCAAAGTCATGATTCTTTTCTCCAGTTCGCATCTCCATAGATCTAATATAAAGGATGGTTACGACGTCAACACGGTGTTTCTCACTCCGAGGCAGAGCTTGAATAGGAGAGACAGGAATCCTGCCACTAGGGGTGTTACAGAATTCAAAAATATATGTTTATACCAACACTTGGCACATACTAGGAGCTCAAAATGTGCCAGCTGTTATTATAATTATGGAATTACAAGATTATTCATATATTATTTATATTGAAATACTTTTTATATAAATAGGTATGCTATATGTAATTATCATAATTCTTCCCTGGTCCCCCTCCAAGCATTTTATATTGTGTTTCCTAATAAGCAGATCAGGATAAAACAAAATATGAAACCAAAATTTAATATGCTGGGATCTTGAAACTTCAGCTTCCTTCACTGCCTAAAACTGCCGTTTTCCTCCACAATAAGCCTCCCCAAGGGGTGTCCTTCAGATTCTACAAGCCAGGCACAGACTAAGACATTGGAAAGCTCCATCTATGATCTGAAGACCTCTTCTATGTGTGGAGAAAGGTTACTAGCAGAATGCTGTTCTATTTATTTAGCTTTACCTGGAGTACTGGGGTAAATATGACTATTTAGTCAATACATTATTTTCCCCAAAAAGATAAAACTGTGAATGATGCTCTTGTTTCCTGAGACTATGTTTATTTGCATTGGAGTTTTCTTGATTTGATTCACTAAAACTCAACTAAATGACCTTTTTTATTAATATTTGTTCAAATTTAGCTGCTGCAGTGACAACCTTCTCTCACCTCCGTACTTAGGGTCTTACTCTGTTCCCCCACCCAGAACACCCCACTGTTTCCTCTCTGTCCAACCCATTCTTCAAAGCCAGACACTTCCCAATGGTTCTATCCACTCTTCTCTCTTTCTGCTCCTTCAAATTCTCCTTGCACTTCCTACTCTGCGATGCCTTTGGGTACCAGATAATATCATTCCTTTGTTTATGGTTTCCAGTGAGGGTGCACTAGGATATAGCATAAACACTTGCAAATAATAACTAAGGGTCTCCTGTGTGTAAGGAACTGCTTAGCCCAAGATATTAAAAAATAAAAAGTGCTAAGATGAGACCTTTGCCCTGAAGAATTTCCCAATTTAGAGGAAAAGCAAGAGGCAGATGAAATTGCTGGGATACAGAGATATGAATAGAGATGTAGCAAACACCACTATCACAAACATTGTTACTGGGAACAGCAACAACAAGAACAACTCATGTTGTGAAGCACTGGCAATGTGCCCAAGCCCGCTTCTGAGAACTTAGAATGGGCAATTTCATCTAACGCTACATAGCCCCATGATATAGGTATTATTATTATTATTATTATATTCCCCACTTTACAAATTAGGATACCAGGACACATAGAGGTCAACTAAACAAAGTGTAGGAGCAATAAAGAGGGAGACAGTAGTTCTGGCCATGGAGGTCAGAGGTCATGGAAGGAAGGCTTCACCAAAAAGAAGGCTCTGAAGAGAGGCTCGGTGTAAATTTCCCCATGAACCTGGGAGACAAGGAGGAAAAGGAACACAGATACCTTAGGCATAGGAGTAGCAGGAACACAGTGAGGAGAGGTATGGATAAATCCCTGCAGTGAATGAAATGGAAGGAAGTGACAGGTTATGGGATTGGAAACCAAAGGACATCAAGAAGTAGAACAGCAGGAACCCCGAGCTGGAGTTGGAGTTGTTCCACAGGAAGTAGGGAGTCATAGAAGGTTGCTGAGCAAGGGCATGGCATGAGTGGTTTGGGTTTTGCTTTGCTTTGCTGTTTTGTTTTTTCATAAAATGGTCTTGGCTGTTGTTATGGACACTGGACTAGACAAGGGAAAGACCAGAGGTCAAGTAATTTGTTAGGGGTCAAACTTGTGGGTCCAGCTGAGGGAATATGAAGGCCTGACCCTGGCAGTGGAACTGGGAAGAGAAAGGAGAATGTTTTGAGGGAGAAGGATGCCTAGGAGGAAACTCTGAAGTTTCTTACTTGAGGACCTAGGTGGGCAGAAGGCTGGACCTGGGTAGGCAGCTTGTTGATCAGACTGAAGGTAACAAGAGGAGATGGTTGTTCAGGGAAAAGATGATGAGATTTTTTTTCAAGACTCACAGGACACCTCTAGTACTCAGCTGCAATCCTTCAATACTCTCAGGAACTAGAACCCCTTGGAAATGTGCAAGATGAATCTAGAATATCATGTCACCCTAGAGAGCAAGGAAGATCATCAGAAACAAGCATTCATGTCAAAAGGACTCATGAGGCAACTTGAAGAGGCTCCTTTTGGTTGAAGATTGAATAATTTGAGCATCAATAAAGATAATTTTAATCTTTGACTTTGTAATAATACAAAAAATACACGTTTACCATTAGAGCACACAAATAAAGCAACTCATAAATTTGAAATGACAAAGGGAAAATCAAACATTTTCCCTGTATTTCCTACATAAACTGTCCCCCTGAATATCCTAGTGGTAGATTAGGAAATTTCTCTCTAACAAATACTGCAGTAAATCCACAAAGGAAGGAAGGATAAAATTAGAATACCACCATTTCGCAACCCCCAAAGAATTAATGGTCTGGGTACTGAGCATCTGTGGTCACAGCGTCACAGAAAGAGAAGCAGCCTGATATGAAAGACCTCTTCTTGGAAGAATAAACCACTAAATAAATTGAACTTGTATCTGATTAAGACTCTAGAACCAACAACCAATTTAAAAGCAACACAAAGGACAGAGGAGCGCTTTGAACTACACCACAGGGATGCAACCCACAAACGCCAGACTGTGGGAAATACCACGGGACAAACAACTTATTTTCTTCAACAATGTCAACAACCACTACAAAGAAAAAAAAAAAATGTAAAAAACAAATTGACAAAAAAA
>VBSM01002153.1:3426704-3442176 GCA_008086735.1 Cheirogaleus medius | reverse complement strand
AAAAAAAAAAAAAAAGACTTCTTGTCCTTTAGAGATTCAAGCTGAAATAATTATGGCCGTAATGATGGGATGCCTGGTATTTGCTTCGAAGTAGCATGAGACTGAAGAGGGAGAGTGATTAGGGCCTACATAAAATAAGATTAGCCATACCTTGATAATTTCTGAATTTGGGTGTCTTAGTCCATTTGTGTTGCTATAATTACGGGGGGCTGGATACGTCATCAAGAAAAGAGGTTTGTTTGGCTCACGGTTCTGCAGCTTGTACAAGAAGCAGGGTGCCAGCATCTGCTTCTGGTAAGGGCTTCAGGAAGCTTCTACTCACCCCAGAAGGGGACAGGGAGCCAGTGTGTAGAGATGTCAGATGGAGAGAGAGGACAGTGCCTGGGAGGTGCCAGGCTCTTTTTAACAAAGGGATCTCTCAAGGAACTAATAGAGCAAGAACTGGATCACCTCCGGGCCTCCAACCCAGGACATTAATATATTCATGAGGGATCCACCCCAATGAGCCAAACACCTCCCACAGGCCCCACCTCCAACACTGGGGATCAAATGTGGACATGAGATTTGGAGAAGAAAAACAAACCATATTCAAACTATAGCCCTACGTAAAGCTAGAAGCTGATTTTTTATGCTGTTCTCTCTACTTTTATATAGGTATATATATATGCTTTAAGTTTTACATAATAAAAAGGGTTTTGTTTTTTTTCATAGAATTTTTTTTTTTAGGCTGGTCAAGTGAAGCAGTGGGAGTGGAGAAGGAACAAAGGAATCTGCAACTGGTTGTGATCAATTAGTTGTAAACACAATCAACACAGTTCTGGGACCAGCCATATAAATGATTTTTTTTTTTTTTTTTTTACAAAAAGCCTCATAGAAGAAGATGTCAGGCGATGATGATCAAAATGGTAACAAGTACCCAACAGCCTGACATTGTTCCTTCCAAGTGTAACCTTGGCCTAAGTCATGCTATAGACAGAGCTCAGTGTCTAAAATGATGGAAGCCCACTTTAGCCAAGATAACCATTTATATTCCATGCCCTTATGAAACCATCACAGACTGTGTCATACAGGAATAATGCAATGCCTTTAAAGTACATGAATTAATTATCAGTAGGAATGAATGAAAACCATATCTACCTCTTATAGGTATTAACACCCAAAAGCTGCTGCAACTACCCTTCTCAACTTTGGAAAGGTCACTCGTATATAATGAATGATAAGGGTCACTGAAGTTCACAGTATATTAAAAGTGAGCTGAATTTTAAGGGTTTGCTGCAAATAAAATTTTCTGCAGGGAATTTATTAAGCCCAGGCAAGGTTACAGAGTTATTTGTGGTGTTTTAATGCTACCTTTATTAACAATAACCTTTCCAGGGGTGCATCATTTGAGAAAGCACATACTTTAATCCAGAACTGTGTGTCTGGTATTATTACCGGGAACACTAAATAATGAAGCTTCAGTGGCAGAATAGAAGAAATCATAATTTGGTAGGTTTCTGGTATCCATCCATCATGAGCGATTCTTAAAGCAAAAATAAGCACCTGAGACTATAGATAATTCAGAAGCACTGATCATTAGGAAGGAATCTGAGATATCTAGAAACAAATATCACTATGTTAGACTTTATACTTTTATCACTGTTTCTAAAGTATCAGTGAACTTCAAAAGGCACTGAGGAATGATGCCATACATGGGTCTGGGAGAGAAAAATAAGGACCTCTCCACTTACAATTAAGTAGTACCAAGTCCCCTTTAAGGGCATGAGTAATAGAGACAGAGAGTTCAGATTCCAGCTCAGCCAGGTTGAGCTGCCTGACCTTGGCCAATGAGCTTTCCTGAGCTAGCTTCCTCAAATGTAGAATGAAGATAATGATACTTATCCCTTGGAGCTATTATAATAAAAAGACTAAATCAAATTAGAAATGGCAATTTTATGATGAAATTCTGGGCACATATTAACCATAACATAAACGGCTCTATTTATTGTAAATTAAAACTATTTTAAAATCCCATGAAGGCCTTGGCCTTCGTTCCTATGTAGCATCTCCTTTTCTCCTTTTATTAAGTGAGCATTTCCTCTATCGTGTAGCAAAACGTGCCTCTGATGTGCAGCTGCCTGAGTTCCAATCCCAGACTCCGATTTTTACTGGATGCAAAATTGTAAGAAAATCGCTCTCTCTCTCTAGACCTGCAGTCCCCAAGCCCTGGGACTTGGACTGGTACTTTTCCATGGACTGTTGGAGACTAGGCCACACTAGGAGATCATCACAGGTGAGCGAGCGAAGCCGCCGCCCCCCATCACTAGCATCACCGTCTGAGCTCCGCCTCCTGGCAGATCAGAGACGACATCAGAGTCTCACAGGAGCGCAGAGCCTGCTGCAAACTGCGCATGTGAGGGATCTAGGTTGTGTGCTCCTTGTGAGAATTTGTCATCCCTCCCGCAAACCCCCACTCTGGTCCATGGAAAACTTGTCTTCTCCAGGTCCCTGGTGCCAAAATGGTTGGCGTTTGCTTTTCTAAACGTTTACTTTTTCATGTATAAACTAGGCACAGCAATGGTACCCCACCCCCCACTCCTGCCGTTGTTGTGGCGTTAAATGAGACAATGAATGCAAACCTTTAAAACAAATCTAAACATGGCAAATGGTCAAGGCGTGAGACACTGCTGGGGCAACTGTCATCGCGGCTGCGTCAGCAGCTCCCCGTTCCTACAGGTAACCATGGGAGGGTGATTCCACTCACCCAGCCTGAACCATTCCATTGGGGACTGAATCATCCGATCCGTGAGGAAGTCGTCTCTTACCCCCACCTTCCTTTCTTCCCTGCACTTCTGCCCATTCCCTGCTGGCTCTGCCCTTGTTGCAGATGGAAGACAGCCAGGCTTTGCGTGCTCATCACCCCAAATCCTGGAGTTTTCTAAAGCTTTGGTCATGTGGCATCTGGCCTCTTTCCTCGGGAACACAATTCAAAGGGATGAGCTTGTCAGAGAAATCTCATCTTTCATCGTCTGCCCAGAACAACCGCAGGGAAAGGATCTAACTAAAGGCCGGATCTCATGCCCAGGTGCACGGTCTCCTGCCCAGGGATCAGGCTTGGGGCAGGCCACTTGGTCACATCTAGGTCTGAATATTTGCCTGGGGTTGGTTAAGATAAGTGGGCTGGCAAGAGGAAACACACACACGCAATGACATTATTGCTCGTTTATAAAGAACATCAGAATGTCAGGTACTGGTTTAATTTGTTCTGTAGTCAATTTCCCCCTGCCCCTCAAGGCTCATTAGCCAAGCAATCATTCCATATGATAATGTGTCCTCCGTGTCTCTTCCTTGGGTCCAAGAACATATCTTCGGCTCCAATGCCAGCGGCGGGCGTCCTTCGTCAGCAACCTTGCCCGGTTTTGCTGAAAGGATGCCAACTCTGCACGTGCCTTTCCTCCCCAGCACCCATTAGCTCCGTTTACCATATACTTAGACATCTGGCTGGGGAACCAACAAGCGTATTTCCCACCCTCCATAATCACCCAACGTAATATCTGTTTCCTCACAATTTGTCCCTCGGAGACAGACATCTAGATAGAGCCAACGTCAATTCAAATCACGCTGACTTTGGCCAGATGTTCCACGTCTGGGAAACAATGTTGACTGAAAGTTTACATACTAATTATTATTGACATCCCTGCAAAGGTTACCTTGAGTTTAAGGTCTGGGAACCCAGGCCGAGATGGGTTTGAAAAAGGATCTGAGGTTTTGCCTTTCTAACCTTGGGCCAATCTTTCTCCGGAACCTTGGTATTTCCCTGGCGCCTACTTTTCCCCAGCTACAGGCTCTTTCCCTGAAAACTGACTCAATGAGGTGACTTTTAATATGATGAATATGTGACTATCCCCCCAAAATCCTATCCTTAGACCTGACTGCTTCCTTGCGCTGTAGACTTGACTATACATAAGACTCTGGTCTTGAATCTACACTTGGAAGTTTCACTGGCATCTCAAACTTGTCCCGAATGGACCTCTGCAGTCTTGCCACACCCTACAAATCAGTTCTTCTGTGAGTACTGCCTATGTGAGTGAGTCACGTCCGTTTACCCACCTGCTAGGAGTCATCCTTGCTTTCTCTTTCTCCCATCCCCCTTTCTGTCAGTGTCACCACGAGATTATATCCATCCCTACTGCTGTTATTCTATGACCAGCCACCAACATCACTCATTCGAGTCGCTCTAAGAGTCTACTAACTGGTTTCTCTGTGCCAACTTTTGGCATCTTCCTCTCATATATCTGCCACACATCAATCAGAAGATGCCTCTTCTTTGCATAAAACCATCAGATGGCTTCCCCTGGGGCTGAGAAAAGACCTCCAAGCCCTCATCCCCTGCAAGATATGCCCCGCCCACTCTCCGTGCAACTCACCTCCTCACTCCCAACACCAATAAATCCATCTTCTTCCTGCCTCAGGGTCCTTGCCCTGCTCTTCTCTCTCCCTGGAATGGGCTTTCCCTGGGCCTTGTTACGCTTTATTTTCAACCTTCATGTCTTAGATAAAATGTCATCTCTTCCGAGAAACTTCCATTGACCACTGACCTGCAGAGGCAAATTAAGCTCTGCAGCCACTCCCTCCATCAAAGGAAACACATCGTGCTTTGTTTCATTCATAGTTCATATCCTCACCTGTATTTTTCTTGTTGACTCATATTTACTTGTTAAGTGTCCACTCCCTTCTCTGGAATATCTCAGGGCAAGAACCACATGTATCTTTGTTATTGATCTATCCTCAGCACCAAGAAGATGCCTGGTGTACAACAGGTATCCAATACATATTCTTGGAATGACAGAAGGAAGGAACCTTGCTGTATTTTGCTACTGAAGGCTCCACTGAGTTTATAACCCTATAACCCTATATCCCAAATTAGACTACAGGTTTCCTACTTCCTAGAGAACTCTCTGAAAGGCCCGAGCACTAACATTCAGCCATCCTGAGAAGTTACCTGTCGCCACCTAGACATTCTGTCCCCTTACTACTCGAAGCATGTTCCACGGCGAAACAGCAGCAGCACTTGGGAGCCTGTCACAAATTCAGAGTCTCAGATCCCATCCCAGACTCACAAAACCAGCACCTGCATTTTAACAAGATTCCTGGGAGATTTGCACATGCATTAGAATTCAAGAAACCCCGCTTTCGTTCCCTTGGCCCGAACCCTGGGTGCTTATTCGAAGCCTTATCCCAGCCCAATTAAAGTCTCTGGGACCAAAGTCTGGGCAGCACAGATCTTTTTAAAGCCGTCCCCAGGATTCTAACGTGGAGTCAATAGTTGGCATCAGTGATATGGCGTAGAGACGAACACCTCAACATTTTACAAGCTTGGTCTATGTGTACGTGGAGGGAACTGCTCCTCTGAAGCTGAAACTATGAAGGATGCAGAAACACGATCAGCAATGACGAACTGATACAACCCCGGCTTTGTGGACAATGCACCAGGCCCTGCCTGGAGAGAAAGGCCACCCGGAGTCTGTGACTCGTGCCAAGGGAGGGTCTTGGTAGGTGTCACTTAGTTTTCATGGTTCTCACAGAAAAATGCACATAAGGACATGTAAAATATTTCCTTCACAATCAAAAAAAATGTATATACAAGAAAAGAGAACCACCTGAAGATATTGTGCATCTTTTCATACCTTTTGAAAATTTCGCACCATAGTCGAAGGCAGATGCTGTTTACTCGTGGAATGCCAATGTTTTGAAACTGCTATCTGTAATTAGCTCATTAGCTCACCTGTGGAATCGTCTGACTTTAATTATTTTTTTTAACTTAAATTAGGACTTCTGAGACCAGGGCAATAGCCTGCCATACCTGGGGTGGGGTGGGGCGTGTTCTTGATCTCCTTACCTTTTGTAACACAGATGCCAGGAGAGACTCAAGGCAAGAACATTCTACATCCCAAGGAAGTCCTTGGTTAAGAAGTCAGAAAGCTTTGCTCCAGCACGGAGGTCTCGCTGGGTCTGTGACACCCACCCGGCACCCCAGGACTCTGGACTCACTGTCATCGCTGTCCATGGCTCAAGCTCCACGCCTTGAAAGATGCGGCTCACCTAATGTAAGACGTGCCCTTTGTTTGTTTTAACTTCAACTACGAATACCCTTAGTCACTCTATCAGTCCAGGTCTCACTAAGAAACAGATGGCATACTCCGATTAGGATCATTTAAGGAGATCTGACTTGCAGAAGTACTATTTTCAAAGGTGTAGGCAGAGCGCAGGGAAACCACGCGGGCGGTGCAGCGACCTGGGACGAGCGGCAGCGGAGCTGCTATCTTCCCCAGGCCAAGGGGAAGGAAAAGTTACGGGTTCCCAGAAGGAACGGAGGCTGCTTGGCGAGGAAAAGCAGCGGACACTGAGGACGCTGTCTGTCCGCAAAGACGGCTCTAGGACAGTAAATAGCTCGGCCTCACTTAACCCCCTCCCTCAGTCTCCTGCCCCAACTCCCCGTAAGCAGAACTCGAATGAAAATGAAAGTGCAGAGGATCCCCTGGGTGTCATCCTCATGTATCAGCTTCTGGGGGAAAAGCAGGGAAGGCTCTTAATGGCCCCCAAAGACGGCCACCTCCTAGTCCCACGAGCCGGTGGATGCCTGTAGATGAAATGTGCGAATCGAGTTTGCAGATGAATTAAGGTGGCTGATCAGCTGACTGTAAGATAGGAAGATGCTGCCGAATTATCTGGGTGGGCCCCCTAGAATCACAGGGGTCCTCCCAAGGGGAAGAGGGAGGCAGGAGAGGGATGGAGGAGACAGGACTCGGGGGAGCAGTCCGAGAGATGCGATGTTGTTGCTGGCTTTGAAGACGGAGGGGGACCCGCAAGCCAAGGAACACTGGTGGTCTCTGGAAGCTTCAAAAGGTAAACATATTCTCCTCTAGAGCTCCAGAAAGCGACACAGCCCCACTGACACCTCGAGTATACAGCCCAGCAACACCTGTGTCAGACTTCTGCGCTACCCAACTTTAAACAGTAAATCTGTGATAAGTTTGTGTTCATTTGCCCCAGCAGCAATGGGAAACGAGCGCAGTGGGAAGGATGAAGGATGCTTTTGGAGAGACAACGGGACGATGTCTGGCATCATCCTCCACTGACATCTTCTGGCATTTTTGGTCACCCTTTGTCCCCTGAGTCTAAGCCTCAGGGTAAGACTTCGCCCTGGACTGAAGGGAAGCAGCTTGACACAATTTCAAGACTTGGGCTTTGCTTTCAGGCTGGCTGGAGTCTGCATCCGGCTCTGCCACGGATGACGTATGTGGCTTGGGGGAGTCACGGTTTCCTCCTCTGTAAAATGGGGATGATAAATACGGCAGCTACCTCGTGGCATTAGGGTCAGGGCTAAACTAAAAATGCATATAAAACACTCAGGATGGTGCCCAACATACAGTAGATGCTCAATAAATGCTAGAACTTCCAGCCTCATCTTGTTGACTATGGTGGTTAAAAATATGCTCATAAATTCTTGGATGACTCCCTCCCCCCCCCTTTAAATAGTGGAGCTGAATTCCCCCGCCCATGAGTGTGGGCTGGCAGTGCTTCCAACACATAGAATGAGGCAGAAATAAGGGAGTTTGACTCTGAGACTAAGTCATGAAAATTATTGGGGCTGCTGCGTGACTTCAACTATATAACATTCTGGAAAAGGCAAAACAGTAAAAAGAGGAGTGGTTGCCAGGAACCTGCATGAGACAGAGGGGAGGAAAGAATCTTTAAGGCAGTGAAACTATTCTGCATGATACTGGAATGGTGGACAGATAACATTATGCATTTGTCAAAACCCATAGACTCATCTCCATGGCTAGAACATGGAAGTAACCCAAGTGTCCATCAACAGATGACTGGATAAGCAAATGTGGTGTCTATATACAATGGAATATTATTATTCGGCTCAAACAAGGAAGGAAATACTGACACGTGCTATATAACACAGATGGGACCCTGAGGACATGATGTTAAGTGAGAGAAGCCAGTCACAAAAGGATATGCACTGCATGATTCCAAGTACTCAGCACAGCCAAAATCATAAAGACAGGAGGCAGAACGGTGGTTGCCGGGGACTGGGGAAGGAGGGAATGGGGAATCATCGTTTCATGAGTTTGGAGTTTCAGTTTTGCAAGACAAAAGGGTGTCTGGGGATGGATGGTGTGGATGGTTGCACTACGATATGAATGTTGTGTTGAATTCATACTGAATTCAACCACCGAACTGCATATTTAAAAGTGGTTAAGATGGTAAATTTATTTTTATGTCTATATTACCACAATAAATCAGAAGAAAAATCACACAGTTATACAACACAAAGAGTGAACTCTAATGTAAACTACGACTTTAGTTAATAAAATTGTATTAATGTTGGTTCCAGAATTATAACAAATGGACCACACTAATGCCTGATGTTAATAGGAGAAACTGTACCCGGAAAAAGTCGCTGGGACACTCTCTCACTTTCTCTCTATCTCTTGCTCTAAACAAAGAAAGCTGCTATGCTGTACGCAGCTCTGCAGAAAGGAACATGTGGCAAGGAATCGAAGTCTCTGGCCACCAGCCACTGAGGGGCTCAGGCCTGCCACCAGCCACGGGAGACAGACCCTCCAGCCTCAGTCAAGCCTTCAGATGACACAGCCCAGCCAACCCCTCGACTGCAACCTCAGCAGACACCCTGAGCCACACAACCCCTGACCCTAAGAAACTGTGTGACGAAATGACTGTTGTTTTCATTGTTGCCATGTTTGGGTAAATTTGTTACGCAGCCATAGATAACTAATACATTAATCAAAAAGGAAGAGCTGTAAAAGACACTTATTTGTAAAAATTTTGTTAGAGGTGAGTGACTTTGAAAAGTGTATAGCATACCTTCCCTCAGAATAGCTGCATATACCCAGTGTGAAACCAGGGCTTAGGGATGACTGTTGCAGAAGCTGCAAATCTAAGAAATGAAAGGTTTTACTTTAAATGGGAGGGGAAAAAAATTCCTTCCTGTGGGATTCAAACCACCCAAATCACGTGCCCTCCTCATAGAACGTTGCTCTCCAAGCTGGTGCTAACGCAGGGAAATACGGTTATTTCCTGTTCATCAGCATTTTACCCTCGAACCTTCTGTCAAGCTGGCATGTTTTTTGTTTTTTGTTTTTGGGGTTTTTTTCCCAGCAAACAGGAACCTCAGAGCTTATCCTCAGATTGTCTGCCAATTTCTAGTCCAACTCTGATTCATCCAAGGGTCCAGAAAGCCAGACAGAGGTCATGACATTGACACCTCTTGTCCTGTTCAGAGCTCCGGGGCGTGTCCTGACCGGGCTTCCAGGGAAGTGCAGGAGGAAATGCCCTCTCATGCATCCCAGCTGGTTCTCCGCTGATTTCAACCCACTGGCCATCTGGTCTCTTCTCCCCGCGATGAACACAGCTTGGTCTGGGAAGTGGAAACTTTCTGCAGGATTCAGCAATTTTATTTGTTTTTTAATTTTTTAAATTTTCTTTTCACAAACCAGGATGCACAAAGTGAAGGAAGGACACTGGCTGCCGTATGATAGTGTGGTGCTCGTCCACATATAGAAATTGAGGCATGGAAACCACAGATGCCATTTGGCAAGTGTCCAGTAGAATCTCTGCATATTTAAAAACACAGCCATTCAAATCCATTAGGATTGTTGGGTGTGACTTTAATGAAGACAGGTGACTAAAAATGCAACCCAAGTGGTAAGTAATTCTGCATAGCTTTTCTGCAGAATTCATTCAAGAAAAAAAAAAATTAAAGCTCGAAGGCAATCAAATTGGGTTTCATTTAAATGAATTTTATTTATTTTGTTTAATAAAATAGCAGATCACAAAAGCTCCTACAAAGTGCTTCCTTCATGCATATGTATTTAAACATATATATAATTTATATACCCATAAAATTCATATATAGATATAGAATCTAAGATGGATAATAGCTAATGGACCTCTTTCAAAATACATCAGCCAATGAAAAAGTTTTGAAAGGCCACTAAATTTTATTTAATAGTGCTATTCCAGAATTGGGCAGAGAGGGATATTGATGTAACACAAGACCAGTGTATGTAAATACAGGCTTCGGTCTAACACACTCATAAGCAAGTATCTATGAAAAAAGTTTAGAAAATATGGATTTTAGTGTCACCCAGATGAAAATGGGGATATCTGTAGAATGAAGATCTTATAGAAGAATCCCGTTTCCATCCTCCCTAGCAAGGGAATCATTTATGATGCCAAAGTATACATACCTAGAGTGTCCTTATGTCGTGCTATTAACTGAACCAAAACATGCAAGTCTTGCCATTAGTACTATGCACATTGAAATGCATTCTACAAACTTTCATTTTTTACAAATGATTAATGGATACCAACAGTAATATTCTACTGAATTAGAACTGAAAATTTGAAAGTAGTATTAAAAAATAAATATAACTTACTATAAAAGTTCGCTGAGTACCCTAGTTAAATATTGTGCTAAGAAGTCTGTCTATCAAGAACTTCAGAGAAATATTGCAAATATTCTCCTGCAAACACTCATGGACATGGCTGTCATTTCTGGAATTTTCAGGAAGGACTTTCGGGATCTCAAGCCATCATCAAAGTTGTTCAGTGGTATTCGAGTCAATGTTTTATGATGTCGCTCTTGTGGTTTGTATGGGGATTTTTGGTTAATGCCTCAGCATTAACTGCATTTTTGGCTTTTGATTTCTCTATAATTGGAATTTAAGACACACACAGGTTGTGCTTCAAATAAATATGTAGTTTAGTGCTACACTAGGGGGCTGCATCTCTCCCTCCAAATACAGTGGCATCAGGACCCTTCATCATTCTACTGAGCTCTCTGCCACTTCCCCACACCCCACCAATGCACAGACTTCCACCAGAAAGATAAAACAGGTGAGATGCTTTGGTTGTGGCAGTCTTTTCCCCTGACTAATTGGGTCATGTTAAAAGAAAAGTGTGGGCCAGGCATGGTGGCACACACCTGTAGTCCCAGCTACTTGGGAGGCTGAGGCAGGAGGATCATTTGAGCCCAGGAGCTGGAGGTTGCAGTGAACTGTGATGACTACACTCTACCCAGAATGACAGAATGAGATTCTGTCTTCAAAAAAAAAAAAAAAAAAAAAAAAAAAAAAGAAAGAAAGAAAAAGAAAAAAGAAAAGTGTGAAAGTTATTGTCCTAACAAAGTTGGGCTCCTAATTTTCTTTGTGTCCTATAGCACTTTGAGAACCCGATTTAAAAAAAAAAAAAAAAAAAGCTATGAGCCTTCTGTCCAAATAAAAACATTTATGCTTACAATTTTAAATATAATTTCAGTAAGACCCCAAAGTTCATCTGTGCCTGCCATCCAAGTTAAAAATCCCTTTGTTAGAAAAGGAAATATGAGATGATAATTTGTTTTATCTGCCCCTATCTCACACAGACTGAACCATCTAGAAGTGGAGAAAGGAAAACAGTAGCCCTGGTCCCAAAGAAAGAGACAGACACCTCCTGACCTAGTACCTTTTATTCCCCAAGATTATTTGTGCCTGTTTGCTTAGGATCAGAAATAGGAGGTGAATTGGAAATGATTTAAGTGGTGGATGTTTACACATAGGTTACTATCTGTAACTATGTTACTATGTGTAAACTATGTTACTGTGTATCAAGTTACTAAACCCAATTATTGATACCAAGTAGCCAAACAAGTCTGTGGGAATTCTCCCATCCCTCCAGAAAGAAAACCAAGCAAACAGAAAACTAAACACCATGCTAGAACGGAGGGCTATAGAAGGTGCCCCCTAAAAGCATTGTCAAGTCTGGAACACGTATTCCCTCCCCAGAGCAGACTGGCCTCGGTGCTTTTATGATCAGAAGTGACTTCTGGAAGTCTCTCGGATGGTCCACGTTCCCTTCTCTTTCAAGTTTTCTCACATGCCCCATGCTGAGAAATGACACAGTTCCAGCGATGTCCCACAGCTTCTCAATGTCCTTTGCGGAGGGAATCGTGGTGGTTCCTACTCTATACAAAGCACTTTGTTTCACCCTCGGTTGGCTGCCTCATGGGGTTTTAAAGAGAGAGGATTAATATTTGGTGGGGGAGAGAGAAATGTTGCCCAAAAAAACCCCCAATAATACACGAGAGAACAGTGTATGCACGGTGCCTGGGGAATAGAAGCATTCCTCAGGTGCCCAATTATGGTCATGGAATAGGATATTAGCTCCAAATGCTTTAAGAACAGACATTTCTTCCTATCCATCAAGTACTTTTCTCAGAGTCACTGAAAAATAAGCTAATACCTCATGATAGGCCTGCTTCTTTGCAAAGCATAATCCTTCTTCTCGGCCCAAAAAGGCACCGTGTAATAAGGATGGCAAATAAATTTCATTTCACACGGTGATTCCGATTGGCTGGCGGTACACACCGAACGTGATGTATTGAGGATTCTAAGGAAGCATGGCTGATTGGGGATGGGGGAAGGCATTGATTATCGACGTCTGCCACGTGTGGGGGCCCGCGTGGCTGCAGCCTCTCACTGGCCATCATGATGGAGAGAGTCAGTGAGGACCCAAGGACAATGAATAGGAAACTGGATAATATATGAGCTGGGCTAGAGTTGTGAACCTGATTTTTCATAAGTCTATTTCACCAGATAATTTTTCAAGGACGTTTCAAAACCACATTTCAAAAGTCCTGGTGGGGACGTTACTGTGATCGAATGGAGCATGAAAGTGGCTTTAAGTAACACCCTCTTGTTTCTTCCCCGACTGGTGTCTGCAGCAAGGGGCAGCCCATCTGTTCCGCCCTTGGGAAGGAACTAAATGAGTGTCCCTTGGCAGGGACAGCCGCGTGGAAGATGCCCCGACATACATCACCCACAATGTGCGTCCTCAAACCCATGGTGTTATGTGTGCCCGGAGCACATTCTGCTTTTTGTCTCAGCCTGTGGTTTCCAACAGTGGGCAACCTCCCTCCCCAGGGACATGTGGCAAAATCTAGAGACATCTTTGGTTGTCGCAGGCGGGTGAAGAAGGAGCTACTGGCGTCTAGTAAGTGAAGACCAGGGCTGCTGCTACACACCCCGCACTGCCCGACACATAATTACCCAGCAGTGTGACAGGGCTGAGATTAGATCCACTGTTAGTCAGCGACACGGCCGCTGCTGTGCAAGACACACCACAGCAGAAAATCTCAGGGGCTGAGCTGGGGACCCCGAGTGTGAATCCAGACTGGACCGCCCACCATGCACCCCTAAGTAAAGCGGGTGTGTTCTCTCAGCCCTGACATCCCTGTGTCTGAAACAGGGATGGGAGCAGGGTCTCCGGCATGGGGTTGTTTTGAGGACAAAGATGTGAAAATGTAATTAAAGCTCTTCACAAAGTGCTTGGCAGATGGGAAGTGTTAGCAAAAAAAAGCAGCAATGACAAGAACTGCAAAACATTCTGCTGTGGTTTGAATGTTGGTTGGTGTCCCTGCAAAACTCATGCTACGACTGAATCCCCACTGCCACTGTATCAAGGGGTGGGGCCTGTAGGAGGTGATCAGGCCGTGAGGGCTCCACCCCCACGGATGGGCTGAGAGCCTAATAAAAAGGTGGAGAAAACTAGTCAGACCCTTCAGCCCATAGGCCTTGCAACTTCCACCAGGTGAGGACCAGGCCTTGCAACTTCCGCCAGGTGAGGATGCAGCGACAAGGTGCCACCTCGGGAGCACAGGCCACAGCCCTGAGCAGGCACTGCATTTGCCAGCACCTTGACCTTGGACTTGTCGGCCTCCTCAACTGTGAGAAATAAATTGCTGTACTTCATAAATTACCCGGTCTGAGGGATTTTGTCCTAGCAGCACAACCTAAGACACACTCCAACAGGTAAACAACGGCCACACGCCTGGCACCGTGGCGGCCAAATCATAACCGGACCCGCGACCACCTGCATCTGGTTTTAAACGCCACTCGCCCGCCAGGGCGCAAGGGCAGGGCTCAGCCAGAGCTTCGGGTTTGGCGGTGCCTGTGAAAATTAAAGGCAGGTATCCTTCGATAATTTCACTTCTACGCATTTATCCTGCAGATAAACTCGCATGGGTGGGAAACGGTGACAGGCCAGGATGTTCCATGTAACACGGAAATAACATAAATATCCACCAACAGGAGACCAATTAAATAACAGAGCAAATATGTGCAATGGAATACTATATTCCCTAACAACAAATATACATACACATATGTGTGTATAGTGTGTGTGTGTGTATATACACACACATACAGTATATATACACACACATACATACTGATATGGAATGATCCCTAAAACATATCCTTACATTAAAAAAAAAAAGAGCCAAGAGTAGAGCCAAGAGTATGCATCTCATACGCTATCTTGTGGGTTGGTGTAAATGTCTGTGTAAATATTCGTACATGTATATAATGTATCCATGAAAGAATGCGTGAGGCAGGCGGAAGTGAGATTTATTCTCCTCTGCATACTCTTGCCTTTTTTGAGTATTATGCCATTTAATCTAAACTATTAAATAAAGTAAAGCATCAAATATGCCCTGTTACCTACATCATTCCCTGCCCTACTTCTTTTGCACTTGACTTTTGTAAATGCTAGCAAATTATCCCTTGCTTAAAATGAATAATTTTGAATACTTTGGTCAAATCATCTTCTGGAGGGATGCCCTCGTTTTTAATCCAAACAATGTCTGCAGAGGAGCTGACTGTTAGCACGCCGTTTGCAGTACTCACAACGATGAGGAAAACCGCAAGAGGTTCTCATCGCAGGCAACAAATCACGAGGCTGTGCCCGACCTCCCCCCTCCTTCCTTCGCAAACTCCAGCTTTCAAATAAAGAGCTGTATCAATTAGCAGAGCCAGTCAGTTCTCAGAAGCTGAGCTGGATCCTGGGCTATTATTAGTTTCTGAACAATGGCTGGGAGAGAAGGGAGAAAAAAAGAAAAACTTGCACTAGGCTTTCAATTTTGAAACCACTATTCTAGGAAAAGACAAAATTATGTTACACATTTAGATGATATAGAGGATTCACCTTGTGAAATAAGTTCTGTTGGTCTCCCCCAAAACCTAAATCATGTTGCTTCATGGTCTCTTAACTTATGAGTGTAAGAGAATATACTTGTGTTTCTTTTGTGACTGAAAATAATTAATGTTGCTTTAAAAAAGTTAAAAGGAAAAAAAAAATCAAATGGCAAGGGCACACTGACATCTGCTGGCATTTCATAAACTTTTTTCAAGACAAGCATTTGTTCCAGACACTGGTCTCTACTTATTCCCGTGCGCTGAGGCACATCTGTGGTCTAACAAATTATTATTCCCCCATAGGCTCCCCCAAATTATGTAAAGAAAAGATCATCAAGGAATGAAAGTTCGAGAGCCTCTTTCTGCCTTGAGTGGACCCCTCCTTTCAGTAAAGCAATCTGGAGTTCTACAGAATGAATAATTTTATCCTTTTTTTTTTTAAATAA
>VBSM01002153.1:3378185-3418538 GCA_008086735.1 Cheirogaleus medius | reverse complement strand
AAAAAAAAAAAAAAATGAATCTAATCATTCAAAGCAGAAACATTGGCTGTTGTTTCATTAAAATGGGTAATTGCTGGGCCCTTTGATTATTTTTTTAATATATATTTTTACTATTAGAAATGAAATAAAACATATTCAACTATCTGAAAATCAAGGTCAGTCTGAGTCTGCTCTGATTTATTTATTTTCGAGTAGGAATAGGCTTAGATATATCAGCAATGAGTGTCAAGTATGACTCACTGGTACCTGCGTTGCTACAAGGCTTAAGAAAGCTTAATCTGAGTGTGGGGGACATCCATTCCAATTTAAAACAAAATTAGAGCAAAAATCAATATGGCATGCCATTATGCTATTCATTTGGAAAGTACCGGTTTCTTTTTCACAATGACCTTTCTCATTCCAGGTAGAGTTTTTCTGCCATTTCTCCCCGTTGAGCCACTGCAAGTTACTGGCAGGTGCTGAAGGAGACAGCTCCTTAGGACAGCCCAGGCCCAGGAAATGGCCCAGCTACAGTTATAGAGCACATGGAGACTTGGGCTCCTCCTACTGGATGTGAAAAATACTTTGCAATTTGAGATATAAGTAAATGTCAAAAATGATGTCTTCCATAAAGCTGGTTTAAAAAAATAAAAAAGGAATGACTTTGTAGCCTCACACTTGGCTGAGAGCTATCTAAAGTGTAAATTTCATCATCTCACTTTCAAACTTAGAATCGGCTCCACGTAGTTCCCCAAGATAAGGTCTAACTTCTGCATGGGTTACAAGCTCGCAGATTATCTGGCTCTTGTTAAATTGACTGCGGGTGCTTTTCTCTTGCTGGTCTTCATGCCTTTGCACGCTGTTCCTCCAACCTGGAATACTCCCACGGACTTCTTTTCCTCGATAGCCTCTTTTGTTTTTAGATCTCTATTTTGACATCACTCTGTCCCTGTGAACCCTCCTCCCCAGCTCCCTATCTCACCCCCCCCCCAAATAAGGCCCTATTTTCACACCTACATTTAACTGTATCATGTCCTTTGTCTCAGTCTACTGGAAATCTTGTTCTCCATTAAACTGAAAAGACCATGATGTCAAGGGCTTGCCTAGTGCACAGGGCCAGCCGTGTATTATACTAAGCTCACTAAAGGTTTGGTGACCCTTCCTTCTGCCCTGAAGTCGACTGCTGTCTAGATGGGTTGACCACTTTGGGATGGGTTGAGGAATCAACCTGCTCATCCACTTACATAGTCCTTCATTCTTTCAGTCACCAAACATGCGTCTTTCTTGAGGCTAGTCCCTCATGTAAACCATTTAGTCCATACACTAGACACAGTTTCTGCACTCAGAGAAGCTTATAGGCCGATAGGATAGGTTAGGTGCATGCGTGAGTGATTGCAACAGTTTTGAAAGATTTGGCCGATACTGAATGGGAGCTTATAGCCAGACGTGGGGGAAGGGAAGGAGGTCAGGCAAAGCTTTCTAGAGAAGATCACCTCTCAACAGAGAAGACAGGTTGGGGGATTGCCCAGAGAGCTGCGTGAAGGACATTCCTCGAGAAGAACACAACTCGTGAGAGTGCCCGAAGCAAAACAGGACAGCGCCTTCTTGGAACAGCACATCTGTTCACTATAAATGGAGTCAGGTTGAGTTCAGTGGCTGGAAAGCGGTGGGGCAGACAAGACAGTAGAAGCTGAAACTGAAAGTGTGGGCTGGGCAGAGATTATAAGGACCCCAGTTTGCCAAGACCCACCACCACCATGCGTCACACTGCCCATGCCGTGGGCCATCGCTATGCTTTCGCTGATGTTTCGATGGCCATTTCCCCCATCATTATCTCATATTTAATAACTTTTCCAGGTGGTCAGTGTCAATATGCACTGAATTCTAAGGATTAGCAGATTACCCCAAAATACTCTAGGATTTTTAGAGATGGTCAGCAGTATATTAGATGGGATAGGAGAAACATGAAAAAAGAGAACTAAAGATAATCAAAGTAGCCAAGCAACCTTCCATTCCTCCCCTCAAGGATGCCTTTCAATAGCAGTCACAGACGAGAGGATGCTATATTCAAATTTATTTATAATGACTCTGGATTCAATGAAATTCTTTGCACAAGCCTAATGTTGTGTAAGATCTGCCTTGCCCTTGAGTTCTCCATCTTCAGGCTTACCTGAAAGCTTTATTGCAGTCTAGTACAACTAACGAACTAATTAAACCAGTCTGAGGACCACAGGGGGATGGATTGCACCTTATACTCTCTCTCCCCCACTCAGTCCTTGGGCACATGGCAGATACTCAATATATAGTTATTGATTGGTTGAACTAACTCACCATCTATCATGTGGTCCAGCGTTTTGATATTAACCAAGGCACTTAATACTGAGAATGAGCTATCCAGTGTCCAGGGATGAGTTCTCTTTTTCTGAAAAGACATAAACTTCCATGCTCTGTTTTAAAATGTCATTGAAATAGTAAACATGATGGTTTCTCCTCTTCTCCCTGTGCTCATCCCTTTTACTCTCCTGCCCACATTCCCCAAATAATGAAGAAGAAAACAGTAACAAAAATACCCTGAACAACGGTGATAACAAAGAACAGTAATAAAAATAACAAGCGTGTGACATTTACTATATAAACTCTTTAGTTGTATTATCTCATTTAGTCCTCACAGTATAACTCTAGGTATAAATACTATTAAGATTTCTTCTTTTATAGATGAACAAATGAAAGTTTAATAGAGGGAGGAAATTTGGTGCTTTGGCCAAGCCAACAGAACTAGCAAATGGTTAAGCCAGGACTCAAAACTAAGTCTGTTTTTTGTCAGAGCTGGCTTCATGGGGCATAAATCATGATGCATCTAGTCTTTCTGTTTACTAGGAGTCATACTCCACATAGACAAGCTTAGAATTATGCCAATGATTTATGATCACGAAAGTAGAGATTCCTAGCCCATTTGTCTTGGAGTAAGAAAAATACAAAAGGAAGCTCAGTAATCTGCAGCACCAAAGGGAGCCTGCATATGTAAAAAGCATTTTGGAAACAAATATTTTGAGCTTGATCAGAATCAAGTAAAGATTCCTAAATGCATGGCTAGTAATAAGTACATACTCATCTATGTCTTTGGTTTAGAGCAGGCTAGTTTATATGCTGTTTAGAGTATCTTTAAGAAACACACAATCATATATCTTTAAGAAATAGGTGGATAAAACTCATCAGTAAGATAGCCTGCTTTCATGCCCTATATCTACCACTTACGGCAATGTGAACTAAACCAGATTTCTTAAAACATCACCGATTACTTCCTTGTATGCAAAATGAGAATACCGACAACAGTGATGATGATGAAGAATACGATAACATAATAATAATTACTATTAATACAGTGGACTTTACAATTGACTCCCATCTCCAGCACGATAACTACTCTCCTTGTAAGTGATTGGTTGAGGAACCGTCACAGGATCCACGTCATCTGATCTAGGAGAAGACTGTTGTGTTTTGGGAAACACTTTCTTGGCCCAAGCAAAAGCCATAGGAAAAGATTTTTTTCCTTTACTTCCAGATGTTGTCTTACGTGGATGTGATTTCTGAATCTGCCGCCAACAGCTTATGACCAACCTGAGGACAAAACCAATACTAAAGGTGGCAAGGAGGGAAAAACAGAGAACCCAGAACATCTATGAAGTTGTGGAGCTGCTAAGTCGATGGCCATTTGAAACGACCATAGTGCTGCATTCCCTGTTCCATGTGACGCTATATTCCCTTATTGTATGAGCTCGTTTTAGATGATGGCCTAAAGCAGGATTTCTCAAACTTAGCACTCTTGACATTTTGAGCCAGAGAGTCTTTTTTTGTGGTGGGGTTACCTGCATACTGTAGGATGTTGAGCAGAATCCTTGGCTTCTACCCATGAGATGCTGGGAGTATTACCTTCCTCCCCAGTGGTGATAACCAAAAATGTCTCCAGATGTTTCCATATGCTCCCTAAGGGGCAAAATCACCTCAGCTGAGAACTACTGGTCTAAAGCATCCCCACCAATGTGGTGGTACTAGTAGTAGAAATAGAACTGCTGATAGTAACATATTAATAACAATTAACATGTACTCAGCCTTACTACATACCAGGTACCGCGGTCTACACTTCCCTTCGTATTCTCATTACTTCCTCTTCACAACTCCATAAACCAGGTTTTACTACCATCCTTCTTCTATAGATGAGGAAACCGGGGTCTAGAAAAATGAAGACATTTGCTCACATGCACCAAGCTAGGAAGTTGTTGATTCAGGATTCGAACCCAGCTCAGTAACGCCCCCCTCACCCAACGTTGTCATGAGAGCTAAATGGTATAACCCATGAGACGTTTCTCAGCATCGTGCCTAGCACCCAGGAATTACTCAGTGGGGATCAGTGGTGACTTACGCAGACCAGCTACACAGCAGGGCCATCTTTAAGAAACACAGCGTGGTCCCGGCAAAGCCGCACGTCCAGGTGCTGTGGTTCACTCCCCTCTCGCTCCATCTCAGGCTGAGCGTCCCGGCCAACATCAGATTGCCTCCGACTAACAAAGACGACAGAACCACTAACCTTGCTAACCCAGAGCCGGCCACAACCTCCCTTTCTCCTGCTCTGTAAGTAAGAGCAGGTCCTCGGCATGAGTGGTCACGAGCGAGATGCGGTCACCACCGTTACTCCCTTGCTATTGAACGGGGACGTGGAGTCACGTGCCGGCTTAGTTCTCCTGCTGGGTTAGGCGGTGAGAAGTCATTACACGCCTGCTTGGGACTTGTTCGAAAGAGGACAGATAAAAACATTTTTGAGAACATACTCCACGCCAAGCCTGAGATATGGCATCGGACCACAGAGAAGCCCTATAAGGTGGGTACTACTATTATTCCCATCTTAGAGATGAGGAAACCGAGGTGCAAAGAGAAAAAGTAAAATTTCAAAGTTTGCAAACTTAAGCTCCAGACCTCGTTTTCAAATCCTAGACAGTCTGCTATCAGCACCGCGGCATGCTATACCGCATCCCCAGACCTGTCTTCACGTGTGGGGGACCCAAAGGCCAGTGATGTGAAAACATTGTGTAAATAAATATTCTAAAGTCCCACTAAAAATCATTAAAAAAAAACCCAAACATAAAGGCTACTTGAATAGTTCCATCCAAAGTCAACCATGAAGGTTAAAAATGAGATTGCTCAAGGAAAAAAAAAAAAAAAAGGTTGCAAGTCAATGAGGTGTAAATAGTTAATGAATTTATAATCAGAACATAAATAGTTTTGCCTTAATGTACTAACCTCTCAGGGGGGAAAATGTTCCATGTATTAGCAGCACAGAATATTGACAATCGATTTCTTTCAAATGCACTCACTTTATTTTAAGTCTTAGTCATTTTATAACAAATGGATAAGGAAAGATATTTAAGCCATTTAGGGTGAAATATGCAACCTTACAAGGAAGAATATGCATTTGCAGTGGTTACTGGTGGGTTATAGATGCTCTGAGCAGTAAAATATCTGTAAATCATGGTCAAAGTGTGCATTACTGTGTTTCCACTTGTACATTTATTATTTCTATTTATTCCTTATACTTCAATTAAGAGGCACAAAACTATAAACAAGAAAAAAAAATCACTGAGAATATCTCATGAGACTATATAATAGATAAAATGAAGCAATATAAATAAATGGCTAAAATTCAGGATTCTGGAAGCTGAACAGAAACATCTAAAGGATAGTCTGGCCATTTAGTGAAGTGAACTCTGTTCCATGAAGCGTGTTTCCCTCAGCTCCAGCCTTCTCCGACAGAATCCTCCCACACCATTACTTTAGGCTTGGCTCAAAATACTCTGCTCCCTAATCTACAGATACTCTTTTGACTCCCACTAGAAGCAAACCCTGAGACAAGTATTTGAGCTGCAAGTAACAAATTGGAAGCAGGGTCAGGGGGTGTTGAATCCGGGAAACAACGGCCCCATGGCCAGGGAGTGGGGAATTGAATAGGGAAGAGACAAAAGCCAACAAAAAGTGTGTTATCAACCAAGTTACCACTGTGGGTAACTGGAGATGATTCCTACTAAAGAACTCCGGAAGCCAGTGTAGAACCTCCCCACCCCCCGAAGTCATCCCACTCAGGGACAAGGAAGCTTGAATATTTACTCATCAATTCCCATCAGTCATTGCTTGAGGGTTAGTGGGGCGGGGGCGGGGGGACAGGGTTGTTAGTCCCACGACACTCCCAGCCTTCCTTGGTCACAGCTACAGTGGAATTGGCAGTTAGAGAGTCCTCAGGCAAGGGGCTGCAAGCGCTGGCATTTGGAAGTCCACACTGCAGGCGTGTTAGTGGCAAACACCTAGGGACGGGACGGTGGCTGTGAGGCGATGCAGCCTCCTCTGCATTCTCAATGTCCCCACAAGGAAAGAGGGAAGGGGTGAGCTTTGCAGGAGCAGTTAAGTCTTGCGCCTGCCTGTAGGAATGAAAAACCACAGCATCTCTCGTCGCCTGTGAAGCTCCACCGACGGAAGGTCAGAGTGTCCTGTGGTTGTCAAACCACAGCGTACGTAAGAATCACCTGTAATGGTCATCAGAATTCAGGCCCTGGGCTCCCCCCTAGAGATTCTGATGCAGGAAGTCTGGGATGAGAACGAGAATTTGAATCTCCCAATCCCCCTGAACACACACACACACGCACACACGTGCACACATACATGCACACACACGCACACACACACGCACGTGCACACACACCACGGCACAGGTGTTCCGAGTACCTGATGTGGAATGCCAGTGTGTTTAGTCCCACAGCAGAATGACCTGTGGATAGGGCTGGGAGTGGGAGGAGGTGGGAGTTTAATATGTTTTTAAGATCCGAGGGCTTTGTGTGTGGATATTTCTCTTCTCTTTGAAAACACGATGGCTTGCTGTGCTCTCCAACTCTCAGAATGGAGGTAATTGTTAGCAGGGTTCTTTCTGAAGCACTGATTATGCACCATGAATATATTAAAATCTACAGGTATTTTGCAGAGAACTCATGGGAACACTCAGGAAGTGCCATTTTGAAATCCCCGGAGCCATAACGAGGACTAAGAAATGGTGATGTAATGTGGTAGGAAGAATAAACAAATTAAGCTTCACCAGTTCTTATCCCAGGCAGGCAACATGGAGGTGGTCAGACCTTGCTGAGCCAGTTTCTTTGCATCAAAGCCCTACTTGACTCACAGGTGTGATGATAAAGTGCAGTGAAAATGAGTTGGCAGGTGTAAGTGACAGACATATTGAGCAAGGTACCATCATTGCTTTTTGGTAGGTCTTTTTTAGAGAGAATGAAGTGGCAGTAATCCTGGAATCACTGTCCAAGAATGTCGTGGCCCAGGCATGTGCTCAAGAAGTTCTTTTATAATGGACGAGAGAGAGAGAGAGAGTAAAAAGTAAAGCACACAGCGTATGCCTTATGATGGCAGGTAGGGTTGTCTGGCATCCCTTTCTATTTTTATTATAGTCTAAAAGGTATTTCACAGATGCCAGCAGCCACGAACAGACTGACAAAAGCAAGGGGTGACCAACTTGAGAGACTGTCAGCGAGAAGGCCATCAGTCTGTTTGATTTCTCTGCTTCTTCCCGCTTTGACTTGTCTCTGTGTTCAAAAGCTCTAAGACTAGCTTGCTTGCCATTATTCTGGAAGGCAATTAAGCAACTTGGCAATAAAAGCAATCCCATTTTTTCTGGAGTATTTCACAGAGAACACAGAACAGCACAGGACAGATGTTGAACCAAAACGTAAGTACTTCTCTGAACACAGTCCTCAGTGCCAAGGCTAAATGATCCGCCAGAGAGCTGGCTTCCATCGCTCCATCCCTCCTCTGGGACTTTTTCCCGACAGTTAATGCTTCCCTCTGCTCCATCTTCAAACTCTCCCGGCTGCCGGGATATAAACATGCTGAAGCTCTCTTCTATTACTCCTCCGCCTTTAACTCTCCCTCAACCTTAAGTGCACTGCTGGTTTGGGCCTACCTCTACCCACCAAGTTCTTTAAAGAGAGTGATCTATGTTTACCGCCTCTCTGACGACTTCCTGCAATCTGGCTTTACCGTGCACAGCACTCTACTGAAGCTACTGCATCGGATCCTCGTTCGCTGAGGACTCCTCCTGGTCCCACCCGTGTTCAATCCACACCCATCGTCTGACGTGTCACCTCCTGGCAACTCTCTGTGACTGAGAAGCACCTCGCTCCTGCCCATCTCCCTGCCTCTGAACTGCTCCGTTCGTATCTCTTGACCTACTCTGCCTAGACACCACCCTTCCTAAATCACGTTCCCCTTAAATCACCTCCTAGAGACGCTGTCTGCGCCCCCACAGCTGCTGGGTCCCCAAGCTCTGTGTGCTCTTCACCTCTTGGCTAAACTTCCCATCCCCTTATCTCTGGCTCAAAACACTCCATCGTCAGCTGGCTATCTGCCAGGCATCTGGGGCTATACTGTTTATAGCCAGTCTATTCACTCATTTGATAAGTATTTATCGAGTGCCTACTATTTATGCAAAAAAATAGAAACAGAAATCCACTGTACTGGTTGTCTCTTGCTAGCGTAAATATTTACTGAAAAACTTAGCAGCTCAATAAAACAAGCATTAGCTCTCAGTGTCTACGGGGCAGGCTGTGGCACGGCTTAGCCGGGCACCACTGGTGCAAGGTCTCTAGCAAGGCTGGGATCGATGTGTCACCTGCAGCTGCAGTTGGAGCTCAAGACTCGACTAGAGAAGGATCTTCTGGGCTTACTCATGAGATGGTTGGCAGGATTCAGTTCCTCAGTGGCCCCTGGCTGTTGGCCACCCACAGCTCCTGGTCACAGGGGCCTCTTCAGTGGGCAGCTCAAAACACGGCAGTGGATTTGCTTAGAACAAGAGAGCAAGCATCCAAGAGGGAAGCTGATGTCTTTTTATGACTCAATTTTGGAAGTGATATTCCATTCGTTGGAAGTGAATCGACATGTCCAGCCCATACCCAAAGGGAGGAGGTCCTGCAAGAGCCTGGATACCAGGAGAAAGGGATCATCTAGTGCCATCTGAGATGCTATCACATTCCCACTCCCAGAAAGCTTGGTTCCAGTGAGACATAATCCTAAGTGCATGGCAGAGATATGGGATGAGAGGATGGGGAATCAGAGGATAGATGGATCCCTGTTACGAAGGAGCTTGCATGCCATGCACGCAATTCAACGTGTCTCCAATTAAACTTTCATTTCCCTCCTTCAATCCTCTTAGGTTCCCTTCATTTCCACTCACTGCATCTTGTCCTCTCTTGTCTGGCCTAGAACAGCAGCCTCTTAGCTGGTCTTGTGAAAAGCCCTTCCCTGCCCGCAATCCATTCTGCACACATCCAAGAACAATCTGCAAAATACTTTACTTGCAGCCAGCGCTTGCGTTCTCTCGCTCTCTCTCGCTTGCTCTCTCTCTCGCTCAGTTTCTCTCACTCCGTCTCTCTTGCTCACTTGCTCTCGCTCTCTCTCGCTCTCTCACTCTCTCTTCCCATTCCAAGCAACAGAAATTCCCTTCAAACTAGTTTAAACTAGAAATGGGATTTATGGATACATGTGGGTAATAATTCCAAAGGACACTGATTTTAGGCATTGATGGAACCAAATGCTCAAACAACAAGGGACCTTATTTCTCTCTTCTACTTTCTTCTGTTTTGGGTCCTCCTCGAAAGGCTATTTGGTTACTGTGTCAAAGATGCCCTCCGACAGGCACAGACTCCCTTCTCGTATTCTACCCAATCCACAACTCCAGCAGAAAGAGTTATTCTACAGTGGTACTATAAACATTCCTGGAGTGTGCACTCCCTGCCCATCACTGAACCATCACGGTGACCAGGTGGACACAGTGCTCTGATTGGCCACATCTGTGGAACCAGAGTATGGAGCCACCCCCCCCCAACTACCTGGTCTGAGAATGGTAGAAAAGTGACTTCCCCCAAAGGAAACAGGGGGAATACCCAAAGGGTACTCCACATTCTGAACAGTCAAATAGGTAATATAACACAAATATTAACACATCATTTATCTAATCAATAACCTCATTCCCTATAGGATAAAGTTCAAGCATCTTTGCTTAGCATACAAGACTCTCCATGAACTGGTCTAAGCCTGCCTTCCTAGTCATGTCTGCCACGCATTCTGATTTCACTCACAGAGACATACACACTCATCTCTAAACAGTCTGCATTCTGTCACACCCCTGCATCCCCCATCTCTTGGAGTGCTGCATTTCTACTTCATCACCTGTTGAGCCATCACCTGTCTCGAGACCCAGGTCAAATGCTGCCATTCTATTGAAGAATCCGCCCAACTTCTCCTGGCTCAACCAGCTGCTCCTTTCCCCAAGAAATCATGTAAACATCCCTGTGTAACAGTGGTTCTCCACAGGGGCAGGCTGTTCCCCAGGGGACGTTTGGCAATGCCTAGAGGTATTTTTCGTTGTCCTGACTGGAGAAGCGGGTGCTTCCGGCATCCAGTGAGTAAAGGCCAGGGGTGCTGCTCGACATCCTACAGTGTACAGGTGGCACCCCCAAAACCGAAAAGGATCCAGCTCAGAATGTCATCAGTGCCACAGTTGAAAACCCCTGTCTCCCTGTCTCCATTGAATGCCTTGTATTATAATTATCAATTTTATATCTTCCCAACTAGACCATGAGCTCCTCAGAGGCGGGGACACGGTTGCATTTGTCAATGTAGTCCCGGCTCTAGCAGGTGCCTGGCCCATAGCAGATGCTCAACAAACATTGGCAGAGCGACCGCGTCAGAGAATGACTGGCCAGATGGGCTTCGGAAACGTTATCCAAGAAGCTGAGTTCCTGGAAGGCATGGCGCTTCCTTAAATGGCCATTGTATCGGAAAATTTCAGCTGCAAAGTGCTTTTCCTCCCTTTCCAAGAATAAACTTGAACAAAATGTAAACTTCCGAATCCGAAGTCACGTGACTTTCCCGGCATGTCTATTGCTATCTGTGGGCCCCGTGTTACTGGTTATTAATAAACGTCCTCTTGGCTTTTTGTCATTTCTAAAGAAAGAGGAAAAAGCTATACTCCCATTAAAATATACACCTCTCTTATAGTTTCTCTAATTTTTTTTATAACAAGACAACATTTCATGACCCTTTCCCCCCGTCCAATTTTAGTTTAAAAACAAGGCTGTGGTGTGATATCTTCATCTAAGCCATTGCACGCTTGACTAAGGGACGCCGCACGTCACCAGAAGCTCGGTATGCCGTGTGAGGTCGAACACGTTTCTCAGAAAGGACATTCAAATGTCAGATGGAATGATTTACACTGCATGTCAATAAAAAGTACTCCGAGGTCCACCAAGTCAATAAAGCTTATTAGAACAATCTCAGGGCTGAGTATCAATGCACCCTGATGAGGACCCCTGAAGTCAGACACCATCTCCAGGCAAGTGGCATTAAATAGACCATTCTGGAGGGAGAAATAAAACCTAAAGCTTCCATTATTTTGAGAGTGCATGTTAACCGAATAACATATAAGTTGGAGAAATTCGTGCTTCTATTCTCATAGTTAAAACCTTCTAGACACCTCTAGACATTCATTCTTTAAACTCCTATAAATTGAAAGTCTCCGATAGGCCAAGCATTATATCAGGCATATCACATTTACTCAGTTTTTATGAATAAACACTTAAATCGTGCTGTTTATGTGCATTCTCCTAAATCTTTACCATTGTAACGATTTGTATCATCATCATGACCCTGTGAAATAGGTATAGCATTATCCCCATTTTGCAGAGAAGGAGACCGAGTTCAGAGAAGCTAAGTAAAATGCCCAAGGTCACCCAGCTAGTAAGCAGCAGAGCCTTCATGCAAAGTCTAGTGGTCCCTACCCACTGTGCAACAGGACTTTGTATGCGTTACTTCTAGTCCTCTCGATAACCTCTAAACCTGAAGTTTGGCCTGCCCGGTATTTATAAAATTAGAATTTCAATATCAGGATTCACAGAGAAGCTAGATTTGTGGATTCTCTTGACGAATCAAAACATCTGGCCACCGGGGCCCACTTTCTTGCAGGTGGTGGTTGGGGGGTGCAGACCCCCCTCTCTCATTCGACCACTTGCGTGGCTCCTGAGGCATCTGAGTCTGAGACCCCGGCACAGCTGCTCTGTAGACGAAGATGCTGAACCCAGAAGACGTTAAGGAACTTGGCCAAGGCCCAGAGACGGCAAACAGCAGGGGTTGGATTTGAACTTGGCAGGATCCCAGTGGAAAAGACCTGGCACGCTCAAATTGAGGCCATCGAGGAGCTGTCCCTTTGTTTAAAAAGGAGCTAGTGACAGAGGTGTGGCAGGTGTGGGGCAATAATCATAGACTAATGCCAGCGAAGCCATAATCATGCCTCCAGAAATCAGGGCAGGGAGCTGTAACCAGACCCAGAAGAAGAGAACTGTTCAGAGCAGGTGCTCTGAGATGAGGGACCGCGACCTGCAGGTGAGGGACACAGGAAAGCTCACAGGGAGGGAGCCAGGGGGCTAACATCCTGATCTCGTTCCACTCCTTCCCTCTCATTCCTTGCCAGGGTGCCCCCGACCAGGCAAACCCAAACGGCTGTCAGAGGACCCAGAACCCTGCCGATCAGGGGCAGGGAGCAGGATGGGGGAGGGGGGATGCACATCGCAGGTGACGCAGAAGACACCTGACACGTAACTCCTGCTGGACTCCAAAAACGGTACTTTCCCCACTTCACTTGCTCTAACTCACTCGATTTACTACCATAACAATATTAAAGATGATAGCACACATGAGTATGGTGCTTAAGATGTGCCAACCACTATTCTGAGAACTTTACATAGATTCATTCACTCATTTTTCTAAGTGGCTACCATGTGCTAGAAACTGTGTCCTCTCCACAGACACAGAGGGAGGGGAACCCGAGGGTGGCAGAGGTCTCGGCAATCCTCTTCTCTCAAGCACGGGGTCAGGTCTGCCACCACACTGCAACCTTCTCCAACCTTCCATGCAGACTCATGGGCACACGAGACGTCCCGTTTTAAAACAAAGGGAACCAAAACGAGCCGGAAACGCAGAGGTGCCTCAACCTGACTAATCATCAGAGACATGCAAATCAAAACCACAATGAGATATCATCTTACCCCAGTTGGAATGGCTATTATCAAAAAGACAAAAGGCAACAGATGCTGGCAAGAATGCGGAGAAAAGGAAACTCTTTATCCGCTGTTGGTGGGAATGTAACTAGTACAGCCACTGTGGAAAACAGCACGGAGATTTCTCAAGGAACTAAAAATAGGACTGCCACTCAATCCAGCAATCCCACTGTTGCGTACGTACCCAAAGGAAAAGAAATCAATATATCGAAGGGACAGCTCCACTCACATGTCCGTCACAGCACAACTCACAACGGCACAGATATGGAATCAGCCTCGGCGTCTACTGATGGATGAATGGAGAAAGAAAACATGGCGTATATACACAGTGGAATACTATTCAGCCATAAAAAAGGATGAAATCGTGGCATTTGCGGCAACGTAGATGGCACTGTCATTATCTTAAGTGAAATAAACCAGGGACAAAAAAAGACAAATACTGTATGTTCTCATCTATATGTGGCAGCCAAAATTTTTGAACACATGGAGGTAGAGACAGGAAAAACAGATAACAGAGACCGGAAGGGTGAGTTGGTGGGGAGAGGAGAGGATGAAGAGAAGGGAGTTAAAGGGGTATAAACATACAGTAAGATGGAAAGAATAAGTTCAGCGTTAGCTGGAAGAGCAGGATGACTGTACTTAGCAATGATGTACTGTGCTGCGGTGATGGACGCCCTGAACACCCTGACTTGGTCACTACCTATTATATACGTGTAGCACAATTTTCCCGTACCCCTAAAATTGCACAAATAGTAAAAGAGAATAAAATGCGCAGGTGCTGCCTATGAGCCCGTTAACCAGCACAGCTATGTATCGCTCCGTCTTCCTCTGGTTGTCCACGCCCAAACCCCTATTTCCCTGGCACTGCTCCCTCAGCCCCTGAAAGGTGAGTGGCCTGTCGATCTAGGATGGAAAAGAGACATAAAGGGCAAGCATAAGTTAAAAATGACTTAAGATCTATGGATCATTCATGCTTGAAGGGAAAATTTCCAGCCCTACGGTAGATACGGGAGCACGGAATGGGGAGGGGAGGGGTTGAGGAGGGGGCTAGGGGCTCCCGAGTCCCTTTGGATACTTCATTTGGCAAAGTGCAATGTTTCCCAAACTTCATTCATGTGCCACCCTCGCGATTTTTATCACATATATGTGCCAGCTGCAGCGTTATATATTCAATATTTTTATTAAATTGTTCATTTCTTTATTTAAATTAATGTATCTTAAAATGCAAACATTGCTATCCTAATCAAAAACCAGCGTTGTTCCGATACATATTTAAGCACATGTTAAAGTTAATAATTTTATCTGTATAATATCTAAAACCCACCTTGTATATCTTTAATAATACGCAAACATATTTTGGGAAAACACTGTTAAAAGCATAGACTCTAGAGTTAGACACGATGAAGTTCAATGTCCCAATTCCACACGGCTCAGGAGGATTTGCCTCACACAATGTTGCTGAGGACTAAATAAAACAATTCATGCAGAGTGCTTAACACCACGCGTGGCCCGTGGAAGGCACTGGTGAAATGTCACATTTCGGAACTCCACAAGCCATGCCACCGTGGTTTCCTAGATCACTAGACCCTGGTGTCTATATACCAACGACTCTTAAATTGGAGAGGACGGTGACAATCTAGAGAAAACATATCTTCTTGAGATTCTCAGAATTCTAGGATGCACCCGGCCCCTGGAGAGCTCCAGACTCCCACGTGGCAGACAGTTGGGTTTCCACGCCGGGCAGATGGCGCCCCAGTCGGTTAATATTGCAGCCACCAGCTAACGAGACCCCCCTCCATAAGTTCTGAGAAGGGGAGCGGAGGCTAGGAGATTTCAGTTAACACTGAGACATTCACCCATCTCTTCACCCGTCCACCCACCCGCCCATCCATCCACCTATCCATTCAGCCACAGATACCTGAGGAACCATTTCCAGGCTCTGCTGCAAGGGCCGGCTGTGCAACATTGGGCAGAGTAACAACACAGTGGCTCTTCTCCTCATGGCGCCTCCAAGACAGTGGGAGCCACCAAAGAGGCACGCACGGTATCGAGTTTTTATACTCCCCAGGTTTCTTTGGCCCCGCCTGTCCCCTGGGACATGGTCCTCTCCTCAAAGGAAATCCCAGCTATCCCCTCGATGCCTCAGGTGCTGGCATCGTCCAGCCGCCACTGCTGCCCCAGGTGAGGGCCGGCTTTTGCATCACACCTTCCTCGTGGCTTCACGACCCATGTTTGACCCAACCGGACTCGGGAAGGCTGTGTGTCCTCCACTGCTTCCAGGTTCGGAAGTGTCACAGCATAAGGCGTGGGGTCTGGCTTCCCCTACGGGGCCGGGAAATGCATCCTGTAAATGTAGGCGACTTAATTCTCCCATGGAGCGAATTTGCCCAACAGGACAGTAGGAGGCGGTAAGACGTTGGCAGGCACATCCTTGCCCCTTCCAACACACTCTTCCAGGGTACAGAGGCCCCACACGGCCTGCGTAAAAGACGCCCCATGTAATGAGCAGCCCACTGTTGTCCCTTGTAAAGCCGTGGTCGGCTCAGTGCCACCAGGAAGAGATGTTCTCGTATACACCTGCCTTTTCTCCCTGCCTCACTTCCTTCTCCCTTCGTTCTTGCTGTCCTGGTATCACACCTCTCTGTAAAGCCTTAGCTTGTCAGTTTTGTCTCAGGATCTGATTTTTAAAGAAACTTTTTAAAAAAAAATGCATCAAACAACCATACAAATAAGTAAATATTTACAAGCTGCTACGAGAGCCTTCAACGTGGGGCAAGAGTCTGACCAGGTCTGGAGATCCAGGCGAGGCTTCGCTTGCAGTAGTGATGCTTTGGACTGAGACAGAGGAAGAGTCAGAGTTAATGAATTCGGGGAGGAAGTGCAAAGGAGCATTCTGGGCAGTCAGAAAGTTATCTGCAAAGCCCCGGGGGGTAGAGACAAGGTGGGAGGAGGGCAGAGCCCAGTGAGCGACGGCAGGGCAGTGTTGGCAGGAGGCTAGACGTAAGCTCTAAGGAGTGAAGATGCAGAGGACCGTTCAGAATGGTGCCACTAATGAATTACTAAAGATTCCTGAGCCTCCTTCTTCACTCAAGAACTCTGTCACGCTCCTTGAGCAGGGGTCTGAGGCAGTTTGTGATTAATGGAGTGTTCAGAGGATGCAGGATAAATGTTTCCCATAGCAGTTCATTAACTTAGGTTTCTCTGGACTTGGAAATGCAGATAAACCGATGTCTCCCATAGAGAGATGTTTCATAGATCAGAAAAAAATCAGAAAAAAAACCCTGGTGAACCCAAGGTGTTGCCAGTAGGAATCCAAAGTCTCTCTGCAAATGACACATGAATTTATAGGCACAGTAACATCTAACACGGGTGCCAAGAAGACACTGAAAGACTACGGAGTATCCAAAAAAATGCCATTTGCACATGAGTTACGGACAGTCAGGTATTTGGCAAGGTCCTCGTGTGCTTTAAACAGAAAGGTCATCAGGACAGGAGGACAACAGCAGGTCACTGAGGACACTATGGCAGTGCCGTGGGGACCACTCACTGCATCACCAGGATAGAAATCTGGGGAAGGGTGAAGGACGTGGCTCTCTACCCACCCCACAACCTTGCTTCGGTGAGAGCCCTTCAGCTTTGACCTGTTTGACATGTTGGGCATCCACATATATTTCACTCAAAGAAAGAGAATTTTATCACCTTGTTGAAAAGACACAGCCCTAGGTATGTCCAAAGCTTCTTTGAGTTCTCAACACTCAAGATTCAACTTAGGCTCCCTGATAACTGCCCATATGCACCCCCCCCCAAATATCTTATTTATGCTACTATGTGTTTTTGATGACTCTTCACTGTCTTTCGTTAAAGACAATGCAAAGGTAAATGTCAGCATAGCCTACTTTGGTTCCCCTAAATGTGAAGAATTGCTATTGCAATTGGACCCATGGGTGCAACTTTGAGAATATTAGAGACTTTCAAAGAGACCTACGTCACCCTCAGCTTCCAAATCTGAAGACGCTCCCCAGAACAGAACAAAGGAAACCGGACTGCGATTACGACTTCTCTACAGGGACTTGGTGGGTTCATAGAGACCGGAAACTCAGATACCTTGACACGCAGATACGTGAACAATGACTGGGAGGACCTGGTGAGGCTCCAGCTGAAGAGAGAGCCACGGGAAGCTCCAATGTTATTGTTTTTCCTCTATGGGAATAAAAGCTCAATATTGTCAAATTTCCACATTTTCAAGAGAAGTCAGAATTTAGATTTCATATTATATATTCTAACATCTTGAAAATCATCCAATGATTCCAAATAAGCAAAAAAAAAAAAAAAAAGAGAGAGAGAGAGAGAGAGAAACTAAACTAAATTCACAGACATGAAACTATGTGAGACACAAGCAAATAGATTTATACATTGAATTTGATGCTCTGGCTAGTTGAGTTATATTTAAGGGAGAACGTTTTGGAAATGAGGCTTATTTTGCTCTTGGATGGGTTGCCTTGGGCAAATGTGAAAACCATTTCTCTTCTCTCTAAAACTGAAGTCAATATTTTGGTTTTCCTGGCATAATTCATTTATCATCTGGAGCCCGTGAAACACAATTTCAGCGTTCCTTTGGTCTAAGTCTAGAGATTTGGTGATTCTTCGTGGAGCTCTTCAAGGTACCCAGAAGAAACATGTCAGACAAACAGCAGGTGTGTGTCATCTCACCTGCCGCGTAGTCACAAAAACCCCATCTTAATATCCCAGAGTTAGCACTTGATTAGGCTCTGTGCTTTCTTTTAATCATGTCATCAAACATATCATGCGGCTACAAGTTCATGATACTCTCAGATTCGAGCCTAAACCAAAGTACCTTGCCCTAGAAAACACAGTTGTGATTAAATAATAATCCACACGGCCACACCGGGCTGTTTACCTTCTATTTACCCAGAGAGCTCTAAGCTCCACCATCTCCACTCTGCTCTGTCCTTGGGCAGGAGGTTGATCTAGACAAACCACGTCAACAGGCGTCCTTCCCTCTGGCTGCCTGGTGGATCTGGCCAACAGGTAACACCAGCAGAGATGGAGGGAGGGAGGAGAGTGAAGCTGGGATGTGTACCCTCAGACTCTCTCCTTGCAGGGCGGCTGTGAACTGGCTGTGCCCCTCACTGAAATCCCACAGGTTCTCTGCCTGCAGGTCCCATAACTGCGCCTTCTCTTACCCTTTTGAGCCTTGAGATATTAGCTGCCTTGTGACTAGCCACAGGGTACAGAATGTCCCCTTGTGGTCCCACATTCCCTGTTTACGCTTTTGCAGAAGTTCCTCACTTCAACTCACCCAGTTTGCACTCAGTGCCTATTTCCTCCACTAATGCACACACCAAATCTCTCATTCCTCATTGGGAGAAAAACGTCACCCTCACACCTTCCTGAACTTCTCCAACTTCACCGCAAAGCCAGTGCTGAATACATCATTAAGGAAACTCAATGCTTGTCCCGAATAACTGTCCTGCCCCGAGTTCTCAGGGTTTCCAGCTCAGAAGCATGGCTTCCGCGGGGTCTATATCCGATGGTGAGATGCATGCCGGGGTGAAGATGTGGAGAGAACTCCCCTCTGCAGAGCTCCTGCAGCCCTTGGGAAAGTGGCCACCGTTGCAGTTCAGGGTCTCTTTCTGCTATGGAAGGAACGTTTGTATCCCTTCCCCCTCGAGTTCATATGTGGAAATCCTAACCCCCAAGATGAAGGTATCAGGACGTAGGGCCTCTGGGAGGTGATCAGGTCATGAGGGTGGAGCCCTCGTGAACAGGACTAGTGCCCTTGTACGAAGAGACCCCAGTGAGCTTTCTCTCCTCTTCCTCCATGGGAAAACACAGCAAGAAGTGGCCACCTATGAACCAGAACATGGGCCATCATCACACACTGAATCTGCCTTGATCTTGGAATTCCCAGCCCCCGGAACTGTGAGAAATAAACCTTTGTTTTTGATGAGCTTCCTGGTTTATGCTATGTTGTTACAGCAGCCCAAATGTACTAAGACACTTTCCTTATAATGAAACCATGAGACTCCATCCTGCCCCATTCCCACTATGGTACTGTGTACATCCATTTGATCCAATAGCCCCAGGAATTCTCCTTCTGCCCGGGCCAAGGGCTGCCCACCACGCTTGGACATAGTCGGTGCCTATAATGAGGCAAAGCGTTGACCTGGAGCACCGGAAGTTCTCTCTGTCCATTCTATTTTAGGAAACTTAATCCTAAAGCTCAGTCCTCATGGCAAGAGTTAGATACATCAAGATTTCCTTTGTCCCTTCTCACATTTCTACATCTTTATTCTACTTGGCATAACAATAATCCTTAAACAGATTTTATTTTTCTTTTTCTCTCTAAATTCCTCCTCAAAAACCTTTTATAAAAGCAGTTACTATCATGCACTTCCGGCAGGACTCTAGAAGTCACAGAAGGCAACCTGTCTTCATGTGCTTGCCTTTCCACACAGAAATCCCCTATTCAGGTATTTATTCCAAGACAAGACGTGGATTCTGGCTCTAGAGACATATGTGCCACCATGTTTAGCACTTTGCAATTGGAAAAAAAAAAAAGAAAGCAACATAAATGTCCTCCCATAGAACATTGCTTAAAGTATGGAATATTATACAGCCAATAAAAATAAGGGCGTAAAGAATATTTAATGGTGTGGAAAGATGTTTTCTAAAATACTCTCAACATTTCAAAGCAGGCTACAGTGTGCAGTAAAGAAATGTACTTCAGGAAGACTGGGCAGAACTCATCGGTTTGGAGCTCACTCATGACCAGTGACTGAATGGTTGTGTCAAAGTGGGGAACCCCCTTTCGTCCTCCCGCCCTCCCCGCCCCCGTGGCTCATGGCCAGCCGGAGGCAATTGGAGTCTGGGGCTGGGGCTTTCGGCTCCTGCATCAGTGCCTATAACGTATGCTGTGGACATGTTCATGCCATTGGATGTGAAAATCGAATCACTCAATGTTAGATATCTTTGCATTTCCTATTATGGCCCTAACGTACAGTGGCGAAGAAAACATAGCCCTGCCTATGTGGAATATGTGGTCCAGAGAGGCCAGCAAACTATTGCCCATGGGCTAAATCCAGCCTGCTGCCTGGTTTTGTCAATAAAGTTCTTTTGGGACACAGCCACGCCCATTCTCTGACGCAGGATCTATGGCTGTTTTTCCACTACAGGGCAGAGTTGAGTAGTTGCAACAGAGACCTTCTGGCCTGCAGAGCCAAAAATGTTAATTCTCTAAACATGGACACAAGAGGTTTGCAGCCCCTGGTGTAGACAGCTGCTACTACAATTGTGGTATCTGGACCACGGCAGCACTATCACCTGGAGAAATCCAAAAATTTCGTTTTGCCCAAGACCTAATGCGCTGGAGTCTGGAGCAATACGCCCCTCACGGCTGGAGAAACGGTAACATGGCAAGTTAACTGAGCCCCATAGCTCCAGTCCCATTCTGTGTTATTTAATTCTTTGTGCAGTCACCACTTCTGAGTTAGAAAGAAAAAGGCTTCTTATAAGATACCTCCAGGGAGAACTTTCCCACGAGCGCCGAGATCCCCAGGAGCGAAAGTGCTTCAGATGAGGCAACCCAAGCCCTGAATCTCCCACGCGGCAGCGCCTGCTTCGCCAAATAAGAATTAATATACATCATCTGCCCGGACTTACCTATCCTATATTAATTACAAGTACAGCGTTTAACTTAAACGAACCACTGGGCCATGTGAGCGGCAGTATGCGAGCTACCAGTTTTATGGCACTGTTCGGGAAGATGCAGCCATACATCACCCCACCCCAGATACAAAGGTCAAGCAATATTAATTAATGCAGCGATACAACTCGCTGCAGCTAAATGGGCATTCTTGATTATGGCTCCTTGATTGAGAACTAATGCCTCATTAATCTTAAACATATCAACCTGAGAACATCAGAGAAGTCAAACAGAATAATGGCCAACATTTCAATGAACCCAGACTCCAGCTTGCCGGGTAAGAAGGCGAATTCTACAGACATGCCCGTGTCTTCAGCATCCTTCGCCGGGTTTACTGAGTGCTTCCTTGAAAAAAAGAAAAACAAAACAGACTTGAAAGTCTCTGTCTCTCTCTCACACACACACACACACACACACACACACACAGCATTTTCAAACAGGCAGACAGGCACTTTCTCTCTTGTGGTTTCCATATACATGCTGCAAAAAGAAAGAGGAATAGATGGGTTTATGGGGCTCAAAGCCCAGCGAGGAACAGTTACGCTGAGGTCCCTGTGTCGACAAACCGCTACTTATTTGTCATGTAAGTGGACAGAAGACGGGAGGTCACGGGGTCAACCTTGTGGGCATGGCATATTCTGTGTCCATCTCAGTTCTAGACAGGATGGTCCTTGTGGGTCTGAGAGGGCCCGGGGGTGAGAAAGGGCCAACAGCTCACCCCTGCCCGGAGTCCCCCAGCCCCGGGCTGCTGTGTCCCTGTTCCAGCTGAGGTCAGTGACACCTGCTGCTGTCCTGTGAGTCTTAGTAGTGCCTCCTGTCGGAGAGTTTTAGTTTCTTGCTGGACTCCTAGAGAAACAACGATGAAAACCCCAACACACACACTCACACACACACGCACACACACACGCACACGCGTGAAGGCTCAGTGACTCACTCCGGTGGTATGCAGGTCCTCTAAAACCCTGCAAGATCTGAGCTGAGGAATTCAGACTTACTGCTTAGTGACGGCTACGAAAGGGTTACCCATTAGCGGTCTCGCTTTAATGAATAGATAAAATTTGAGTCGATTGCAGAAGTAGCTTCTGTTGGAGTCGCCTAAGCAATGTCAACCCTTTTTCCCCAATCCACTGCAATCCACGCTGCAGCTGCATCCTTTTCACTTAAACAGAGCCTTCTAAAGGACTTGAAAACGTTTTGTTCTTTGAAGAAGGAAGTTATTCTCCTCATTTCTCTTCTTTTTTATTTTCTTTAAGGATTTTTGATATTTTGTGTCAAGGTAAATTCAGCCTGATTCGCTTCCTAACAAATCACAACGTGGTGTGAGATTTTTACAGCTCACCGCTCCTTATATTTAGGCTCAACCCATAACTTAGCATGAGAGTATCTACTCTGTGTATAATTCATTTTCATTTTTTTTTAATCTCGACATTTTTTTCTCACTACTGATTCACCCTAACACGTGTGTACTTGGCAATCCATGTTAACGTGTATTCAGATCGTCAACATTGTGATGGTAAGAATTATTACTCTTAAATGCTAATGGGACAGAATGTGGTTACAGGTCACTGCCCAAGGCCAGACGGCTCCTTCCATCGTGGCCAGTGGAAATCTTCACGTAAGCTGGGGTGGGGAAATTCTCTGAGGAAGAGACACCAAATCCCAATGGCCCTTTCTGTGTTTAGCCCCTGAGCCATCCTAGGTGGTCGGTCCCATCTTTTCTAAAGCAGGGGTGTTGTAGGTTTAAGAATTATTGCTTGTAAACAATTTCCATGCCTCACGGGCTACAGCATCCTACACGTCGTATCCAGTTTCCCAGCCACGCACCCAGGTAGGGACGAAGCCTCGAGGAAGTTAGAAGCTTTACCTACCCCAGGCAACACTGCCGATTATGGACGAGGCTGGGATTGGCCCAGGTCTGTTTAGCTCCTAGGGCAGGCTCATTTAACAGAGCAAAACTCCCCACAGAAGTTACAGGATTTCCAAAACACTAACAAAAACAAACAAACAAACAAACCCCTCGGAAACTGCATAATAATTTCCCAAACGAAACACAGCAGCATCTTTTGGATGAGGAGAGAGTTTCTCCTTGTTCAGTTGCTCCACCAAGATCGTTGAGTGCACAACTCCCAACTCCCACCCAGCCACTGTGCGTGCTCCTTATCAATAAATAATACTTCAGTAAAGGTCTCCAGAGATATTAATCCAAACAAACCAGAGGCTAATTGCCAGTTCCCAGCACAGAGCTGCCGTGATGATGATTCTTTAATTCTCCCTGCGTGCTCGCCGCCCAGGGCGTTCTGCTGTGCTCTCTGTGAGCTGCAGCCTGAGAGCCAGCAGGGGAAGGGCTACAACCGTACCAGGGAGACCCAGATGCAAATGACGGGCCTCCACCGCCCGACTGTGCAGACTGGCTGCCTTGGGCCAGAGCCGGGTGCTCCTCCGTCAATGTGGAGCACTAAGATCAACCTGCAGGGGCTGCTGTGAGGGTCCGTTTATAATAATGCGGTGAAGTGTAACCCTACAGCCACACCCCAAATAGCCCGACTTCAGTAATGGCGGGGACTCAAGCACACAGAAAATGTTTTCAAAACACACTCAGTATCTCTCTTTGTTTCGTGAGAACCTTGATGGGAGACACAACCAAACACACCGCTTCCTTACAAGCCTCCCTCCCACCCTCTTCCCTCCCGCACGGCAACTGTTTCCACACCTGTCTCGGATAAGGCTGCAGCCCACGTGCCTGTCCTTCCCTTCGTCCTCCTGTTGCTGCGGCAGAAATCTCCTGGGAGGGCAGGGAGGAGGGGGAAGTCGAATGGGTCAAGCCAGAAGCCAGAATCTGCTTATTGGGCACAGAAGCTGGGGATCCTCAAACGGGAGTAAGTTGGGTCGCAGCTCATACATGACGTGCCAAAAGCATAGAACGTGGTTATAGGTCACGGCCCAAGGCTGGCTGAGGATTCCTTTGACTGTGGCCATTGGGAATCTTCATATAAGCTGGTGCAGGGGATTCTCCAAGGAAGACACATCAAATCCCACCAGCCTTTCGTGTGTTTAGCCCCTGGACCATCGCAGGCGGTCCCACCTGTTCTAAGTCAGGGATGCTGAGTGTGTAGGGAGAGGGGTGGCGACTGGTCTCTCGCTTCTCATAAGGATCTGTGGGTGTCGGCCTCTACCTGGATGACTTCACACAGGAGCAGTCTCACGGCCAAGATAAGCCCAGAGCCAGGAGCAGGACAAGAGAGTGAGGTCATTTTCGCCACCCCCAGAGAAAATTAAGCTCAAGTTGGGATGCCACCACCTCCTGCTGACGGGAGGAGGGGAAGGGCGGGGAAGGATGGGGAGGTCTTCTGCCCACACCCCCTGCCAGCAGTGCCCGCCCAGAGTCAGGGGGACTTTGTTGTACCAGGAGCCCACAGTCTCAGGTTCTTGTCCCCAAATCCCATCTCTCCTAGCGACTAACCCTGAACAAAACATCACAAATTGTCTCCCTTTCCTGTGACACTCAACATCTAACATCTGTTGTGCGTCTTTTAACACTGAGTGCTTCATACACATCCTCTCACGTTATGGGGAAGGCCCCTGTAAGTGAAGTTCTTATCTTCCCATTTAAAGACAAGCAAACTGAAGCCCAGAGAGGGCAAGGGACTCACCCCGGATCACACAGCCGACGCACAGCAGAGGTGGGACCCGGAGCACGGCCACCCGTGGTGTTCTCTGCGCTATCCTCTACTCTCGCCCACCGGAGAGCTGCGTTCCTCACTCTCTGGATCTCTGTGACATGTGACTATGCATCCAAGCTGAGTTTTAGACGTAAAAGAAAAAATTGAGAAAGGGCAGAGAAAGAAAATCTCCCTGAGTCACTCTGGTTACACATCTGCGAGGCTGGCGACCCTGACAGGCGCGGTGGGACGCAGCCCCTGGCCTTTGATGTCTGCGGCTTACTCGCTCTTAGGCGGGGTTTAGATGTGTCACACGGTCCCGGGCTGTCATGTCATCTCCCTGTCCCCGTCGTCCCTGTGCGGAGTCGTGCCCGAGCAGGGTGGCAGGGAGGGGAAAAAGGCATGTGTCGCTTGGTCAAAATGTCACCAACTTTCCTCCAAGAAGCTGTCTGGAAGGACAGGTGACCAGACCCAGGACAGGAGTCTGTCCCAATCAGAGAGCACCTGCCTCCCCAAAGTAAATAAAATTATATTAAAGACAGAAATATTAGGGGCTCTGATAATGTAATCATAAAGTAATCACTCTGAATTAGGATAATGGCTGTGTCCAACTCCTTATTGCATTTATTTTGAATATCACATTCTTTCAACTCTCATTATTTTAATTATGTTCAATTACAGGCATTTGCATATGCTTTATCATGGATATTAGTGAGGGGGGAAAAGACTTCCCTGAGTTAAATGATGAACAGATATTTCCTATTACATTACACTTGCACCTCCTGAAAATTTGATTTAGCCGTAGCCCAGAGAGAGGTCCCAAGACAGGCACTGGTTTGAAGCCAGTCTGAATTTGTCACAATGATGTGAGGAGCACAAATGGAGAGACAGTCACTCAAAAACCAAACTAGAGGTGGTGCAGGGCTGAGGGCTAGAGTCAGGCAGAGATTTGCACTTGGCTCCAGCTGTGTGACCTCTGGAAAATCATGCAACCTCTCTGATGTTAAGTCTCTGTATCTGTATAACTCATAATACGGTGCCCACTTTATAGGGTAATTGAGGGAATTATATAAAATGCTACTTAAAAGCGCTTAGCTTAGTGTCAGGCACATAGTAAACGTTCAAAAATTAGCTATACTTTTCAACAAACAGTGCTGGAGCAATTGGATGTCCATAGGCAAAAAAAAAAACTAACTTTAAACTTATACATATATAACTTAAACTTAAGTATAAAATGTAAACTATAAACTGTTTTGAAAAATGTAGAAGGAAATCACTGGGATCTGGGGCTACACAAAGGACTTACAGACTTAACACCAGAAATGTGATCCATAAAATAAAAAATCAATAAACTGAACCTCATCAAAATTAAAAAAAAACTTTTGTTCTGCAAAAAACCCTGGAGAGAAGATGAGGAGACAAACTGCCGACTGGGGGAAAATATTTGCAAACCACATATCCAACAAAGGAATAATATATAGGCTATAGAAAGTAGTTTCAGAACTCAACAGGAAACAAAAAAGCAATCCAATTACACAATATGCAAAAGATATAAACAGACATTGCACCAAAGAAGATATGTAGAGTGTAAATAAGAATATGAGATGGTGTTCAACATTGTTAGCCATAAGGTAAATTCACATTAAAACCATCATGGGATATCACTATAACTTATAAGAATGGCAAAAATATTAATAATACTAATAATGACAATGCCAGATGCTGGTGAGGATACATAGAAAGTGGATCACTCGTACATCTCCAGTGGGAATGTAAAATGGTACAGCCACTCTAGAAAACAGCTTATCAGTGTCTTATCAATCAAATATCCAATCATCATATGATCCAGCAATTGTACTCCTTGGCATTTATCCCAAAGAAATGGAAAGTGTATGTTCACACAAAAACCTGTACACAAATGTCCATAGCAACTTTAATCATGAAACCCCCAGACAGCCCAGAGGTCCTTCCACAAGTGAATAGTTAAACTATGGTATATCTATGCCATGGAACTATTAGGCAATGAAAATAAATGAAATATTGTTACACACAACTTGGGTGTGAATCTCCAGGGAATTATGCTGAGTGAAGAAAAACCGATCCTACGAAGTTGCATACTGTACGATTCTATCTGTATAACATTTTTGAAATGACAAAATGTTAGAAATGGGCAACAGATCAGCAGTTGCCAGGGATTAGGAAGGGAGGCAGGGGACAGAGGGAGGTGGACAGGGGTACAAAGGGGATGCTTGTGGTGACTGAACTAGTCAGTGTCTTAAGACATCACACTATAGTTTTGCAAAATGTTAACACTGAAATAAACTGGGTGAAAGTATACATGGTATCTCTTTTTTTAAAAAATTAAAATTGCATGGGGAGGTACAACTATCTCAACAAAAAATTTCCATTGAAAAATAAAGAGGGTTTTCTGGAGCCAAAAAGTGCTATCGTTTCTATAAAAGAAATGTCTCTGTGGATCGAATATTGGGGGATGCTAATCGATTCCTAAGTCTACGTGGAAGAGCATCACGGGTTGTCTTGACCTGTGATTCCCAGACACAGGTGCTACTGCGGAGCCACCCTTGCTCACACTGTGGTGCAGCTGGTCCTCCGGGCGGCCCCCAGAGGCAGCCGGTGCCAGCTGTTTTATTTTCTCCATCAAATCGTAGCAGGTAGCCGTCCGTGCACTGGATTCTTGCCTTTGGGGCCAGCTTGCTCCCTGGTGCCAGGTGTGCGCAACTGCCTAGAAGTCAAAAACAGCTTCCCCACGGACAAGAGAGAAGGAGGGCGCAATTGGGAGTGTCTCAGGGAAGACAGATACCCCACTTCACCTGGGGGACCACTCGGGCAGTCCTGTACTCTGTCTAGCTTGGGAGCCAGGCTGCCTGTGTGTGAACTTTCCCTCTGCTCCTTGCCAGCTTGTGTGGCCTTGGGAATGTCATTTAAATCCTCTGCGCCTCATTTTTCCTCATCTGTAAAATGGGAATCATAACAGCAACTATCTCATGGGATTGTGGAGAGACCTGACTGAATCAATAAAGTCCCGCACCGTGTATATGGCAGTGGCCCCCCGAGATTGTGACGGAGCTGCCCTGTACACATGTGTCATTTTTATTCCAAGCAGGGGGCCCCCGGGTTATGCACAGCCCGGCTTACGGCTTTCTGTACTTACAAACCAGCTCCCAAGCTTCCCCGTGAGGATAATCTATAATTAAATAATTAAATGAATAATTCCGGGGCTAGCTTGTAAACAAACCCGCACGGCGTAAGCGGTCCATTGGTGCAGCATCTTCAGCGAGTGGCTGGGCTCAGGACAGACAGAAAAGCAGCTGGCAGAAACACAAGAGCACGGAGAATGGGAAGATCTAGCAGGGGTCCTCAAACTTTTTAAACAGGGGGCCAGTTCACTGTCCCTCAGACCGTTGGAGGGCCGGACTATAGTTTAAAAAAAAAAAAAACTATGAACAAATTCCTATGCACACTGCACATATCTTATTTGGAAGTAAAAAAACAAAACGGGCAAAAACACCCGGCGGGCCGGATAAATGTCCTCGGCGGGCCGCATGTGGCCCGTGGGCCGTACTTTGAGGACGCCTGATAGAGCCAAGAAAGTTTACAACTAAAGAGTTAGCTGAAGCCCCTTGTGTCACGGAGGCAGGATGTGCTGAGCTTGAGGAGCAAGAGCCTAACGCCGCGCGGTTTGCAAAGGTTCCCCGTGCAGCTGGTGAGGACGCCAGCCGCTGCAGGCCGTCTAGACGAAGAAAAGAGAAAAAGGCTGCGAACAACCCTAGATTCCCTTTCTCAAGAAACCGGCTTCAGTGGTGAGCTCCCTTCTCCAGCACCAGAACCAGACCCTCCTCTGCAGCCCCCGCCCCGTGCTCTCCCGTTGTGTCCACCGTCACCTTCCGATCAGCGCCAGCCGCTGCCTGCCTCAGAGACGCCCTTCCAGGGAGCAAGACACGGATGCCACGTGAGGTGGGCGTCCACCTTTAATGTTCTTTTTCTGAAATTTCTCCTATCTCCCATCTAAACTTTAACTTTTGTTTTTATGCCCTGTTTGAACTAAAAGAAAGAGCACAATAGTTTCTGTAACTTACTATTGCAGTACCGGGATATTACTATTATTACAGTATTACACTGCATTATCATTACCACGTATGAGTCATCATAGTATTTTATTATTATTATTATTATATGTGCCATTTGTCAGGGATCTGAGTAACATACAAATCCGACCTGAAGACATTCTCAGGAACATATCTCAGCTGTAACCTGGGGACCGCATGTATCTTTTTAACCATTTTTTTAAAGATGGGGTCTCATACCATGGGTACTATTCAGCTATAAGAAACAACAGTGCTATAGCACCTCTTGTATTTTCCTAGCTAGAGCTGGAACCCATTCTACTAAGTGAAGTATCCCAAGAATGGAAAAATAAGCACCACATGTACTCACCAGCAAATTGGTATCAACTGATCAACACCCAAGTGGACATATAGGAATAACATCTATCGGGCAGGTGGGGGGGAAGGGGATGGGTATACACATACATAATGAGTGTGATGCGCACCAACCAGGGGGTGGACACGCTTGAAGCTCTGACTCAAGGGGTGGGGCAAGGGTAATATACATAACCTTAACATTTGTACCCTCATAATGTGCTGAGCAAAATAAATTAATAAAAAAAAGAAAAAAAATAAAGATAGGGTCTCGCTATGTTGCCTAGTCTGGTCTCGAACTCCTGGCCACAGGGGATCTCCCCAGCTCAGCCTTCTGTGTAGCTGGGATTACAGGCACGCCCCATGCCTGGCTATATCATATTTTTATTGCATTTTTCTATGTTTAGATACACAAATACGTCCCACGGTGTCACAGTTGCCAGCAGCATTCAGTGCAGAGACATGCCGTACAGGTTTGTCGCCCAGGAGCACTGGGTTGTACTCTCTAGGTGCCTGGTACACTGCACCACCTAGGTTTGCATACCGACACTCTGTGACGCCTGACAACAACAAAGTCACCTAAGGATGCATTTTGCAGAACGTATCATCTTAAGCGACGCATGACACCCACCGTAGGTAAAGCGCTCGGCCTTGTGCTGACCAACACCAAGACGGTACGAGACTGTGCCATCACTATCATCTCATAAGGTTACTCTGAGGGTTATAGAAGTAATTCACGTCAATGGAACCTCTCACGCCGTGCCTGCCACAGAGAGTGCTTAGTACAGGACAGTCCATTATCATCACTGTGGCCGAATAGTAACTTGAGAAATTAATGGATACATCCCCCGTCTCCCTACAGTTTTCCTTCCTCCTTTCCTCTGTTCAGGCAGCTCATTGCTTCAGAGAAACTAAAGTCCTTGCAAAGACATCTTTATCTGTCTTTTGTCTCTAAAGCATGAGCCCCCGTAGGAAGACAGGAAAAGTGTACTGAGGCAGCAGGGAAGAAATGGGGGCTTCCATCATCCTCCCATGACAAGCAGATGTCCCTGGCTAGGTGACAAGCTTGAGGGAGGAGGAGGGGGGCAGGTGGAAATGCCTGAGGACCCTGGAGCAGCCAGACCCGACACTCCGAAAGCCTGGCCCTCTTAGGAACCCCTGTTCAGAACGCACATGACTCCAAGAAGGGAAGAAACAATCGAATCCAATCTAATTCTGAACTTGACACCCCCTTGGGTGTAGAGGGACCCTCCTAAATGGGATGGAGGCTCAGTTTCCTTCAGCCCAGCAGAATAACAATTAGGAGTCAGAAATGAAGTCGGTTATAAAGAACAAAGGTGTTTCCTGCACACTTGAGCTTGGGGACCCATCCCTGTGCCCACGACGCTGGCATTCTTTATGCCAGGGAGTGGTCATCCTGAGCTGGGCCGTAAGCCTCGCCCCCTCCCACCCCACCACCCTCCTCTCTGCACCCAGAGGGCCCATGCCACATGCCAGGGTCCCAGCCCTTATCTCCTCTTCTTCACACACTCCTTGGGAGACCAATAAAGCACAATTCGGTGACAAAACCAGATTGTCCCGTGGAGAAGCTCCACATCTAAGAGGATGTGCAGGAGCTGTCAGGGAGCATTTCTTCTCCCCACCCACTAAGCTTTTAAAACGACTGAAGTGCCACCCTCCCTAATTACCCAATTCAGTGGCGCACACAATAGATCTGCCACTTTCTGAGGATTTCTGACATCTCTTATTCCCAGGGGCCTCTCAGCGCTGACAGAAGGCATCTGGGGTAATGGGGGGTGGGACGTGGAGCTGGAGACGGTGGGGAGTCAACCGGAGAGTCAGGGACGCAGGTGCGCACGGAAGTCCTACTCGCTCTGGAGTCGGAGCCGCAGACGTCAGAGCCGGAATGACCTCAGTGGTGGCCTGTGTAACCCTCGTACCAGACAGAGGAGGAAACTGAGGCCAAGAGGGAGCGGTCACTGGACATTGGCCCATCCAGGACTATAATCCAGGTATTCGTTTATCCACCCATTCATTCATTCACTCAAAGCACTCATCTGCCAGACGCCGTGACCACTTGGATACGACAGTGAACGCGGCAACGTCCCCACGCGCCTGGTACTTGCCTAGTAGTGGGAAACAGGACATAAACATGTATTTCGAGTGGTAAATTCCACAAGGAAAAAGAGAACAAAGTGAGGAGAGAGAGAGGAAGAGGGTGTCAGGAAACGCCTCGGCGCTGAGATGAGATTGGAGCGGAAGCCCATGTGACGAGAATGGATGAGAATGGAAGTCCTGGTCAGGAAAGGGCTTTTTTTTCCAATCATATGCAAAGGTCCTGAAGCGGGGCATACTTGGACTGTTCCCAGACAACTTGGAGGCCGTGGGGTCTGGGTCTGAGTGTGATGGGTGACGGGAACAGGATACGAGGGAGTCCTGGGGAGAACGGGGCCAGGTGCTGAGGAAGCGCGTGGGCCACTGCGGGGCCCCTGGCTGTTTTGCTCCACGAGGTGGAAACTGATGGGTGTGGAGCAGAGGTGTGATGGGACCCGCTATTTTGACACACTCGCCCATCTGCGCTCGGACTCCCTGGGCCACAAAAATATCCCTTTAGATCCAGGCTTTTTATTCTCCTCACTGTTGGCCTTAGATAACAGGCGTGCACCCCAAAGATCAGCCCGGTCCCTCTCCGCTCCTGTCTTTCCTGTTGACCCTTCACACTGTCGCTGTTAAGGTGCAGCTCCTGTGCTATATTTAACCAGATGTCTCCTTAAGCCAGTCTATTTCTTTTACTGAAATAGTGATTCTAAACAGGGAACCTCTATATCAGTAGTTCACAAACCGATACCAAAGGTATAAGAAACCCCGGGAATCCTGCTAACATGCATGTAGCCTGGGGTGGGGCCTGATTTGCTTTTCCTATGAGCTCCCAGGGCTTCTGCTGGCTTGCAGATTGCACTGTGACTTCTGAAACTCGACATCACCTCCAGAAATGGAAACCCTGCTTGTGGAGCTAGAAGGTAGTTATAAAAAGCAGGCACAGTGAAAACAAAGCCGTGTTAAATTGCAGGGAGAGGCTGTTGCCTGCCAAAGCTCTGAGCCTGAGGTCTGCACCCTCTGGTGCTAGAAGGGGTTGTCAGAAGGATTTAAGAGGCATTAAGCACGTGGGCACGCACACGCACACACACACACGCACATGCACACACACACATACAGGCCTTCTTTAGGCCATCAGAACTGAGAAGGAATGAAATCATCTCATGATATTATTTAATGTTATTTAATGCCAGGTCTATGTCTCATCTAAAATGATCAGAAACACCTTCTAAAATCACCTTGCAGACCACTCACCCTGGGAAATACTGATCAAGTCCAATTCTCCCTCCTTGGGTTCTGATATCACGGAGGGTCAGAGCTCGTTGCCCCACAGGGAGCTGATAAGAGCCAGGAGCAGCTCTCAGGTCTGCTGTCTGCCACGGGACCACAGTGAGAACGTGGCCTCCTGCAGGATGTGGGGACACCCCGAGGCTCCCCACCCCTTTGATGCTGTCTGTGTCTTCCTCCAATTTCACTAGGACCAGTTCCACCCGCCTGGGAGGTCATCACCATCTGCCATCTCTCTGCAAGCGGCGCCCTGGTCACCAGAGCCTGCTGGAGGGAGATGTCTATTTGGAGACGGCAATCACTTAGGCAGGGTAGGTGCAAACAGTAGTAGGAGACATTAAAGCATTTTAACACTTGACCTTTATGTCCCAAGCTAAATAAACAGAATTGTTTACGATGGCTGAGACTGCAGTTTCCTGCCTTCCAGAGAAGAATGGCTGTTGGTAGAAAGAAGCCAAAGTTCCTAGAGAGAGGTGTGAGTGTGGAGCGGATTGGGACACTTTTCAGGGGCCTAGTGGTCACATTCCCCAGCATGGTAAAACCCCAATAGGCAAGAGTCTGGGCTCTGGTGTCAGCCTGGGTTCCAACCCCAGCCCACCTGTTGCCACCTGTGTGTGTGACCATGTAACTTCACCTACCTGCACCCTCCTTTCTTTATGGTAAAACTTAATCGGAAGAATGTCAGGGGCCGGACGCGGTGGCTCGCACCTGTAATCCTAGCACTCTGGGAGGCCGAGGCAAGAGGATCGCTTGAGCTCAGGAGTTCCAGACCAGCCTGAGCAAGACCAAGACCCCTGTCTCTACTAAAAATAGAAAATTTAGCCAGGCTTGGTGTTGTACACCTGTAGTCTCAGCTACTCGGGAGGCTGAGGCAGAAGGATCACTTGAGCCCAGGAGTTGGAGGTTGCTGTGAGCTAAAATGACACCACTGTACTCTAGCCTGGGCAACAGAGCGAGACTCCATCCCCCCAAAAAAGAATGTGAGGATTAAATGATTAAATGGGAGGTAATACACATAAAGCACCGTCACATAGTAAATGCTCAGTTAATTAGCCGTTATGGTGGTAAGCCCCTCAACAGACTCTAATCACACACTGAATGAACATTTTGTCTCTCCAGGTAAAAAGAAGGGAATAACAAAATAACAGATTTTGAGTGCTGATCGTGGCTGTCAAGAGGGCTACATTAACATCTGAGCGTATCATTCCTTTCCAGAAAGATACATTTCACATCACTGCAACAAATGCTGCATCTCAGGTTGGCTGGATCAGGAGAAAATCCTCCATTCCAGAAACGTGCTGATGTTCACCACGCAAGAACCGGGCAGTTTTAATCAGAACCGCCAGGGCCAGTCCCATCTGCCCCAAGAGAAAGCAGCTGCCCCCGCGAAAGCACGTTTCCATCTGCTGTAAAACTGTCTTCCAAGGTTCTTCGAAAATGGGGGAGAGGGAGGGAGGGAGAGGGTCCAGACCTAGTAACTTTCTCAGTGCTGTGACTTGTCAACTTGGTAACAAAAGACAGAGTACGACAAAGGAAACGGTAGCTTTGCCGCAGAGAAGCTGCCAAATTCCACCTCAGCCAGGTGACCGAGGTCACCCCGTGAGAAACAGCGTTGGGTGTGCACCCCCCAATATGATATGGCAAGAAGGGCATGTGGTATGCTCTCTAAAAACCTCAAACCCCAGGATAACCGTGAGAAATACATCAGACGAGCCCAGATCGAGGGACGTGGCACAGAACACCTGACGGGTACCCCTCAAAGCTGTCAAAGTCATTTCATAAAAGGAAACACTGAGACGTTGCCCCAGACCAAAGGAGACCAGGGAGATGTGACCACTGAGTGCAACGTGGTACCCTGGATTGGATTCTGGAATAGAAACAGGTCATAAACGGGAAAAAAAATATCTGTGAAACTCAAAGTGTGGAGTTAATAGTAACATACCAATGTTGGTCCCGTAATCATGACGAATGTGCCTGCTGTGGTTAACAACGGGGCACACCGGGGGAAGGGACACAGGGACTCTCTGTGCTGACTTGGCAACACTTCTGTAGATTGAAGTCACCCCCCAACACAAAGCTGACTTTAAAACATTGGGGGTTAGGGGGACTCTCCATCACACGTCAGATAAACGAGAGAGGAAGAATGTGCACAGGGCAAGGTGGGAGCTGAAGCCGGCATGGCGACCTGTGAATATCACGGAATATCAAGTTCAGTAGAAAATAAAGGAGCAGTCAAAAAATCATCTAAGCCTGTGACGTCCATAAATTTCGACTCAATGCCTATTTTAAAGGAGTCAAAAAATCGGGGCTAACCTAGAGAAGGGGGTCACCCTATCAGGGGTGGATGTTAATACAAATGAGGACGACGGAGTTGCTGCCTGCCCCATATCCGCCTCTCTTGGCTGGAGGTCCTGCCTGCCCTTCTGTATCTTTGTTTTGTGGCTCTCTTCTAACTTTCCTTGCAGCTCAGAATGGGCAGCTGAGCCTATTTCCCGGTCAGTGGTTGGATTTCTCTTCTCCCTTGGTGTTCTCCCTTCTCAGAATGAGCCACAGCCTTGCAGTTGTTCTCAGAAGCTGGAGGCTGTTTCCAGGGCCAAAGGTGAGCTTACAGTCACCTGGTCGCCATGGAAACCGAAGCATTGTCATGCTCTCTCCAGAGTGACTTGGCAAGGCTGGGAGTACGTGTCTCTCCGTTTCAAACTAATCTTCTCCCCACACACACATTTCCCTGGAGGAACATTGTGACCACGGTGCCGTGGTGGCTCTTGCGTGGACCACAGAGGGCAGGAAAAGGGGTCTCTGTGAAAACCAGGGTCGCCTCCAGCATTCTCCTGAGACACAGACCTTCTCCAGAGTCATGCGGCCTGCGGACGGGTGGTGAGGAGCCAGCAGCAACCATCTTCCAAAGTCACTGGAGTTTCTGGAAGATGCAGTAACATGCGTATGACCCCCACGATACAGCTGCAGGGAAGGATGATCTAGTCCAGTGGTTCCAGACTTCAGCTTACAAGAAAGTCACCCGGGGGACTTGTCACCGTGCAGATTCCCAGGCTCTGATGCCAGAGATTTTGATTCACTAGGTCTGTGTCCCTCCCCAACCCTTCCCCAGGTGATCTTGGTACAGGTGGATCACAGGTCACTCTGGGAAGAGCAGGTGCCCCTGCACTTCCTGCGTTCTAGCCCCAACTCTGCATCTGCTTTGCTACATCACGTTGACCAAGACCTCAAGGATCTTAATAAGGGAATTAGACCACCTTGGAATTTCTTAATGGAACATCACTCTCTCTGCCCTGCCACCCTTGAAAGAAAAAACAAAAAGGGATTGTGAAGTCAAATAGTTTGGGAACCAATATTTATTCCATCTTTCTCTGGGATACACATAAATTATTTTAGCATATTAGAAACTAAGTGCTGCAGCAAAGGAGCCTATGTGGGGTTTTCAACCCAGTGATTTTCTAACTTATGTGCCCGCAGGACTCTGTGGGTTTTTTTGTTTTATTTTGTTTTTTGGTTTGTTTTCTCTTGTATACTACTTGTTACTTACAATCTCCTCGGATACCTAATTAATAAATGGTGGGATAGAAGATAATAACAAATATTAATTATTTCGATTGAGTTATCACTATGTGTGAAGCACTTCCCGTTCATTATCTCACTGAATGCTACACCTGCCCTGTCCAAAGCAGCATAACTGGCAAATTGCACAACCTGGACTCCAACCTACACATTCTGACGTGTACCTTAACACATCAACTGCCAGGTGAGTTGCAGGTTAGCTCATGCTCGTTTTGAGCCCGGGGCCTCGTAAAGCAAAACCCGGGCACAACCCTGCAGCTGGTTTGTGAAAAATCTTACTTGTTGATGTTCTTTGTGTTATAATTAATAGTGACATTGTAATTCTAAAAACATGGATTGAATGAATAGAAGTCAATAAATTTCATTTTTCATTAAATTAGAAAGGATTGTTTTGTTTTCAAAGTTTTTATTCTACTTTTGTAATAAAAAAAACCAAGGAAACAACATTTTTTCCTATTGTGGCAGTCAGTGTGTTAACTTATGCTAGGAGGTTCTCAAACCCTGGCAAGAGCAGAGACTGTGTCACTGCGGCCTTGACTCCGGAACTGATCGCAGGTAAAGCAACTTTCTGGACTCACGAAAGAGGAACAGACCGGTTTAGGAAGAACCAACTTACCGGAGCATGCGAAAACAGATTGTAAAGTGGAAAAATCTGGACCCTGAAGTTTCAGGTGCTAAGCAAAACTGAGCCCAAACTGTAAAACAAAGCCCAGCTTCTGGAGTTATCGGCACATGAGGTTTTTCCTTCTCTGTCACGTTGGCTTTTGAGTAATGCCGCGGCCGGGCGCCCAGCCCGGTGATGTATCGCATGAACGCATTATCAGAACCAGCTGTTGCGCTAACAACACGGAAGAAGGCTGAAGCGCCTGGGTGATGTATTGCCCCGGCACCCTGCGAGAGAGGAGCAAAGCAGATTCCACGCAGGATAGCGACGTGCTTAGAAAGTCGAGATCGATTTATCAGGGGCGCACCGAGCCGGCATCGGGAAAGAGGAATCAGCCAGGCTGTTGGAATTTATCAACATAATTATGTGCCATGATTTATTAAGTACTAAACAACAAAGGCATCAAAGACACTTTTGTTGTTGTTGTTTTGGCTTAACTTATTAAAAAAGAAGGAAAGACAACTTTTTTGGGGGGTAGTTTTGGTTCTTTACTTTTAAATAGTAAAGTTCCTCTGCACAAATACTTATGATTAATGAAATCCTTACACTAAAGATAAGATGTGAGTTGGGGACAAATCACTTTCAAATGTGTATGTTCCTCTCCGCGAAGGGAAATAGACTTTATCAAGTTACTCACGTGACTCTACTCCTCTCTGCGGCTCCCTGCGTCAGCGACGACTGCGACAGCCGTGAGCCAGGCAGAGTTGCATCTGGCTTTACCTGCTGCACGTCAGCGGTGAAAGAATGTCCACAGATAAAAAGACGAGAATCTATTCTCGCCGGACTGATCCCTTTATACCCATTACCTCATTTCATCTGCTTTATAACTCTTTGATGTATTAGATACTACTCTCGTCTCTACTTCACAAGTGAGGAAATTAGGTTTTAAGGATGTTAAACTAAATTAACCAAGGTTTCATAGTCATCGGGTGAACTGAAAGTTAAAATACAAGTCTGCTTGATGCCAGAGTCCATTCAGTAAGGATTTCTGGGGCCCTACTAAGTGCAAGGCACGAGAGATGCAGTCATGATCAAGACTGGATAAGCCCCCTGTGCGCAGGGAACGCAATTCTAGAGAAAGAACTGTCCTTTCTCCAAATGAATGAATGAGCAAAGGAACAAATGGGCCTATGCAAAAGACTGAAAACCATACTAACTGCAATAATTTTGAGGGAAACAATGTCTTAGGAAATAGCAAGTTGATGACCGTGGTCAGGGAGTAGAGTTCATCTGTGATGCAGATCTTGTTGCTGTGAACCATTAAAGACGTGAGATTTTAATCAGCATGCAGATCTGGGAGTCCCTTCATGTATTTTCCAATGCTCCCCTTCTTTCATGGACATGCCTCATATTTATAAGGGTGAGTCTGGTTCTCCCCACCACTCCTAAATATAGGCAGTCACATTTGTCAATAGCATAAAGGAGAAAACAGTATTTTTAGCCCTGTCTCTTCACAGGGGACAGTCAACTGACTCTTTAACCTGCTGCCACACACCCCGGGCGCCTCTCAAGCCAGCTGAAATGTTGGAGACCCTGCCGGGCAGGCATGCTCCATCCATTCTCACACTTTCCGTATATATCCAGGACCCGACGGGAACGGTGACTCATGCAAAACCTTGTTTCTGTCTGTGCAAGAGCTGGGGAAATCATGGTTTGCAGGAACTCCTTCAAGCATTCCAAGCTGATCTTGAAGATAAGATTAACCTCTTCTGCTACTCAGGAATCGAAACAGCCAAGGGTGAGTGGTGCCCGGGAGGGAGACAAACAGCAGGGCCTGCAGAGTGACGCTTGAGGACAATGTGCGGCTCCCACGGGAGAGCCCCAGAGCACCAGCACAAGCAGGCAAGTGTGGAACCAAGGGAAGGTCAAACGGTAAACAGGGGACTCTCCCACCTCCTGGTCAGCCACCGCCTGTGCCCTGACTGATTCCCTGCAGCCAGTGACTCCGGATGCCTCAGCTCATCTCTCTTTCCTACAGCATAAAGGCCAACATCCTCTCACTTTCCCAGAAGTGTTCTCATTTTAAGAGGGGACTCTGGAATGCTTGACGGAATGAATGGCGGGTTCTCAGGCGCTGGACAGGTAATGAGAGGCGGACTTCAAAACAGAGGACCCTGTCCCTTGCAGGTTCGGATCACACACTACTGATGGTCGCCCACGTTGTCTAGGGATAAGGCTGATTCTGGAATTTGCCTTCCATTGATAACCAATGGAAATAGTATTTATTCCAGGGATCCACTTAGCAACTGTTTTAGTCGGGATTCTGCAGAGGATCGGAACAGATAGGAGGAATATATTCATCATAAGGAATTGGCACACACAATTATAGAGACGAGCAAGCTCCAAGTGCAGCAGGGTGAGTCAGCGATCTCGAGACCCAGGAGGATGGACAGTGCAGTTCCAGCCCGAGGCCGGTAGGCTCGAGACCCAGGAAGAGACGATGCTTCAGTATGAGTCTAAAGGCAACAAAAAAGCCAGTGTCCCGGCTTGCAATCATTAAGGCAGGAGGAATTCTCTCTTACTCAGGGGGAGGTGAGCATTTTAGTTCTATGCAGGCCCTCAACTGATTGGAGGAGGTCCCTCCGCATTACAGGGGGAAATCTGCATTAGTCTATCAATATAAATGTTAATTTTATCCAAAAACACTCTAACAGAAACATGCAGAATAATATTTGTCCAAATATCTGGGCACCCAATGGCCCAGTCAAGTTGACACATACATTAACCATCACAGCAATATAACAATAACAAAAGTAGCAAATCCGAAACGGTCCGGAATGGCCCTTCATATCCACTCTCTTCTGACTCTGACCTAGGGTAGGCATCACTATCCCCATTTTACTGATTAAGTGACTTATCCAAGGCACCAGAGGTAGTGTATTAGCATCGGTCTAACTTACGATGCTGTTCTAATTCTTTGCTTTCCTTAAAACATAATGATTCTATATCGTAATACACTTAACACCCCAGAATGACAGATAATTTGGACCTGGAGGGAAAAACCAAATCTCCTTTTTTTAATCCTTGAAATCTCCTGAGATCCAAGGTCCCCAGACCTAGCACATCCTGCTTCTCCACCCTTACACCTCCTCTGTATGGACACTGAGCCTTCCTGCTCCTGGGAGGACTTCCAGACACGATGTCATTTCCTGTCCCATGATGAGTTCTGCCGCCGGACCCTCAACTGCCTTGACTCAGAGTCAGCTCAGAGGTATGTCCTGAGGCCTTTTGCCCTGGCCACTTGGATGTAAATTCCTCGAGGAAAAATATTTGGTGACTTTGGTTTGCTGTTCTATCCTCAGAGCCAGCACAATACCTAGCACATAGTAGGCCCTCCATAAACGTGTTGGCTGGTGGTCATCTGGACGGGGCAACTGAGAAGGTAACTAGCTAAAGGGGAAAGGCGCGTGCCTATGTCAGCTCACACGGGGAGCCTCCTTTGGTACAGACACAGCAAGTCAGGACAGAGAGGTCTCCTTGTGGGACAAGATGGTCTAGGAAAAAACATCTGGGTATAAAATAGTTCAAGCTATGTGGTTTAGTGTACACTGATAACACATGCTTGATAACAGTGACTGTACTTGTACAGGATGCTTCAACCAATCTTAGAATGAAAAATGAATACCTGACAATAGGAATACTGACTCAAGGCATACCTTGCTGTTCAATGAACACATGGCTATATTGTCATGAAAGTCATGATTTTACTGTCATTATTGCCCTTTCAGTCAATTTGGTAGGCCCTTTTCCCTCAAAAAAAAAAAAAAAA